>OY757920.1:49166018-49503518 GCA_963585895.1 Sepioteuthis lessoniana | reverse complement strand
ACGAAACACACTTCGATAAGCTCGTCCTGGCTGTGCAAAACCACTTCAACCCAGAAAACAACACTGAGTATAACCGATTTATATTCCGAAAAAAAAACCACCCCAAACATAGAGGACTTTCATCGGGAATTAAAAGAGGCAGCAGCTATGTGCCGTTTCACAGACAGAAATGCAGAAATAAAATCCCAACTAATAACGGGCTGTTTATCAGAAAAAGTTCGCCAAAAGGGACTGATGAACCCAAACATGCTCCTAGACGATCTAATAAACTATGCCAAAATGACAGAAACCCTATCCAAACAAATGGAACAGATGCGCATAGAAGACGCCAACTCTACTACAAAACCCACCACATCCATTAATGCAGTAGCCAACAAAGTCACGCATGAACAACAATGGCCACGCAAACGCCCCCAGCAAAACCGGTGCAGAAATTGCAATGGGAAATACCCACATGAATGGGGACCGACATCCTGCCCTGCATTCCAGAACCAGCGTGCCTATTGCCGGAGATGGGGACATTTCGCCTCTGTCTGTTTCAGAAAACTAAAGCTCAAACCAGTCGACGACCGGTAAATTACATTGAGGACCATCAACGAGACTCAAACAGCGGCAGTGACACGGAATATGTATTCCATACAGGTAAAGTGAAAAACCTTCCTTACTTTGACTTATCTTTTGGTGATGGCCATCAAATGTTCAATGTGTTAGCTGACTCTGGCGCCACCATAAACATTTTGTCTGAGGCAGATTACAAATCCCTAAGACCAACGCCCCTCCTCTGACCCACAAAAACCGTAATATCTGGATTCAGTGTCAAGGGAGCCTTCCAGTCCTAGGTCAATTCAGCACACTTCTAAAGTTTAGAGGCATCTCCTGCCAAGCAGACATACATGTTATAAAGAACCCAGAAAAACCCATTATTGGCTGGGAAACATGTAAAAAGCTCAAACTACTGTCAGCAAACACCCATTCAGTCAACCACATCAGTAACTCTGATGCACAGACCCCACTCCCCACTCTTAAACTTCTAGAGGACTACGCAGACCTGTTCAATGGTCTGGGTAAAGTCAAAGAGAAAAAAATTCACCTACACATAGATGAAAACATACCACCCATCGCTCAGAGATACCGCAGGGTCCCCTTTCACGTAAGGAAGGATATAGAAGAGTTAATAGCCAAAGATGAGAAACTGGGAGTGATTGAAAAGGCAGACGGACCAACCCCATGGGTATCTCCTATTGTTGTAGTACCCAAAAAGGGTCAAAATAAAATCAGGATTTGCATCGACATGAGGGCGGCAAACAAAGCTATCAAAAGGAAACGACACCCAACCCCCACACTCAATGAACTGAAAACTATTCTATCAGGAGCTAATGTTTTCAGCAAATTGGATCTTAACCAAGGCTACAACCAATTGGAACTAGCTGAAGAATCCCGATATATAACCACCTTTGCAACACACCTGGGCCTGTACAGATATAAAAGACTTTTTTTGGTGTCAACTCCGCAAGTGAGATATTCCAGGAAGAAATTAGTCAAGCACTTACAGGGATTAAGGGAGCCACCAACATCAGTGACGACATCCTTTGCTTCGGATCAGACCAGCAAGACCACGACCAAAACCTCCATGCGATATTCAGACGACTTCGCGAAAAAGGTCTCACCCTAAATAGCAGCAAATGTGAGTACAACAAGAGGTCATTGAAATTCCTTGGACACACCTTCGGTAATGAAGGCATCAGCCCAAGCAACCTCAAAATAAAAGCAATCATTGGATTACCCGACCCTAAAAACGCATCAGAAGTCAGAAGCTTGTTGAGGATGACTAACTTCTGTGGGGCAGAATTCATTCCAAACTATGCAACCCGCACCCATGAACTACGTCAACTAACAAAAAAAAACACACAGTGGTCCTGGACTAAACGCCACACTGAATGTCTAAAAAACATTAAGGAGGCACTGAGCAGAGCATGCTCACTTGCCTACTTTGACCCGAACAAACACACTGAAATACATACGGATGCCAGTCCGGTAGGCATTTCTGCCGTGCTGTCACAAAATGGACGGATAGTACAATTTGCAAGTCGTGCTCTATCCGCAGTTGAACAGAGATACTCCCAAACAGAACGTGAAGCACTCGCCATCACATGGGCGTGTGAACACTTTCACATATATATCTTTGGAGCTCCATTCACTGTCTTTACAGACCACAAACCCCTAACATCCATTTTTAACAACACCCGCTCCCAACTATCAGCACGCATTGAACGCTGGGTCTTGAGAACGCAACCATACGACATGACCGTCATATACAGACCAGGCCATGACAACCCAGCTGACTATCTCAGCCGCCATCCAACGCACCTATCACCAAGCGACAGAGCACAAAAAAAAGCAGAGGAATATATAAACTACATCCTCTCAACCTCAACCCCCAAAGCAATGACAATTGATGAAGTTGCAAAGGAAACGGCAAAAGACAAGACACTCACTACCGTCATCCAAGCCATCCTTACCAACAAATGGCATGGTGTCGAGGATGGCATAAACAAAGCAACATTCCACACTCTGCACGCCAATCGTGCCGAACTATCACTTGCACACAAAGATAGCATCATCCTCAAAGGGCACCAAATAGTACTGCCTGAAGCACTACAAAACAGAGCTGCCAAAATAGTACATGCTGGACACCAAGGCACTGTGAAAACCATGGCTCTCCTCCGAGAAAAGGTCTAGTTCAAAAACATGCAGCCTCTAGTGGAAGAAAACATCAAGAACTGCCACACCTGTCAGGTCAGTACCCATAAACCGGCAAGTGAGCCACTGCAAATGTCCCCACTACCAGGAGCCCCGTGGGCAGAAGTCAGTGCTGACTTTGGACACCTCCAAAATGGAAAGTACCTCCTCGTTGTCACAGACGAATACTCACGCTATATTGTTGTCGACATCCTGGACTCCATCTCAACAACATCAGTCATACCCCGCCTAGACAAGATATTCGCCGAATTTGGCGTGCCAGTCTCCCTCAAAACGGACAATGGCCCACCATTCAACAGCCACGAATTCAAAACCTATGCCTCCATCACTGGATTCAGACACAGGAGAATAGCACCCCTATGGCCCCAGGCCAACGGGGAAACAGAACGCTTCATGCGCACTGTAAAAAAGTCTATTAAAGCTGCCTTAAATAAAGGTCGAAGCTAGAAGCAGGAATTATTCAAATTCCTGCTGGACTACCGGACGACACCCCATTGCACCACCGGCGCACCCCCAGCCACAATCCTATTTGGCCGGACCATAAAAAACCGCCTGCCACACCTGATCACACCCATTGCTGAAGGTTCCAACATTAGGGAGCGTGACACCGAGGCCAAGAGAAAAATAAAGCAATACGCTGATAGAAAAGCGTACGTGAAACCCAATGATCTCAGGGTGGGTGATACAGTCATTGTAAAAAGCGACAACACCTCAAAGGCTCTCACACCTTACCAGCCTAACCCAATGACTATTATAAAGAAAAAGGGATCCATGATCACCGCCACACACAAAGGTAGCCAAACTACAAGAAATTCCAGCTTCTTCAAAAAAATCCCTAAGTCAACAACAAACCCTGCACATAACCTACTAGATTACCCCTCATCTGAAGATGAAAGCTACGCACATACGACAACACCACCAGAATACAAAGACAACCAAACACAACACACAACTCTAAACCTCAGGCGTTCAAGCAGAACAAAACGGTCACCCAAATGATTTGACCACGAACAAAAAAAAAAAAAATAAATAAATAAATAAAATAAACATACCCGCACACAATAGTCTGAATCATCATCATTTTCTTTTTTCTCATTCAGGTTAACAGACATCTCCTCCGACATAGAGTCCGAGCCATCTGTTCAAGCATCCCAATCACTTCACAGACTGAATGAACTCCCTCACCAGATAATTACTACCACCACTGTCATTGTTGTTATCATTATTTAAAAAAAAGAAAGAAAGAGAGCATTGTAATATCCTAACTAACAAAAGGGAAATAACCTCTGATGCCACAGGGGTTACCGCCCCTACTACATCCGGGGGATTTGGTGAATAAATGAATATACCAGGCATAGCAGGGGATGTTCGTTTTCCCTCTGTCTTTAATCATTATCCATCTTATTGATTCATCTTGGTAATAGTCCATACCTAGCAAGTATCCATTACCTCAGATATAAAGACTTTACAAGTGGTGTCTTAGAAAGGTAGAAGAAGCACAACTCGCAGCAGATTCAAATAACTCAAAATTGTTTTACCCAACTATGAAAGAGATATATGGGCTACAACAGTCAATTTTTACTCCTCTCAAATCAAAAGATGGTAATACCACTGTGACACAACCTGAACATATTCAGGCATGTTGATGAGAACACTACACTGAACTTCTTAATCGCCATTATAGGGGGTGACATGTTATTTTGGTCACCCCTCCCACCATTTAATGTTGGTTTATTATTGTTTAGGCAAATGAAGTAAAGAAGAGAAACGACGCGTACAAAAGAACATTCAAAACAAAGCAGTACAAACAAAATTAAATTTATATATCAACTAGTACATTAAATGAAATATTTCAAAACATTACGAGTGTTCTACTACTGTCTGTTAAATATTCCTCTGTGTGTGTGTGTGTATGTGTGTGTGACTAACACGAATAATATGAAAAAAAGACTAAATAATAAGTGTCCTGTCGATTATTAAACGCATGTTGACTAAGTATTTCTACAGAAATTTAATTATGCAAGTTAGGAGGAACGTGTCTTCTCCCATGTTGGTTGTTTCTTTCTTTCTTTCGGTGGTTTGACGAAATTTCTGTGGTTGTTTTCGAGGCTGGAGCAAGTCTAACCGTAAAGGTAGAACAAGGAAGAAAATAGTTGCAGAGAGTATACATTTCGTGGGGTTGACTGCTGGAAGTCAAAATGTAAGAGAGAGAGAGAGAGAGAGAGAGAGAGAGAGAGAGAGAGAGAGAGAGAGAGAGAGTGCGTGTTGTCTCTGTGAGTTGAAATGGAAAAAGAGAGTTGTCTCTGTAAGTCGTAGTGTAAGAGAGCGTGTTGTCTCTGTGAGTCGAAATTGAAAGAATGAGTTCTTGAAAGACGAGAGTATATGTTGGCAATTCTTGTCATGCAGTCGGTACCAAAATCGCGGGACAAAAATCAAAGTTGCGGACGGAGTTGTGAGCACAAACCACGTGACTTTCCTGACCAATAGGTTCCCGAGGCTGATTAGTTTACCGACGTCCACCATCCTATACCATTCAGGGGGTGTCCTGATGGTGTTATAGTTAAAGCGATGGTCTGCGGAATTGTAGTAATCGTGTTCGAACTCCAGTCGTGCTCTTACGTTCACTTTCGGGCAAATACCATTGGGAAAGGTATGAACCCCCTTATTCTCCCAGCTATAGGTTAAATAGTACCACTACTGCTCTTCTAGAAGAATGGCTTTGGCATTAAATAACCTACAAAGGTTGATATGTCATTAAACAAAGAAACCAAACCAAACCTAATCGCCATTCAATTGTTGATGAATCTGTACTAGATATGATTAACTAATGCTAGCCAATTGTCTCTCTTGATGAAGGACCTTCTTGGGACCAAATAAACATCTCAGTGAAATAAATGAACAACAACAAAGCATCAGGAATGCGTGGCATTACAGTAGAGTTTTTTAAAATGTGGTGGAGACAAGATGATCGAACTTTTGAAGCTGGTCATCCACGATGGGTGGGAAAATGAGGCACCTCAAGACTGGAGAGATGTGAAACTAGTGTCGCTGCATAAGAATGAGTTAAAGTCAGACTGCGGGAATTTCAGAGGTATAACCTTGCTGTCTAATGTGGGAAAAGTCTTTTTGAGAATTATTTTGAATAGATTAATTGGTGCGATTGTCAGTAACATTTCCTGAATCGTGGTGCGGCTTTCTTGCCAATCGTGGAACAGTAGACATGATTTTCAGTGCTCGGCAACTGCAGGAGAAATGCAGAGAACTGAACATTTCATTATACCACTGTTTCATTGACTTGTCAGAAGCGTTTGATACCGTGAATAGATCGACTCTGGAAGATTTTACTGAAGTTGGATTGTCCAGAGAAATTTGCGGGTTTTGATTCGATTTCTTCATGACGGGATGAAGGCTAGAGTTGGTTTTAGTGGAGCTCTCTCAGACGAAATACCTGTTGATAATGGGGTATAATAGGGTGACATTTCTGTACTCACGCTGTTTACCATCTACTTCGAAGTTGTTTTTTTCTTATGGCTTTTTATGAAAATCCGGATAGCATCTATATCAGATATCGAACGTCTGGTAAAGTATATGATATCCGGATATTGTTGGCACACACAAAGGCCTCTGCATCTCTGGTGAGAGACCTGCTTTATGCAGATGACTGTGACATTGTCACACATTCTGAAGATGAAATGCAACGATTTATGAACTGCTTTGTGCATGCATGTAAAGCTTTTGGTTTAAAAATCAATCTGAAAAAAGATCGTTGTTCTGCACGACCCAGGGCCTAGATTACCCTACATAGAACCAGCTATATATGTTCTTGGGAAAAAAGCTATACGTGGTGCACTCTTTTGTATATCTTAGCAGCGTGCTTGCTGAGGCATGTAGTTTTGACAACGAAACCTCTTTGCGCATTGAAAAAGGTTCTGGATCTTTTTCGGGTCTTGAAAAACGTGTTTGGTCCCAGCATGGCATCAAACTCGAAACAAATGCTATGGTCTATAAAGCTTGTGTTTTAGTGGAGGTGCCCGTGGTGTAATGGTTATCGTCGCAGGATGTGGACACGACGACACGAGTTCAAAATCCTGGACGAGCCTGATTACATTTCACATAGCACTAATACCCTTGGGAAAGGTATGAATCCAAATATTCTCCCTCCAGCTATGGGTAAATAGTAGGCCTTGGTGAGGCAACTAGTCTAGAAGAAGGAAAACTCTGAATTCAAACCTGTTAAACTCTGCTTAAAAATTGACCTTGTGTCATATCCTGCCCGAGCGGAGGGGTTGGTAAATAGGATAAAGCTTGTTTTTTGACGTCTCTCTTTTATACAAGGTAAACGTGGACATTGTATAAGCACTAAATGAGGACTCTTGAACACTTTCATCAGCAATCCTTACGACAAATACTTTGTATTGGATGGCAATACCATATTTTAAATACAGAGGTATTAGAGAGAACAGGGCTATCAAGCGTTGAATCCATTGGAGTAAAGAGTTCGAATTGATGACAGTCGCCAGCCAACGCAACTATTTAGCGGGGAAGTGTGTAAAGGGGAGAGAAAGGCATCAACACCAAAGAAAAGAATTGACTTTGCAAAAATTTGCCAAAGACAATTCAGTATGTTGGTGGACCGATGGGAAAAATCGCACTGGATAGAAGTCATTGGTGCAAACTGTTTCCTGTGGGCAGAGAACCCTTTAAAAAAAACCGTGTTTAGCTTGCTGCTTTTAAACAGTCATTTCGTTAAGGTGACGAGGATCAGCACCAGGTCTACAAAGTCACCACGTCAACGATGAAATATCTGGAAAACCCTGTCTCACACTTGCTAGGCTTGAAAGTCATATGTGCAAATATGTCCAACCTGCTGCTCTGCATCATGACATTCATGTCAGCCAAAGCAACTGACAATGCCCAGTCTGTGGCAAAATTTGCCACCATTTGGAAGGTTGTTAAAGTCATCTGGAGGTGCATACGACCTAAAAAGTGGGTAGGATAAAGAAATCGCAAAACTCAATAGATGGTCAAACTCGAAACCGAAAATACGGTCTATATATATTTATGTCAGTGTGAGTATAAATATATATATATATAGACCCTTATATGAGCATATAAATATATATATATATATATATATATATATATATATATATATACTTTTTGAGTATATATTGATATATCGATATATAAAAACTTATATGAGTATAAATATATTTATACTAGTATATATACCCGTATATATATTTATGAGTATATACATATGTATATACATAAAAAATGTGAGTATATATATATATATATACTTTTGTGAGGATATATACACATATATACATACACTTATATACATATTCATGCATAGACTTATGTGAGTATATATATATATATATATATATATATATATATATATATATATAAATATATTTATGTATATGAATACTTATGTGAGTATATATATATATATATATATATATACTTATGTGAGTGCATATATATATATATATATATATATATATATATATATTACACTGTACTGTCCGCGAACCTGGGTTTCATGCTTTACGCATTTGTCAGAGTGGAAGGTTTTATAAAAAAAATGATTGTCTTTGGGTTTTTTTTCTTAAAGATATATATATATATAAAGATACATATTTCTGAGTATATGAATATATGTGTGTGTGTAGACTTTTGTGAGTATATACTAAAGTTAATATATATATATATATACCCATGTGAGTTTATATATATATGGATATACACATGTGAATATATATACATGTATACATATATATAGGAGTATGTACATATATATATATATATGTATGTATATATAAATATATACTTATATGAGTGTAAATATATATGTATATATATATATATGTATATATATACTAATGTGAGTATATATACATATATTTTAAACTAATGTGATTGGTTGGTCATTTAGCTTTTATGGCATATCAACCTTTGTAGTTTATATAATGCTAAATCCACTTTTATATAAATAAATAGTTCTATTTCAAACAATTCAGTTAAGCATAAGTATACAGTTCAATTGCAAAAATATTTCTACTTCAAGCACTTCAATTTAGTCAAACAGTTCTAGTTTAAGCAATTCAGTTTAGTATAAGAATAGTTTTTGTTTTCACACAGTTAAATGTCTAAACAGTTCTTTTTAGAACAATTCAGTTTAGCATAGTACAGTTTCAAGCACTCATTTGTTTACACAATTAAATGATCAAACAGTTCTGTTTCAAACAATTCAATTAAGCATAAGTACATAGTTCAATTGTCAAAAACATTTCTATTTCAAGCTATTTAGTTTAGTCAAACAGTTCTTATTCAAGAAATACAGTTTTGTATAAGTATATTTTTGTTTACACAGTTAAATTTCAAATTCAACCAATTCAGTTTAGCATAAGTATAGTTTTTGTTTACATACAGTTAAATGTAAAAATATTTCTACTTTGAACAATTCAGTTTAGCATTAGTACAGTTTCAATGTCAAAAACAGTTCTATTTCAAAAAATTCAGTTTAGCATAAATACGCAGTTTACATGTCGAAACAGTTCTATTTCAAGCAATTCAGTTTAGCATAAGTACACAGTTTAAATATCAAAACAGTTCAAATTCAAGTAATTTAGTTTTGCATAAGCGTGCAGTTTAGTTCTATTTAACCCATAGGTATGGCCTTACTAGGTGCTACCACTCTGTGCCATAGTGGAGCTGGGAGTGATGGCGATGAAGGAGTGCTCCACTTTCCCAAAGCCCCAGCGTCACTGGAACATCACCATCAGATTGTTTAGTGTCATATCCATGACAATCATTGGGGAGGACTTACCCCTCTGCAGAGGTGCAATTGGTGTATTCTACGGCCCTAGTAGACTGGGCAATACACAGAGTTAAATGTAAAGGCAGTTTTATTTCAGATAATTCCGTTTAGCATAAGTACAAAGATTAGATGTCAAAACAGTTCTATTTCAACCAATTCTATATAGCAAAATGATGCAGTTTAAATGTCAAAACTGTTGTATTCTTAACACTTCAGTTTAGCATAAATACACAGTTTAAATGCAAAACCAGTAAACAGAGAGCAAATATTCTTTCAAGAAAAAAATCTGAACTCGGTCACTTTAAGATTATGAATTTATTTCCATCCTGTTAAGAGCATTGATATGAATCAAAAACTCAAATAAAAATTTAACTGTACTTCTTCAGATCCAACATGAGACCAAATTTGTTTTTTTTCTTGAAAGTATATATATATATATATATATATATAAGTATATATATATATAAATAGACATATATAGAGAGAGAGGGATGCATATATATATGCTTATATGAATATATATTCTTATACTGATATATATATATATATATATATATATATATATATATATATAAGTATATGTGTGTACACATATATATATATATATATATATATATAGTGGTATGATTATATATATATATATATATATATATATACTCACATTGGTACATATATATATCTGATCTTGCACTTCAAGCAAATTCACTAGTTGAGCAGAGAGTTTACTGTACAGCCTGAAGCTTGTGTTTTAAACAAGAACATGCCATAGCCATTTTAAACAGCACATTATTAGAATAAGTAGACAAGTTCACATTCATCGGCTGCAACATCTCCGCTACTGAAGTAATGTCAATATCTGATTAGTGAAGGAGTGTAATCATATTGACAGGTTATCAATCATATGGAAATCTGATCTATTAGATAGAATTTAAGAGGATTTCTTCCAAGATGTGGCTGTGTCTTTACTACTGTAGGGATAAACTACTTGCTTACAAAACACATAGAGGAAGGCTAAATGGAGACTACACCAGAATGCTTCAAACTGATTTGAACAAATCCTGGAAGCAACACTCCACAAAACAGCAACTGTACAGCTATCTACGCCGACATCACAAACCATCCAAGTAAATTGAACAAGAGATATACGGCACTGTTGAAGAAGTAAGCCTGTAGTCATAAGTAACCTTTTATTGGCTCTTGCACATAGACATACCGGTGTTGGTTGACCAGCCATGATTTACATACAATGCAGCCAAGACAACCTACCAGGAGCAATGGATCATAGGGATGGATAATATGAAAGACTCAGGGAACTGTGCCGTCAGCACAACATGATGATATATATATATATATATATATAACGCTGTTTCACTAATTAAATGGACAACTTTTTCTTGTTATACAAATTTCCCTAGGTTTTTGTTTTTTGTACTTTAAAACATCCATTGTTGATTTAACATCAGTAATATCATCCCTCACAGTTCTGATAATGGTTCATTAGAACCAAAACACTATAGTGTCGACTTTGGTTCTCAATAAATCTCTCCTTCTACTTGAATTACTTTGTTATCAATTTCTCTCTCTCTCTCTCTCTCTCTATATATATATATATATATATATATATATATATATAATCAAAAAAGATCATTACTGAATCATCAAATTTTAAAAATTCAAATGAACACAAAATAAAATTATGTTTAGACATTTGAACAACTGAGTGCCAATTTTCAGCCTTCTCAATACTTTTTGACTAATAGAATTTGGTGAAACACAGGATTCGGCAAAAGGAGTACCCACCATATTTATCAGACCAAGCTACGTGCAACATTTTCTTTTTTCTTAAATTGAAAATTTATCTTAAGAGCAAGATTTGAAAACATGGGAGATATCAAAAATATCACAGCACAATGTAAACAAAATTCATGTATATATATGTATGTGTGGGTGTGTTGAAATGATATATTGTGGTGAATCTGACAGTTTGATAGAAATATGTGGAAAGTTGGATAAATCAAACACTTAACACAGGTTTTGAAGGTGCAATATTTCCCTGAAAATGTTCTTAGAATAAAAAGAATGAAATAAGTTAAGTGTTTGATTTATCCAACCTTCCATATATTTCTATCATATGTATAAATACACACACACACACACACACACACACACACACACACACACACACACACACACACACACACACATTTATATATATGTATATATATTACATGGTAGTGTCTGTGACCCTGGGTTTTATGCTTTAGACATTCATCAGAGGGCTTTTATGAGTATATATATATATATATATATATGTATATATATATATATATATATATATATATATATATATATATATATATATATTACCTCCTCATGTTACTTCAATGAGTAGAAGTTTCCCTTATTTGAAATAAAAACAGTCATATGTTTCATCAGAAGATTGTATTTTTTTTACAAATATATTAAACTTATAGTCATGAGAATAACATGAGGAAGTGAGAAAAGATCTATTTATTTTAGGTTTTGTCCTACTTTACTGGCCCGTATTTAAAGACTTTTCTGATCTTTAGGGAAAAAACGTTTTTAAAAACAATTTTTTCATAAAATAGGAAAAAAACTAATTCAGAATTTTACACTTTTATCTAAAGTGATTGTGTATTCTACTACAAAAATGTTCTTTCTGTATGAGGCTTGGAACTTAATGAATGACCATTGTGTACATATATATATATATATATATATATATATATATATAATGGTTGGTTGGTTGGTTGGTTGTTTGGGTTTAATGGCATATCAGTCTTATATATATAACAGTGTGTGTATATGTGTTTTCTAAAGAACAAAATGTATTCTATTTGTTTTAACAAAACATAACACTAATTTTTCAATTTTGTTGATGGTCCTTTATATCATTAATACATATAAATGTAGATGAATACAATTTAACTTTTATAAAATCATTTTTGATCCAAGCCAGTGTGGAATACCCCTTAATTACCATTGTACCTAGGTATATTCTGGAGTGTTAGTACCTGTTAAAGGTCTTACCCATCGATCAAATAACTGTTTAAAAATTATTCATGTTCACTAGAAATGCATTATATAACACAGTAAATTATTTATATTAAGAATAGTTACTTGAAGCTGTCATCATTTACTAAGGATGATTAGTAATAGTTGCTTGAAACAATACCACTGAGTGCAAACAAATAATTATTATTAAAGAGAAATAATTACTTGAAATCATATAATTATTAATATAAGATAGTAATACTTTTGTAATATAATGGCCCAGGGATTTCGTTTTAGTTAGGCTGAGAACCTTTCGCTTAGCGCATGGGTTAGTTAAGTGCAAACATGAGCACAGGTGTTCACGCGTGCAGAGCGGACGTGTTATTCAGAGATGTCACATAGAAACCCCAGATAGAAAATGTGACCTCGGGATGTGAATTACATCATGCACCAGAAGCGTGCACAGAGGATTTTGGGGATTTGAAAAAAAAGTTAGTTGAGTTGGGTTTTAGCGTCCGGGGAAGATGGTTGACTTTCAGAGCTTGCCGAGGCCTTGTGGCAGGTGCTGCACATAGTTTTGGGCTGGTGGAAAAGTCAGCATAGAAAGATTGTGCCGCTCTCTTCCTTATGTCGAAAAACCTTTTAACTCAAAGGTAATAAAAAGTTTTGTACCTGAACTAAGAAGTCGTAAGTGTTTTTGTGTTTCGGGATTCCTATGTTATCTGTAAGTGCATTATGGACATTATGAACGTTTTGCGTACCGGTATGAATATGTCTATTTCACATATTCGTATCATGGGTATGTAACACTTTGAACCATAAAATTATGCGTAAATTATTTGTATTAGTTTGGAATACTTGATATCATATGACTGTGTGAAAAAAACTCTTAAGAAAAACACTATACAGAAATTGCCTTGTCAGTTGGGGCTGTAGAATACACCGACAGCCACTCTTCAGAGGGGGTAAGACCCCCTCCCCAACGAGTGTCATGGATATGACACTAAACAATCTGATGGTGAGGTTCCAGTAATGCTGGGGCTTTGGGGAATGTGGAGCATTCCTTCATTGCCATTGCTCCCAGGTCCACTCTGGCCCGGAATGGTAGCATCTGATAGAGCCCTATCTATGGGTTAAATAGAACTAAACTGCATACTTATGCTAAACTGAATTTTTTTAAATGGAACTGGTTTTGAGATTGAAACTGTACTCATACTAAACTGAATTGTTTAATGTAGAACTGTTTTGACATTTAACATTATGTGTAACAAAATCTATATTTATACTGAATTGGCGGAATTAGAACTGTTTGAATAAACTGAATAGCTTGAAATGGAAATGTTTTTGACAATTAAACTGTATACTCATGCTAAACTGAATTGTTCAAAATAGAATTGATTATTTATATAAAAATGGATTGAAATAGAACTAAACTGCATACTTATGCTGAACTAGTTTCTTTGAATTAGAACTGTTTGACTAAACTGAATTGCTTGAAAGAGAAATATTTTTGACAATTAGACTGTGCACTTATGCTAAACTGATGTGTTTGAATTAGAACTGTTTGACTAAATTGAATAGCTTGAAATAAAAATGTTTCTGACAATTAAACTGTGTACTCATGCTAAACTGAATTGTTTGAAATGGAATTGACTACTTGCATAACAATGGATTTGGTGTTAAATAACCTACAAAGGCTGATATGCCATAAAAACCCAACCAACCAACCAACCAATCAACTACACAGAAAATTGTAAATAAATAAATGAATAATGAATGCAATCCCTTATCTATCAGCATAAAATAACCAAAGAATGATTGACATGCCATTTGAATCAATCAATCATTTTATTGTCTTTATTTACTAAATATGACTAAATCTAATAAGAGACTATTACCTGATTAGAGTAACCGGTGTTCTAAAGTAGTTAAAAATCAAAGCAGTGATCAGCATAGGCACCCATTAGGAGTAGGAAATAAACAATTCCTTTCATCTGCCTCTAAACAACTGGTCATTTTCCCTCTTCTGTATCAGGTTTTCTTACAAAAGGCCAAGGTTTTAAAGTTAAAGGATTATAAAGGCTGAAGATCACGGAGTCCCTATAAACAGGTCACAGGGTTCCCATTAAGATAAATTCCAAATGAATTCTTTTGCCCGCCTCCTCTGGAAAAAATGGCAGCTGATGCCGATTTGGTCAATATCATTGCTGCTTAACTTTAGTAATCGAATGAGAATCAGAAAGTTTTGCTTTATCTCACTCAAGGCCATATTGGTTGTGTTCAGAGGATGAGTAAACTAGTAGTCAACAGGCAGTGATCCCAGGTCTCTGGGCAAAAAGGGTTATTAGCTCCTTAATCCATCCTATTCGATAATCTGGTAGTGGGGCTTAGAATACACTGTATTCTCTGCAGAAGGGTAAGACCACCTCAAAAGTATGTCCTGAGCATGACATTAAACTGAATCTGATAGTGAGGTTCCAGTTCTGGATATCTGGAGAATGTGGAGTACTCCATCATTGCCTTTACCCTCAGGTCCACTCTCACTAAAAGTTTAAGTACCTGTTAGGGCTCCATATATACGTTAAATCAAATTGTTCTGTCATTTACAAAAGATTATTATTATTAGTAACTTGAAACCATACAACCATGTGAAAATTATTTGTATCAGATAAGATAAAAAGATTTTGAGAAATAAAATTTGCAATATAAAGGATTTTTGAGGGAATAAAATTTGATATGAAGTCAGTGACACTAACGCCAAGTTTAGTATTTAACTGGGTAATGTTTTTAGGGGGTTTAGTGTGCAATATTAAACATGGTAATTTCAAACAGTAAGTTCAAACAGTAAGTTCCACAGCTTTCTAGTTTGGATGCTGACTCGAAAAGATAACACAGACAATAAATTTTTTAAAAAGGAATTTTATACATACAATCTTAAATATACATTTGATTCTAAAAAATAATTGAGAACTTTAGTGTGGTGCTTACTTCCAGTGCCATAGAGTAGTCTTACGATCATATCTATTTGATTATATCAATAAAATTGCAAAGATTCATAGTGTTAAAACATTTTAGCTATAACATATCAATTCTTTTGAAGCCATTTCAAAAACAAAACTTTTTCTACTTGGGTGTATTGGTGCTTTGGGCCTTTAGGTACTGCTCAGTCCATCCCAGAAGTGAACTCACTTTATGAGCTAACCACCAGATTCACTGGGTACCCATTACCCCATTATGCATCATTTAGCATTCTGTTCCCATTTTTATTATTCCTTGTGTGTTTGTCTCTTTTCCAATTTAAGGGACCGAAATGGCGTAAATTAATTGAAAGAAAAACTTTTGACACATTTCAACCAATGAACAAAATCTATAATCATAAGGATTCCATGATACTAGTGAATATTTGCATAAATCTATGCTTTACATGAAAATCAATGTTTAAAAAATATTTCCTATTGTTTAAATTATGAAAATATTTTATTTTGATGTACTTATGTACTTATACAGTATCACCTCAAAGAAAGTAGGTCCAAAATAATTTCTTTCAATAAAAAGTCAATTTTCTTCTTAATCAAAAATACCAAGATTTTATTGTTTTCAGTGAAGCATTATACACTTAAAACAGATATTATTAGGTGTTATTTATTACCAAATGCTACAGCACTAAAACTCTGTAACCAAACATATGAATCTGCTACTTATTCCTATTTTTTTTTATAGTTTTAATGCAGTAAATTTGGCAATAAACAAAGCCTAATAATCTCTGTTGTGATTCTTCTAGAAATTCTTCTTTTTTTTTGTTTAGGAAAAAATTGGTTTGGTTTCTTTGTTTAATGGCATATCAACCTCTGTGGCTTATTCAATGTCAATTATTCCATCCTTGCAGAAGAATAGCAGTGATATTATTTAACTCATACCTGGGAGGGGGATAAGGGGTTTCATGCCTTTCCCCAGAGTATCAGTTCGAAAGTAAACATAAAAGAGTGATTGGAGTTCAAACTGACTTACTTTGAGGCCTTAGTCAAGTACTTTAATCATTATGCCATGGTGACTTCCCTCGGAAATAACTGTTTTTTAAAGAATTGTTTGGGTAGTAATTATTTATTGGTAATACTGTATTTCTCTCTCTCTCTCTCTCTCTCTCTCTCTCTCTCTCTCTCTATCTTGATTGATTGATTGATTGATTGATTGATAGATAGATAGATAGATACTAAATTCAACTTAGTAGTTGCACAAACCAGAAGTATGGGGCATCCAGTAAATATTGAAAAAATCGGTTGGGGTGTAATTTATAGACAATACAGTGTGATATTTATGAAATATTCTTTTGAACATTTAGTTTTAGCTGATGTTTATAAGACACTGAATAGCGAATGAGTCACACAAACTCAATTTCCTTTTTTTTCTTGAATGAACTACTTTCCAAAATGATAAAATTAGAAAGAGTCTCTTTTTAACAGGAAATTATTTTAATGGATTGATGATATTTATTTTGTTTTTCATTAAGACAAATTCAATTTTTAAATTAGAGTCTATGTTTTCATCACACAGAATAATAATAATAATAATAATAATAATAATAATAATAATAATAATAATAATATTTGCCAGGTGATTCATTGAGAATTGTGCAAGAAATTGAAGTTTAACCATGCAAACAAATGGTATATGCACAACCCAGAATCTGTCAGGGGGAATAAGATGCACAAGCTACTCTAGGATTTTGAAATACAAATAGGTCACCTAATGTCAGCCAGATGTTCAGACCTTGTAATTATATTTACCAACTCCTCCGCTCGGGCAGGATATGACACAAGGTCAATTTTTAAGCGAAGTTTAACAGGTTTGAATTCAGAGTTTTCCTTCTCGTAGACTAGTTGCCTCACCCAGGCTGAAGAACCTAGTCTGCCTATTTACCCATAGGTGGAGGGAGAACAATTGGATTCATACCTTTCCCGAGGGTATTAGTGCTATGTAAAATGCAATCAGTCTTGGCCAGGATTTGAACTCATGTCACCATGTTCAGACCATGTAATAATCAACAAAAAAAAAAGAGAACTTGCCAAATTCTGGACTTTGCTATCCAGGGTGACCACAGAGTAAAATTGAAAGAAAGCAAAAGGAAGCATAAGTACCTGGACCTTGCTAGGGAATTGAAAAATCTGTGGAACATGAAAGTGATGTTTATATCAATGGTAATTGGTGCTCTTGGTACAGTTACCAAAGGATTGGAACTGGGACTGGAGGACTTGCAAATAAGAGGACGAGTGGAGACCATCCAAACTAGAGCATTATTAAGATCAGCCTGAATACTGAGAAAAGTCCTGGAGACTTGCTGTCACTCAGACTCCGGTGAGAAACCATTGGCTATCACTGGTGTGAAAAACTCAAAAAGGAGTAATAATAATAATAATGATAAGTAAAGTTGGCGACTGTAGTCGAGGCGACCTGAATGTTCCCTTTTCAGTAGCTACTACACCGAGGCGTAGGGGAGTGCGCTACTCCTAATAATAATAATAATAATAGCAATAACTTGAGTTATTTAACAAGAAAAAAATAACTTGTCATGTAGTGGATTTTGGTATTCCAGCAGGCCACAAAGTAAAAATGATTGAAAACAAAGAGATAAACAAAAACTTGGATATTGCCAGAGTGTTGAAAATGTTGTGGAATGTGGAGGTGATAGTGATACCAAATATAGTTGGTGTGCTGAGAATTGTCTCCAAAGACTTGGAAAGAAGATTGGAGGAACTGAAAATCAGAGAAAGAATCAAGACCATCCAAACAACTGCATTTTAAGATCATCTAGAATACTTAGAAAAGTCCAGGAGACCTGAGGGGACTTGCTGTCACTCAGATTCCTGTGAAGGACCACCAGTTGAATCTGGTAGGAAAAACTTGGAAGGAGTGAAATAATATCTGCACATTACTACAAAGAGGGAAACTGAAGGAAGAAACTGAATCTCTTTTAGTTGCAGCACAAAACAATGCCATAAGGACCAATTATAATCAAAAGAAAAAATTGATAATACACAGAAGAATAGCTTGTGTTGGTTATGAGGAGACAGAGATGAAATAAAAAATGATTGCAGGAGACTGGCAACAAAGGAATACAAGACTAGGCCTGACTGAGTGAGAAAGGTGATCTACTGAGAATTGTGCAAAGAATTAAAAGTTGATCATACTGACAAATGATATGTATACAAACCAGAATCTGTCTTAGAAAATGTAAATCATAAAATTCTCAGATACTTGGAGATATAAAGGGATCACCCAATCCTGACCAAATGCTTATTAACAAGAAGAAAAGAACTTGGTATCTGGTGGATTTTGCAATTCCAGCAAACCAGAGAGTAAGAATAAAAGAAAGCTAAAAGATAGACAAATACTTGAATTGTACCAGAGAGCTGAAGAAGCTGTGGAACATAAAAGTGACAATGATACTAATTGTAGTTGGTGACCTCGGAACAATCTCAGCAGGGTTTGGCAAGAAGAAGAAGGAACTGGATTTCAGAGGAAGAATTGAGACCATCAAGACAACAGCACCGAGAAAAATTTAGCTAGAATACTTAAAAGAGTCTCGAAAATCTGATGAGACTTGCTATCACTCAGACTTCAGTGAAAATCCACCAGTTAAAATTAATGTGAAAAACTCACAAGGAGTGAAATAATCATAAGAAGAAGAGAGAAGAAGAGCTGAAGAGACTTGCTGTCACTTAAACCCCAGTGAAAACCCATTAGATAAAATTGATGTGAAAAACTGACAAGGATAGGAAAAAATGAATTATAATGATAATATGGTGATGATAATGATGATGTAATCTTGTAATAAACTTAAATAAGTTATTATGAATATTTGGAAAAAATGATAACTTTTAATATTACATAAAAGTATGATTCACTTTCTTTTTATAAAACTACTTAATCTTTTAAGTCCCAAGCTCCTAACTTGAATTTACTCTTGACTGTTTAAGTGTAATCTCTACAGTGCTAAATCAGTGCGATAGAGTGGGGAAAATAAAAGTACCATTAGTATACCAGTGTAACAGTCTCAAAGGGTTAAAACAATTTATTGTTAAAAAAGTTTGATGGTGAAGAAAACCATTAACACCATTTTATATTCATACACTTATTTCATAAGAAGTCCAATTAAAATTGGTGTTTAATTAGGTATTTTATGAAAACTAGTGTTCAACATTTAAATTGGTGTTTAAACTAAAGTTCGTAGGAAATTGATTTTTAAATTGGTGTTTAATGAAAATTATTATTTCAGTTGCTGTTAAATGAAATTTGGTGTTTTACTGTTAAATAGGATTGATAAAATTGCATAAGAAATAGATGAATATTTTATGAGAAATAAAGAAGAAATATAATTTTCATTACATAATAAAACTCTAATAATAAAAAATCATATGTTAAATCGGACATATCTATGATGAAGAAATATCTTGTTAGCTAGAAATCTTTCAGACTGGACATTGTGCCTAAATAACCCAAGTATTCATCAAATATTCAAAATGGTCTTTTTCAAATTTTAAATGTATTTTTGGAAGATCTTCCAAAGTCTTGATATCGCGTAGGCTTAGCTTGGTATGGCACAAAGCAAAGTGGCATGGGGTGTAATGGAGGCAAAGTACATAGATACTACACATTCAGCCCTGATAGAAGACCTAAGAATGATTCTTTGATCCTTGGCAATATGCACAGATATTCTGATCATTGACAGAAGTGGCAATGTGTATATCTAAGCAATGTCATTATTTTTTATGGGAACTATAATAGTGATAAAATGTTCTATCAAAACTCTCTAAGTTCAGAATTGTCAACTCCTTATATTTGTATTTCCTAATTATTAAAGAAATTTTTCTTCATGGGCATATTTATATATATATATATATATATATATATATATACATATATATATATATATATATATATATATTAGAAAGTTTTATATCATGGATTTTTTTATTGTCAAGAAACTTTATAGATTTGCATAGTTACATGGATGGAGAAATCTCAATATTTTTCTCATCTTTTAGAATTTGCTGATTTAACCATTCCAAACTTGCCCTGCTGTCTTGACCTATTTCCAGCAAATAATCCAATATAAAGGAACAGAATCCAAGTTCTGTATCCTCCTTTGACATCAGCTGATAGAAGTTTATTGAAAGTATCAACGCCATAATTTTATTTTATCTGGCATACATGATCCATTAAATTATATGCAGAACCAATGAATAGTATCAATGAAAAAATGATATAATTAGTGATGTAGGGATTTGAACTTCTACTTTAGATTAGAGTATTTGTGCACTCAGCCTAGAATCAAAGCGTCAATCTATAAGCCTCTACCTAAATTTAGTATAGTACCCTTTGCACTTAGCCTAGAATCAAAGTGTCACTCTGTAAGCCTCTACCTAAATTTAGTATTGTACCCTTTGCACTCATCCTAGGATATAATAGCCCAGTCTGCCGGGGCTTTAAAATATGCTAACTGCATTTCTATTGAGAGATAAGGCACTTGTCCCCTACAAGTGTCCTACATATGACACCAAACAACATTCAATGGTGAAACTTTAGTTCTAAAGCTTTGGGGTATGTGGAGTAACCCTTTATTGCTATTATTCTCAGTTTCATTCTAACCTGCAGTGGTAGTTCCTGTTAGAATCCCATCTATGGGCCAAATAAGAATATCCAATCATTTTCTATACTTGAAACCATTTAACTGTATCCAAACAAATGATAATGTTATATAGAATTATTGCTATAACATAGAAATACTTGAAAACATTTAATTGTGTGCAAACAAATGAGCTCTGGCTCATTTAAAAATTGTTGCCTACAAACTATGTATCTACAAATTGTGTGTGTATATATATATATATATATATATATATATAAAACATGATTTGGCATTAAATAACCTACAAAGGCTAATATGCTGTAAAACATAACAAACCAACCTAGGATATAAGTATTGCTTTTCAGCCTTCTGTGTTACTAAACTACCTTTGTTGGTGAGGCTCCAGTTCTGGAACTCTGGCTAGTGTGGAGTCACCCTTTTCCACGCAGTCGGTACGCAGTGTCTCATAGTGGTTTTTCTTCCGCTCGTGTGCATCCTCCCGCTTTTCTTCCCAGGGGACAGTCAATTCTATGAGGAGGACACTCTTCTTTGAATCGGACCATGCTACAATGTCCGGCCGCTTTTCTCTTTGAATAATGTGAACTGGAAATTGTAGAGATGTCTTGAGATCTGCATAAACTTTCCAGTCACTAACTCCGTTCAGTAGCTTCATGTTAGGAATTTTTTTATTTTTTAATATATTATTATGTATATGTTATATATATATATAATATATGTATATATATATATATGTATATATTATATATTATATAATAATATATATGTATATATTATAATTATTAAACTGACTTTGGCATAAAATAACCCAGCAAGGGTTGACATGCCAGAAAATTGACCAATTTATATAATACTGATGGAATATCTTTATATGTATATTATTACAACTCAGCAAAAATTTCAAAACTATCACCATTGCTACTTATTTACCTTCATCCATAAACTATTGGCTATTTTATCTATCGGTTTTGCTGGATGATTGATCTATATCTGGATTACCACACAGGCCAGGACAAGGGCAAACTTGTATGGAAGATAATAGTTGTCCTTGCTGTTGGTCTTTTCTCTTCATGATGCTGATATTTGTCCAAATAAAAGCCAAGGTGCTATACAGCTTGGCATTAACATCAATGTCATTGTAGGAATTGCCACAATGAAATTGAACTCCAAACCTGACTGTGTTCAAAAGCTCCAGCTCCTCAAATTGAATTCAGAGTAGTTGCCTTCCCTAAGTTAGTGAGCCTGGTCTGCTCTACCATTTTACACATAGATGAAAGAAGAAGAAATTGATTCATGTTTTTCCTAAGGATAATAACTTTAAAATGAAACCTGAACAGCCTTATTCTGAATTTGAACATTGCTCATCTGATCCATTTTCATCAATGATAACCATTATGCATTCATGCCTTCAGATTATACTTGTCAAGTTGTTGCAGTGATGGGGAATACATTGGAAATTTACTACGCTTTTTGCTTAGATGTGGCACAAGGCCATATGAAAGGGGCACCCAATGAGACTCGAACTCACTCGTGTACGTTTGCTAGTCAAGCTTGCTAACCATTACACCACCAGAGGTGATGGGGAATACATTGATACCACAAACCTTTTCCCTAGCTTTTAACTAATTTTGCTGAAACAGTGAAGTTTATTTACATGAAAATTTTTTTTTTATTCATAATGACTAGTGCTGATCTCCCAGCCTGAATTAATCACTCCACTACTGGCAAGATGTGACCCAAGGTCAATTTTTAACCACAGTAGAGCTGGTTTGAATTCAGTCTTTTCAGTCTTTTAAACTGATTATCAAATCAGGGCTAAAGAACCTAGCCTGCCCTACTGTTTATCCATAGCTGAATTGAGTAATTTGTTTGTATTTCAATAACAGTTTTTTTTAATTTTTATTCTTTATGACAGTTTTCATGGTGTTTACATGTTCACTTCAAATATCTAACACCTTGTTGATGGGGCCAAGAATATATTTATATTCCAGGCAAAGAGGTGAAATCCCCACAAATGGATGTTCTGTGTGTAACAATAAATTGTATATGATAGTAAGGTCAGACTTCTGGAACTCTTGAGAGTGTATAGTTACTCCTTAATTGCTATTACACCCAGATCCACTCTGACCAAGAGTGGTAATAAATGTTAGGGTCTCATCTATGGGTCAAATAGATCTGTTGAAGTTTTTACCTGTTTAAAATGATTGAAGATATATTTTTGTACTGTATATAATTGAATATCATTACTTTTAGACTGACTTCAGCATAAAATAGTCTAACAAGAGTTAACATGCCATAAAATAACAAACTAACCAACAGGCCTCAACCTAGGATCAAAGTCTTGTTCATGGGCCTTCTGCCTAGGATCAAAGTGTTGCTCATGTGTCTTCTGCCTCAAATCAAAGTGTTGGGCCTTCTGCCTAGGATTTCAGTGTTGTTCCTGAGCATTCTGCCAAGGATCAAAGTGTTGTTCATGGGCCCTCTGCCAAGAATCAGAGTTGTTCATAGACCCTTTGCTTAGGATCAAAATGTTGTTCATGTGTCCTCTGCTTAGGATCAAAGTGTTGTTCATGGATCCTCCACCTAGGATTAAAGTGTTGTTTATGGGCACTCCTTGGCTCTCTACTTAAATCAACATTGTGTCCATGAATCCTAGTTCTCAAAGTGTTGTTTACCAGCTCTCTAAATAGTATTACTAAATTATCAATGATCTGCTCAACTTATTATTTCCAAGTTAATTTTACCATGAAGTTCAAGCAGTATAATGCTGACATGATTATATTCATGTCCGATGTTTGAATAAGAATAACACTCACTTGTTAAATTCAGATATCCATTTGCTTTAGTATGACAAAAATCATGGACAGGAAAATAAGCAAAACTAAA
This sequence comes from Sepioteuthis lessoniana, assembly GCA_963585895.1. Taxonomy (NCBI): domain Eukaryota; kingdom Metazoa; phylum Mollusca; class Cephalopoda; order Myopsida; family Loliginidae; genus Sepioteuthis; species Sepioteuthis lessoniana. The sequence continues at coordinate 49,479,384 of OY757920.1, read as the reverse complement.
GAAAAAGTATCACTGTTAATTGTATATATGATGTTATGTGCTATAACAACTGGAACCAGGTGATAAATGCAATATTCATTAAAAATCTAACTCCAGCACCATCTTGTTGCCAGTTTTAATGTAATAAAACTTAATTAGCAGCCCCAAGAACAATTCAGTATTTTATAACATTACATTACAGATGCTGTATAAGTTTTGACCATAAAAATAAAACTAATGTTCCACACAAATAAGTTTAAAATATTTTCTTTCAAGTTATTCGAATTATAACCATTGGGATTTAACTGTTTTCTACCGCTGACAAGATAACTCATCTTATTTAGTTATAAGATTAGTGCCATTGATGAGATTACATTTTGGTAGACCACTAACAAGTTGTAGTGCTGTTGGTAGAATACATTTTGCAGAAAGCATAGACTCTTTTATCATCAGTAATTCATGTAATTTTCACTAGTTTGAAATATTGGGCTTTTGGTGTATCATAAAACAACCCTCCATCTAAAATATATTGGGGTTGTTTTGTATAGAGATACATGAGAACAATCTAAAAAATTTACTAAATATTAACGACACATCACAAAATCTCTGACAAAAGCAGCAATGAAGATGAGGCTAGTCAAAAACATTCATTGTGTATTTGCAATTTGTAGTATTAATATTTTGTATTTGTATTAAGTCTGTAATGTTGTTAATGTTAATGAGTTTATTTTATTTGATTATAGATAATGCAATTTTTATTTAAAAAAAAATAATTTGTCTTGTGATAGTGTATTGTTCTTTCACAGATGGCACCATCATATAAAAACAAAAGAAATTTGCATATTTACTTTGGTTCAATAACAACTTGTCCATTTACACAACTTTGTGCCTTATGTATAAATCCATATTTCCAGGTATTTCATACTTGTTTGTATTAAAATAATTTATTCTAACACACTTATGTAAATATTACACAGTTGTATATATCAGTTGATTTGTATGAAAACAGTACCATTTTAAATAAGTAATGAAGACTTTCTATCTTCAGCAAGTTTTTATATGAAAAATACAATACAGGAGTTACATTAAAAATATACTTTGTGGCAAAGTTTTTGAATCAATCAATTTGTTTTTAATATATTTTGTTTGAACTGTTTTTCTCACAGAGATAGAAGTGGGATATATTTATTAATCCCAACAACTAAACAAGATTTAATTGTTATGAACTTTCCTCAAACAATTTAACACTAAATTTTAATTTACTTTGCTATATTTTTGTCTGGTCAGTAGAGCTTACTGACCACATCCTCTGCAAAGAAGTAAGACCCTCCTCCCCACCAAAAAAAGAAAAGGATGTCCTCTGTATGATATTTGATTATGTTGGTTGGTTGGTCTGTCAGTTGTGATTTACAGCATATCAAACCTTGTAGGTTACTTAATGCTAAATCCTATTAATACATATATATTAAATATACATGATTTGTAAATGAAAAGTTAGTTGGTAACAATTTTCACACAAGCCAGAGTTCATTTATTTGCTTAAAGTTAAATAGTTTCAAGTATTGCAAACACTAATAGTTCTATTTGTCACAGCAAAATGGTTTCCAGTATTGTGAATGATTAAAAAGTTCTATTTGACACATAGTTGAGATCCTAACAGGTACTACCACTCAGCATAAGAGTGAACTTGGGAGTAATAGCAATGAAGGGATACTCCATTTTCCCCAAAGCACCAGATGAGGAGCCTTGCCATTTGATGATTTAGTGTCATACCAGGACATTCATTGGGGGAGGTCTTACCTTTCTGCAGAGACGCAGTCAGCAAATTCTATAGACCCAAATCTGATGGTGTGGCTCTAGTTCTGATCTAGGCTGTGAGGAGTACTTTACCATTGCCATTGCTCATGGGTTCTCTTTGACCAAAGTAGTTGTACCTGTTAGGGTCTCATCATGAGTCAAATTGATGTGTTTAAGAATCATTTGTATTTGATGGGGCTAAGGGCAAAACAAACCTTTTCAGAAACAGCTAAATTTGAAAATATGGATGTACAATGAATGCAATTCACTAACCTCTTGACATAAAATAACCCTAGGCAGGCTGACATGCTGGTTTGATTTCTTTGATTAATGGCATATCAACCTTTGTGGTTTATTTAATGCCAAAGTGAGTCTTGTTGAAGAACAGCTGTGATACTATTCAACCCATGGCTGGGCGGATAAGAGGGTTCATATTTTCCCCAAAAGTATTTGTTTGAAAGTGAATATAATAGTGTGACTGAAGTTTGAACTTGCTTACTTCAAGGGTGCAGCCCAGCACTCTAGCCATTATACCTCAGGGCTACTCCATTGACATGTTGTTAAAATCAAGCAGTCATAAGCTTATTTAATACAGTACAAGGTCTAGTATGTAAGAAAAAGAACTAGGAAGATTGTGCGGCAACATTCTTTCAAGTTGAGAAAACATGTTTGTGTTGATATTTATTAAGCTTAGCTTGGTACAACACAGGGTCAAACAGGAGGAAATTGGAATAAGAAGATAATCTTGCACCCATTTTTGAAGTAGGAATGTCTTTTCCACTTTGAAAATCAGCATTTTAAACCATATTATCTTTTAATTGAACCCAAACACTGACTGACCTGTAACAGTTGAGGTCAGTCTGCAGTGGGAAATGTTCTTTTTTCTTTTCTTTTTATTTCTTCATCCTTGAAACTGCTTTTTCCTGTTTGTCTCTTTTTCCTTTCCTTTATATCTTCAGACATGAACTTGATTTTATCTCTGAGAAAGTAGTGGGAGATATTCAATAATCCCAGTAACAAAACCAAACCTAATTGTTATGAAAAAATAAAGAGAGAAAGAAAAAAGTAGAAACAATTAGTTCAAGGGTAGATGAATAAAGAGAGTGAGAAAAGGAAACAGTGTTGGGAAAATGCAGGTTAGGGACAGAGAGATAGGATAAAGGAAAAAGAGAACATTAGAAGAGAGGGAAGGTTTAGCTATGGATAGAGAGACAGAAAGAGAGAAAGAAACATTAGGAGAAAGCAGATTCAGGGATAGATGAATGAAGAGAATGAGAAAAAGAAACAGTGAGGGGAAAATGAAAGTTTAGGAATTGTTAAATTGAGAGAAGGAGTAAAGAAGAAAAAAGGGAATATCAGTAGAGAGGGCAGGTTTAGCTATGGATAGAGAGACAGAAAGAGAGAAAGAAACATTAGGAGAAAGCAGATTCAAGGATAGATGAATGAAGAGAATGAGAAAAAGAAACAGTGAGGGGAAAATGAAAGTTTAGGAATTGTTAAATTGAGAGAAGGAGTAAAGAAGAAAAAAGGGAATATCAGTAGAGAGGGCAGGTTTAGCTATGGATAGAGAGACAGAAAGAGAGAAAGAAACATTAGGAGAAAGCAGATTTGGGGATAGATGAATGAAGAGAATGAGAAAAGGAAACAGTGTGGAGAAAATAAAAGTTTAGGAATTGTTAAATTGAGAGAAGGAATAAAGACGAAAAAAGGGAACATCAGCAATAGAGAAATAAAAAGAGGAAAAAGGAAACTGTTAGGAGGAAGAGAATTAAAGAAAGAAAAAAAAACAGAAAGAAAGTAACAATGAATAGAAAATGAGTTCAGGAATAGAGAAATAAAAAGAAGTAAAAACAGGAAACAGTGGGGGAAATGCAAGTTCGGGAATGGAGGATAGTGCAACCAGAGTTTAGACTCAGTTACTATGATGTTTCAGTCCAGCATGTTAACCAAGAGTAAGGAGATAGAGTTAAAAAAAAGAAAAAAGAAGGAAACTCTTGAGGAAGCAAGTTCAGAGATTAGAACATAATAAGAAGGAGGGGAGAAGAAACAGCAATGGGGTCAGGAAGGAGGTTCAGAGGGAAGAAATAAGGAGAAGGAAACAGAAAGAAAAATGGTGATATAATGTTGGGGGGCGGGGAGAAATAGTTTGGAGAAAGCAGTTTTAGTGATGGGGGACATAATGAAGGAGCTAGAAACAGTAATGTTGGTAGAAAGAAGGTTCAGAGACGCGGGCTAGAAATTGTAAGAAAACTGGTTTAATGATGGGAATATAATGAATAGACGGGGAAAAGAAACAGACAGGATAGTAAAAAGCAGGTTCAGAAATGTGCATATAAAGAGAAAGAAAAAGAAGGAAACAGTAAGTTCTGGGATGGTGATATAATGTTAGTGGTATGGGGAGAATAGAATGAAAAGAAAGGGAAAGAAACAGTCAGGGTGGTAGAAAGCAGATTCAGATACAAAGATATAAAGTGGGGTGGAAGAAGAAAACAGTTTGAATTAAGCAGGTAGAGAGAGAGATGGTTTGGTTTCTTTGTTTTATGGCATATCAACTCTTTTTAGGTTATTTAATGCCAAAGTCATTCTCCTAGAAGAACAGTAGTGGTACTATTTAACCCATAGCTGGGAGGATAAGGGGGTTCATACCTTTCCCAAGGGTATTTGCCCGAAAGTGAATGTAATAGCGCGACTGGAGTACAAACTCGCTTACTACGATTCCGCAATCCATCGCTTTAACCATTACACCACGAGGACACCCCTTACAGAGAGAGAGAGTGAGAGAGAGAGAGGAAAATAAAAGGTTGGAAGAATTCAGGTTCAGGTATAGAGAAATAAGAAAGATAAAAAAAAAAGGAAACAGTGGTTCAAGAATTGAGTAATCAAAACCAGGAAAAAGAAGTAGATATTGGAAAGAAAATTAGGTCAGGGATGAAAAAAAAAAAAAAAAATGGAGGCGCCCGTGGAGTAATAGTTATCGTCGTGGGAAATGAACACGGCGACTCGAGTTCAAATCCTGGACTAGGCTGATTGCATTTCACATAGCACTAATACCCTCAGGAAAGGTATGAATCCAATTATACTCCCTCCAGCTATGGGTAAATAGTAGGACAGACTAGGTTCTTCAGCCTTGGTGAGGCAACTAGTCTAGGAGAAGGAAAACTCTGAATTCAAACCTGTTAAACTCTGCTTAAAAATTGACCGTGTGTCATATCCTGCCCGAGCGGAGGGGTTGGTAAATAGAATAAGGTCAGGGATGAAGAAACAAAGTTTAGGAAGAAAGAAGCATTGTGAGTAAAACATAAATTCATTGATGGAGAAGGAATAAAGTTATAACTTATAAGAATGACTGGTGCATATTTCAAAGGAAACAATAAAAAATGATGGTTAAAAAATGATATCTAAAACTGATGACAAAAAGTGCAATATTAGGGAGGTGACCGTGGTGTAATGGTTATCGTCGCAGGGTATGGACACGGTGACACGAGTTCAAATCCTAGACCTGACTGATTGCATTTCACATAACACTAATACCCTTGGAAAAGGTATGAATCCAATTATTCTCCCTCCAGCTATGGGTAAATAGTAGGGCAGACTAGGTTCTTCAGCCTTGGTTAGGCAACTAGTCTAGGAGAAGGAAAACTCTGAATTCAAACCTGTTAAACTCCGTTTAAAAAATTGACCTTGTGTCATATCCTGCCCGAGCAGAGGGGTTGGTAAATATGGTAGTAGGGAGCACAGAAACATTAGCTATTTAAAAAAAATTTCTGTTGCTAGATAGATAGATAGATAGATAATGATATTATATGTGTTTAAAGTATATCAGCAGTGTTTAAAAATTGTTTGTTGACCAACAAGTTATTTGCTTACAAATGCATTCACAGTGATCAGAATATATCCAAAAGTTTATAGATTTATCCACTGACACCTATATGGAGAAATATCTTTCTATGAACACCAGTGTTGTTGAAAAATCAACACAAGCTCTTAAAGTACTTGTTAAAGTATTATGAATAAAGAGAAAACACAAAATACCGTGATTTTTTTTTCTTTCTCTTTATTCAAACATCATCTTGTATTGTGTCTGCAGAAATTGATTAGTAATTCTCAGGATGAGGAACTAGGCCGAGATAAAGATGCAATCAAACCTCAAGAATAGCGTAGCATCAAGGAAGTCAGCTGAATCTGCAGTAGAAACAGAGTAAGTGTTTGAACAGTAGCAGCAGCAGCGGCAACAGCAGCTCCTGTGTTAGCACTTGTAGATTTTAGAAAGGGTAGTGTAGTCAGAGAACAAAAAAAAAAACAAAAAAAAACAGAGGTTGGCTGTTTAGTTGATTTTTATGGCATGTAAACCATTGTACATTATTTAATACCAAATCCTATTTATAAATATATATATATATATATATATATATATATATATTAGTTAGGAATTGTAACAAATAGTTTATAGGTAACATTTTAAACAAGCCAGAGCTCATTCTTTTGCACACACTTAAATGATTTCAAGTATTGCTATCTAACTCTAACAATCCTACTTAACATCAGTCATTTGTTTGCAAATAATTAAATGGTTAAAAAATTCAGTTTGACCCATAGATAGAACTCTTTCAGGTATTACCACTCCGGGTCAGAGTCAATCTGAGTGTAATGGTAATGAAGGGGAACTCCACATTTCCCAAAGCTCCATGAATGAAGCCTCTCTATCAAATACAGTTTAGTGTCATACTCAGGACTTTAGTTCTATTTGACACACAGATGGGAACCTAACTGGTACTACTACTCTGACTCAGAGTGGAGCTGGGAGTAATGATAATGAAGAAATACTTCATACTCCCCAAAGCTCTAGGACTGAAGCCTCACCATTAGGATGGTTAAGTGTCATATCCAGGACATTTGTTGGGGAGTATCTTACCCCTCTGCAGAGAAGCAGTTGGTGTATTTTACAGCCCCAGTAAACAGAGAGAGAGAGAGAGAGAGAGAGAGAGAGAGAGAGAGAGAGAGAGAGAGAGGTGGAAAAACATTATAGTAGAGGAGAGTAAGCAGTCACTTCAGTAGATGTGGCATTGGAGACTGGTGAGGCGCATGTAGTAAGTTGCAGCTGTTGAGCAGTGGACAACATGTCAATGGTAATTGGAGAGAATGCATACAACAACATGCATAGCCGAGAACATGACAGAAGAAGACAATTGGAAAGAAAGAAAGAAATAAAGAAAGAAAGAAAATAAAAAAAATAAAAAAAATGATGACTTGTCAAGAAAATATTAGATATGAGATGGCAGGAAGAAAAAGAGGAATGTCCAAGTTGTAACATTTCCCACTGCAAAGTCAGTACAATATACACCCATTTCTATAAAATGCATATTTCTGCATTCATTATGGCATTGAGAAGAAAGAAAGAAAGAAAGAAAGAAAGAAAGAAAGAAAGAAATTGGAAAGAAACTGGAAAGAAAGAATGTAAGAGAGTGAAAAACAATAGAACTAATGGAAGAAAAAAGAATGAATGAAAGAAAGAACTGTAAAGTATTTTGGTACTTGCAAATTAAGAAAGAGAAAAATCTATGAGGATGTAAAATAATTGAAAGGAAGAAGAAAGAAACAAGAATGAAAGAAAGAACAGGAAAATACTTTGGTTGCTGCAAATTATGAAAGTGAGAAGAAAAATAATGTGATAAAAAAGAAAGAAAGAAAGAAAGAAAGAAAGAAAAAGAGAGAGAGAGAGAGAGAGAGAGAAAGTGAGTGTGAAATAGAAAAAGAAAGAGAGAAAGAAAGAATAAACAGGTAGCTTCAAATTAAGAATGAAAGAAGAAAAAAGAATGTAAGAGGATAAAAACAAAAGAAAGAAACAAAGAAACAAAGAGACAAACAAAGAACTGGAAAGACTACATTGGTAGCTGCAAAATTAAGAAAGAATAAAAAAAAAGAATGTAAGAGGGTGAAAAATAATTGAAAGAAAAAAAAGAATGAAAGAAAGATCTGAAAAGAGTACATTGAAGGCAACAAAGAAAGAAAGAAAGAAATAAAGATCTGAAAAGAGTACATTGATGGCTACAAAGAAAGAAAGAAAGAAAGAGAGAGAGAAAGACAATGGAAAGTAAGAAAGAACAAAAAGATGAAAAAAAGTAGAAAGTGTACTTTAGTAGCTCTAAAAAGGAAAAGATATAGAATACTTTGGCAATTGCAGAATTTCTAAAAAACAGGAAAGATAACTTAAGTCATTAAAAAAAAAAAAAAGAAAGAAAGAAAAAAAAAGAATACTTGAATGTTTGGAGAAAAATAGAAAGTGCATGTACTTCATTAGTCGTAGAATAGAAAGAAAGTGAAAAGAGAAAAAGAAATATTTTATTAGTCATTGAATAGAAATAAAGAACAAGAAAAAGTAAGTTCATTGTTGGAGAAAATAAAGAAAGAATGATAAAGAGTTGTGTCATGAAAAGAAAGAAAAAAGAATTGGAAAGTCTATGTTAGTAGCTATTGATCAAGAAAGAAACGAAAAGAGAAAGAAAGAAAGAATGCTAAAGAGTTGTGTCATGAAAAGAAAGAAAAAAAGAATTGGAAAGACTACTTTAGTAGTGATTGATCAAGAAAAAAATGAAAAGAGAAAGAAAGAAAGAAAGAAAGAATGCTAAAGAGTTGAGTCATGAAAAGAAAGAAAAAAAAAGAATTGGAAAGACTATGTTAGTAGCTATTAATCAAGAAAAAAATGAAAAGAGAAAGAAAGAAAGAAAGAATGCTAAAGAGTTGTGTCATGAAAAGAAAGAAAAAAAGAATTGGAAAGACTACTTTAGTAGTGATTGATCATGAAAGAAACAAAAAGAGAAAGAAAGAAAGAATAACAAAGGTTACTAAGGTATTTTTTTTGCCTAAAAGAAAGTAATCAAGATAGAAAGAAAGAATTTGTCAAAAGAGAGATAATGATAGCAGGTAAATAACTCAAAGTTAGCAATGAAATTGGCAGAGAAAATAAGTGAGGGTGGGAAAAGAGAATAGAACGGAAGGAGACTTAAAGAGACAATTTACAGATAGATAGAAAACATTAATAAATGTGCAACACAACAAAGTAGAAAGAATCAAGCCAAAATCCAATTGTAAAAATCTATTGAGAAATTATTGTAATCATATTTTCAATAAAGAAAGAAAGGAAATTAACCTAGAAAAAAAATGTAGGAATTCAAACAACAACCAGAAAAAAAATTTTTTTCCTTGGGAATCAGTTTTGTATCTCTTATGATTGTCAATCAGCTGAAAAGTCAAGATTCTATTTATAGTTTATACTTGTGTTTTGAAGGAGAAACAAAACTAAGATCAAACCTATTAAATTTTTTTTCTCCCTGTATTAATTACACTGGTCTACTGAAAATAAATAAAATAAAATAAAAATATTGCCTCATCAGACATTTTAACTTTTTTTTTTACAATTTTGAGCAGCTGATTTAACCCTTTCATTGAAAAAGCTAAAAAAACGTTTTTTTAAGTTATTTGATATGCAAAATTATGCTTTAAATACATTTTTAGAGTTAAAAGGAAAATGAAATTTGACTGGAACTCCAGTGTCCCAGTAGGTGTGAAAATTCCTTTTTGCCCAGCATGTCTGGATTTTTTGTAACCGAAAACAACAATATATTTATAAACAAATGCTATTTATGCTGCAAAAAAAGTGTAACTTTTTTCACCAAAATTCTAATGTTTCTTCATTGCTTCTGAAATCAAAGCAAAAATTATAAGATGAATTTATGTATACAAGTTGAGTTTTTTCAGAATTTTGTTAATTAGATAAAGGCTTTTCTTGCTAAAAAGCATACATGAGAAAAAAACCTTATCTAGGAATCCATGTACATGATTCATTCAATAAAATCAAGTTAATAAATATTAGAAAATTTCAAGAGTCTTTGAAATTTTATCAAAAATTCAAATAAGTCTCTATATCTGTGAAATATCAGACAGCAACATTGAAATAAGAGAAAAATGCTAAAATTTGACAAGAATTTTCAGATAATTCTTAAATAAATTCCAGAATTTGAATTAACATTGAACTATATTTTTAAAGTTATTTTCCCATTGACAGGTTGAAATAAAATGTATAACACTATCATATTTCAAAAAAAAGTTTCAGCAATTCTCAAGTTCATTGTCACATCTCAAATATCATTAAACCAAACAAAAATAATAAACTCTTCAAAATACAATGACTTACCAGATCAAAGCAGAAACAAAAAATCTTGCATATCAAAAATTAGTCCTCTAGTATATAATTTCATGATTGCTCAGATGTAATTTAGTGTCATACCCAGGACACTTGTTGGATGGGGAACTTACCCCTCTGCGGAGCTGTAGTCCATGTATTCTACAAACTCATCCATCTGGGCTGCCAGATCCATAATATTTCTGTCATACATGAGGCATATAAAAGTGGACTGCATTCTCAAAATCAGCTCCACAAAATAAGTTGAAAACTCTTATTAGCATTCATGGAGCAATTCTATTTATGACTTGGCTGGTCAGTTGAGTTTTATGGCATATCAACCTTGGTAGGTTATTTAATGCTAAATCCAGTTTATATGAATATAAGTATACACAATTTGTAAGCAAGTAAATTGGTTTGGTTTGGTTCAGTTTGGTTTGGTTTTATGGCATATTAACCATTTTAGGTTATTTAATGCCAAATCCTTTTTATATGTATATATCAAATATATATGATTTGTAAACAAATTTTGTTGATAAAATTTGGTTGTATTGTTGACTTGTCTTACTTTAGTACTTGTTATGATACTGGACATAGGCATGACGGTTAGAGTGTTCACCAATGATCCAGGTTGAGTCATACCAAAGACTCAAAAAAGAGTACTTGATGCCTCCTTGCTTAAAACTCATCAATATAAGGAAGGGATCAAGGGTAAAGTGGAGCAATCCAGGGAAAGGAGTAGTATCCCCCACACACACCTTGGTGTAGTAGTTATTGAAAAGGGAGCCTTTGGGTCAGCCTCTACTAAGGTCGCCAACTTTACTTTACTTACAATTGTAATGGAAAATATCCATTAAGATTATACGATAATGAACCTATTGGGTTCCTGATTTATTTAGGAATAAGAGATTCTAATTAGCATTACATGATTATCTTATAGATCTAAATAATATTAGATAGTTATCTTATAGATCTGGGGTCCCCAACCTTTTCAGGCCAAGGGTCACAAAGCTTAACAGAGGAATGTTCAGGATTGCAATCTTAAAAAGACAGAAAAAGACGCTGCTAAATTCTCAAAGTAACAATCATCATTTATCAGTAGGTCATTTGATGTTGTTTGCAATCACAAAATGATGTAAAATCAAGGTTAAATGAAGAGGTTGACAAAAGGAGCACATCAGACAAACGATGATTTGACAGTCTTGAACACAACTTGCCATGCTTCATTTTGGAGAATAACTGTCCACAGAAAGATGTAGAGCCAAATATGTTCATTACTTGCTGGGTGTTGGTGATAAGGTTGGGGAGTCATCCAAATGGTAGAACATGGTTCTTATAAAAAGGAAGAATATTGCAAGCAAGAAACTTGGACAAATTTTCTGAACATTAAAGATCAATGAGTTCCATCTGCAGTTAAAAATGATACTTCTTTTAACAGCCAAAATCAAAAGGCAAAGAGAAAATTTCAAAGTTGGGTGAGAGGCTGTATTGATGGGTCTTGAGGGGAGGCTGCAGGTTGAGGACTCCTGATAGATATATATATATATATTTGGATGATTAAAAAACGTATGTTTAGCAAGAATTTAGACTTCATAAAATAATCATTGCAAATTTGCAAATTTGACTGGAAATTATTTTATTCTCGAAGTTAGATCATTTTAAGCATATTTCTTGAATAAAAATATCATTATGATGTGTCAGTTTTGCTTAGATAGAGTTATATATGTAAATACAAACATGAGAATTTTAGTAACATATAAGTGTTTGCATTAAAAAATTTTGATCATTATGCATGTTATGATTAAAAATCTTTGATTGTTATGCATGTTATGATTTTTAAAGAAAATTTGATTGTTATGCATGTTATGATTAAAAAAAATTGCTTGTTATGCATTTTACTATTAAAAATAAGAATGTTAAAATAATAACAATGAAAATAAAATAGTGAAAATAATAAAATACTAAATGTTTTAAAAATGATAAAGGAATAAAAAAAGAAAATTAAAAAGGATAGAAATAAAATTAATAAAAAAATAAATAAGGGTGACTTTAAGGAAAAAATAGGATAGATTTTTTTTAAATTTTTGTTTTCTGATTTAATTTTGTTTTCTTTTATGCATGCACTTTTCCTGGTATGACGTATTTATTTCTGGTGAGTAATATTTATCAGCAGAAAAGAATATTAAATGAAGATGAATGTAATTGGCATGAATATATTAAGATACACAGGGAGGAATTCACGAGGGAAATAAGAATTTTCATATCATTCTTTTCTTTTAAATTATTTAAATTGTACTTGCACTCATTAAACTAACTGTCCAAATTTACCACCTCCACATCAGCACGTAGCATATATATATATATATATATATATATATATATATATATATATATATATATATATATATATGATATTTCAATTGTAAAAAATAAAACCAGTTAGATTAACTTAAGTCTTTGAGTTGCATTTGTATGATCTTAAGATGAGCTTCTATCAACTTGTCTGAATAAACTTCAAACTTAATATTCTTTAATCCAGAAGATTTTTGAGAGCTATTATATTGTTATAGTAACAGAAACTAACATCTCTACAAGTAACTAATGCAACATCAATCAATCATTCATTTTAGATGATTCAAATTAGAGGCACAGACTAGATCAAAGATTTTAACATCAGAGTAGGTAAAGTGAATGTGACTACATCAAATAAAATGTTAATTATTAAATAGAAAAACTAAAAGATTTCCATTTTATAGTAAATTTGTGGCTCAATGCACTAAAATCAGGATATAATTCAATAAATTGAAATTATTTTCATTTTAAACATAATCCTTTCATATCTTTCAAGCTCAGTGTATAATTTACATATGAAAATGTCTAGTCTGTGCGGTAGATGTTACTCCAAGCCATATTTGATAAGACCATCAAAATAGCAGAAATTTTGTCTTGGGTTTTAATCAATGACCAACTGCTTACCCCAGGTAAATACTTTGAGCATATACTTATATTGTACAATTGAAGACTTTCTTCTTTCCCTAATGCTTTGGGGAACTCCTCATGGTGTAATGATTAAAGCACTGGTCTCAGCCTTGAAATATATATTCATCATTTTCATTTTAAAAAGGCAGAATTCTATTATGTCTTTCAATCTCAATATTTATGTCACAATGTCTAGTCCATATGTTGTGGATGCTGCTCAAATTCACACTGGCAAGCTCGCCAAGCTTTTTGCCCAGTCAGCTGGGGCTGTAGAATACACTGACTGCGCCTCTGCAGAGGGGTAAGACCCCCCCACACACTAACGAGTGTCCTGAATATGACACTAAACAATCTGATGGTGAGGTTCCAGCAATGCTGGAGCTTTGGGGAATGCGGAGTACCCCTTCATTGCCATTGCTCCCAGGTCCACTCTGGCCCGGAGTGGTAGCACCAGATAAGGGTCCTATCTATGGGTTAAATAGAATTAACAGCATACTTATGCTAAAATGAATTGTTTGAGTAAAACTGAATAGTTTGAAATAGAAATGACTTTTACAATTAAACCATACTTACATTTAAACTGCATGCTTATGCTTACCTGAATTATTTGAAATAGAACTGTTTTTCAATATTAAAACTGTATTTACACTTAACCGAATTGTTACATACAACAGCTTGAATAGTTAGAAATGGAAATGTTTTGACCATTAAACTGTGTACTTATGCTAAACTGAATTGTTTTAAATAGAACAGATTATTTACATAACTATGGATTTGGCATTAAATAACCTACAAAGGTTGATATGCCATAAAACCCAACAAACCAACCAATCAAATTCACATTTTTGTGCCATGGGTATGACATTAAACTGCATTCCAGAGTTTATAGGAAAATCTATAAACCAACTTACCCAAGGGGGTATCCTCGTGGTATAATGGTTAAAGCGATGGACTGCGGAATCATAGTATGTGAGTTCATACTCCAGTCGTGCTATTATGTTCACTTTCGGGCAAATACCCTTGGGAAAGGTATGGACCCCCTTATCCTCCTAGCTATGGGTTAAATAGTACCACTACTGTTCTTCAAGGAGAATAGATTTGGTATTAAATAACCTACAAAGGTTGATATGCCATTAAACAAAGAAACCTAACCTAACTTACCCAGCCATTGTTCTTAACATTCATAATATGTCTTCTATAACCCTGAAGATTTTTGAGAGCTATTTTATTGTTGTAGTAACAGAAACCAACAACTCAACCACCAACAAATACTACAACATCAAATGAAAGGTCAATTATTAAATAAAAAAGTAAATGATCCCTGAATCAATGACAATTCGTAGCTCAATGCATGAAATTCAGTGTAAAATTCAATAAATGATCATCATTTTCATCTTAGACAAAAAAAATTCTCTCATGCCTTTCAACCTCTGTATAGAACAATATACATTAATATCTACATCTAAAGTACCATGATCACTGCTACAAGTTATATCTGATAAGGCAACAGAAATTCTTTCACTGAAATAATTTGGCCTTTATTTCAACTGGGGTGTAATGACTCCTTGATATGTCATGACTTTAGTCCATGCCTTATGGGTTAGCAAAGTAGGCAGTGCCTAACTTAACTAAAGATCCAATGGTCAATTATTAGATAAAAAAGTAAGATTTCCAATTCACTGTAAATTTGTAACGTAATTAAATTCAATTAATAATTCAGTAAATATTTATCTTAAACAAACACAATACTCTCATGCTTTTCAACCTCTCTCTATAAATAATAAATCACAATGTTTGGCCCATATACTGTGGATGCTGCTTTAAGCCACATTTTTGTATCCTTTATATGACACTAAACTTCATCTGTTGGTGAGTTTCTAGTAAGAGAGCTCTGGGAAGTGTGGAGTCACCCCTTTGTTACTTTTAGTCCCAGGTCCACTCTGACCTGGTGTGGTAGTACCTGTTAGGGTCTTATCTATGGATCAAATAGATGTGTTTGAGAATTATTAGTATTAGATACAAATACTTGAAACCATATATGGATGTGCAAACAAATGATTATCCTTATTAAGTAGTAATAGTTACTTAAAACCATGCAAATTATCATTATTAAATAAAAATATCAAAAATCCTATGATTATGAACATGTTATTAATATTAATTGTTACTTGAAACCATAACTGTTTACAAATGAATATTATAATTATTAACTATACAATTGCTTGCAAAAAAATTTTGAAAAATGACTTTGGTATTAAATAACCAAAGAAGCCTGACAAGCTGGAAATCAACATTGAACATTTAACATCCAAGCCACATTTGATAAAGGACTATAAAAACAGCAATAATTTTGCCTTTGCACTTTATAAAAGGTCAACTAACTGCCTATTCTGAGTAATAACACATCTCAGATATAAACACGCACACATATACAAACATACATGTATAAACACATGTACACAAATGCATTAACACATACACACAAATACACATATTCAAACACACATATTTAACAGCAACATTAATGAATTCATTATGTAAATATGATAAAAAACATTTTTTTTTATACAACAAACATTTATTTTTCTTAATCATCTCATTCATTCTAAAAACATATGTGAGAGTTTAGAATAAATAATGAAAATTTCAAATCAAAATCCAACTTATATCTCCATGTTAATAATTATATGTCAACTGTGAACATCTGATTGACAGTCATATGTAGATGTATCAGACCAGTCAGTGGATGTATAATTTAGTAGTTTAGTTCTCCAAAAATTAATTGTATTTGTTTACCCATCTCCACTGCCAATCAGGTCAATTTTTTAGTGGAGTAAAGCTGGTTTGAATTCAGAGTTTTCCTTCTTCCTAAAGTGGTTGACTAACTAGAGAATCCAGTTTGCCCAAACAATTTAATCATAGCTGTGAAGAAGAGATGGATTCATGCCTTTCTCAAGAGTATTAGTGTTAAGTGAAACACTGACAGGTAAGTCCAAGATTTCAACTCAGGTTATGGAAGCCCAATTGGCTGGGGCTGCAGAATACACCCACTGCTTCTCTGCAGAGGATTAAGATTCCTGCCAACAAGTGTCCTGGATATGACACTAAAAAAATCTGATAGTGAGGCTCCAGAAATGCTGAAGCTTTGGGGAATGTGGAGTACTCTTCATTGCCATCACTCCCAGGTCCACTCTGGCCTTGAGTGGTAGCACCTGATAGGATCCTATCCAAGGGTCAAATAGAACTGTTTTAAATCTAAACTGTGTACTTATGCTAAACTGAATTATTTGGAAGAGAACTGTTTTTACATTTAATTGTGTTAACAAAAAACTGTGTACTTATGCTAAACTGAATTGTTTGTTTGTGTTTAAACACATTTTATTGATAACATTTTTAAATGAGCCTGAGCTCATTTTTTTGCTCACAGCTAAATGATTTCAAGTATTGCTATCTTATACAAATAGTTTTACTTACTATTAATCATTTGTCTGCACACAGATAAAAAGTTCCAAATATTGCTATGTATCATTAATGATGCAATTAAACATCAGTCATATATATATATATAATAAATACATATACATATATATGGTAAATAAATACATATATATAATAAATTCACACACACACACACATAAACATATATATATATATATATATATATATATATATATATATATATATATATATATATATATATAACAAGAATTTCAATTTCTAAAAGAGATATGTAGAATAATAATAATAATAATAATAATAATAATGATAATAATAATAATAATAATAATAATAATGAAGCATTTATCAAAAATTAATAATTTCAAGTTATATGAAATCAAAAATATTGAAAAAAAATACAGGTGGGAAATGCATTTCCTAATTTTCTTTATCTTCTAAAATTGTTCGGAGGCATTTTTCTTTTCTGATTTTGGATTTGCTGTTCTATTTCTAATCTTTGTGTAGCTAACAAAAACAAATTCATCTTTAATTTTCCTCTTTTATTTCACATTCAGAATTTATGTAGAGATATTTCTCACTGGATTAGCTTTATTTATTTTAGATTCATTATGGGGAAGAAAAGTAGAAATCTACAAGAACATTTAATATAAACAAGTAGCACTTGCTCATTATTACACATGGGTTGGAAGACAGTCATTGTTAAAAATAAAAGATGTACAGTTACTTTTACTTAAGTTTAGGTGAATTATTCATATTTAAAGCGTGTTTAATTTGTGTTTATTGTTTATTCACTATACATAATAAAGTCATTCATGACATAATGGCTATTGTGGTAGGAAGAGAACTCTGCTACTTGAGTTCAACTCCTGAATGAAGCAGTCTGTATTTCACATACTGTTAATACCTTTGGGAAAGGTATGTATCCTACTATTCTACTTCCAGCTATGGGTAAATAATTGAGCAGACTGGACTTTTTTGCCTTGGTATGTCAACCAGTCTTGGAGAAGGAAAGCTTTCAGTCAAACCAGACCTTGAGAAGGATGGGCTCCATTAAGTAATTCCTGCCTTAGATATGCTATAAGAGTAACAACCCAACAACCAAAACAGGTTATGGTCCAGAGATTGGCTGATTGACTTACCCATAATATATATAATATGTATGTATTGGAAGATGTTTACTAATGAAAAAGAAAAGATGTAGAGTTGATTTTATCAAAGGTTTGGAGAATTATTATTATTATTTATCAATAGGTTATTGCCTTGTTTACTCTGAGCATAGTGTTTGCAAGATGGCTTTTCAGAGATCTCAGATACATTAAAAATTAATAAGTATATCAAATAGATATATTATTTTCCAGATTTGAAAGGTTAGTATTAAATTACATTTTTTTAAAATTCATATTCTAAGCTTCCATTTAAAATTTTTTTATAGAGATGAAATGAATTCCTTCTTAGTAGCTCAATACCTAGCCATGACTGAAAGATTTCAAGTGTGTATAGGGAGGTAGAGAGCAATTACAGCAAGGTGAACAATAAGACAATTTCCAGACATGATTCTAACAATCCATGAAAGTTTGGTTGAAATTGGGCAGAAAGTAGCAGAACCTTAGTGGTATGGACAGATGGATGGACATTTGGTGAATTAAAATGAGATAGCGATGAGGGTGCAGACTCATGGAATAGAGGTGAGCAAACCAATTTCAATAGAGATTTATTGAAAAAAAACCTTGTCTGTGGTTTTTTAATGAAACATAACTAAGATAAAGACTACTGACAAAATATATCTTATGATTATCATGTTCACCAGTTCATGAGAAAGGGAGTGAGAGAGAGAAGAAAACAGAAAATACAGAGACATTAAAAACTAAAGTTCATCATACAGTCAGGACAAGAGGGGATATAAATTGTTATGCATTTTATAAACAATATATATTACTCCATATGTGCCTAATTTTGTATTTATTCTGTAATTAATTTTTCAAAAATTGGATTTTCTCACATGGTAATGATTTTTTTTTTTTGCTATAGTGGGTAATTCAGTTAGCATTTATTTGCCTTGATATTTAGAAAATGAGATGGGGAAAAAAAGGAGACACCCAGATATATTTAAGTTAATAAAACACACACACACACACACACACACACACACACACACACACACACACACACATCTAGATATACTGCCACCTTATAGCATATCAAAAGATGAGTTTCACAGGTGCTTTGATAAATGGAAAACTCACTGGAATAAGTGTGTTGAATAGCAAGAGGGTTATTTTGAAGAAAATTAATGTTTTATTCATTGTTTATTTCTGTCTTGATAAATACAGCTTTAGTGTGGAGTAATGGTTATTACTAATGGAGTTGGCAGCCAGAGTTCAAATCCTGAATGAGGCTTTTAGCAAATTTTGCATTAATGTCCTTTGGAAAGACATGAATCCATCTCTTCTCACCCACCAGCAAAGGGTAAATAGTAGGACAGACTCTTTTCTTTCATCTAGGTTTTGTTTGGTTTAGTTCCTTTGTTTAATGGCATATCAAACCTTTATGGTTTATTAATACCAAAGTCATTCTTGTAGAATAACAGTAGTGGTACTGTTTTACCCATAGCTGGGGGAATAAGAGGGGTTTATACCTTTTCCAAGGGTATTTGTCCAAAAGTGAACATAATTGTACAACTGGATTTCAACTCACTTACTTCGAGACCACAGTCCAGCACTTTAGCCATAACACCCTAGGGAATCCTCTCACCAGTCTGGAAACTAATCTAGGAGAAGGAAAACTGAATTCAAACAAGCCTAAATCTGCTTAAAAATTGACCTTGAGTCGCATCCTCACGGTGGTGGAGGGGTTGGGTAAATACATACACCCTACAGCTTTTGAATTTAAAGTTTTTACTTTTAAACCAGTTGGCCTTCCAACAGTAAAGAGTTCAGTCTGCCCTACTATTATTTATTTATTATTTATCATTTATTTTGTGGAGAGAAGAGATGAATTGATGCTTTCCTCAAGGGCATTTGTGTGAAGTCCAGGATTTAAATTTGACTCACAGTCACAATTTCTTACAATAATAGCTGTTATACCCCTTTCATCTTGATTTGAAATAAATATTACATATAAGCATGTTTTGAAATGAAATAAATTAAACTGAAAGCCATTACAAAAGGATAACAATACAGATAAAATTTTGGGACAAATTAAATGATACTATTTGAGGTAATGTGTGTACATTACCATAAAGTGGACAAGTAGAAAATTGTCATTACACACATAATGATAGAAAATGCTTCTGAAAATGGAGCGATGATACTATATTGTGTTGTTGGTTGTGTGAAATATTTTGGTTTGAAAACTGCTTGAAAATATTTAGGTCAGTAACACAGCATAGCTTGAAGTAATTGAGAAAGAAATTGGTGCCTGCATGTTTTTGTGCGGCCTGAGGCTCTCAAAGAAAAGAGAGATGATTTTGTGTGGGGATGAGTGTAGACAATACTGTATGAAATGTATAAATGAAAACTGACTTTGGTTTAAAGAAGATGAAAAATGAAAATTCAAGAAAAAACATTGAGGATTTTTAGGTCTTCAGTGTTAATCAAGTGAATAAACACAATACAAACAATAATGTAACAGACAGATTGAAAGGCCAGTGAGGCAAGAAATCCTTGAGGTAGATCTTTTTCTGAAAGAAATGCATCGAAACAGTATCCTCAATGGAAAAAAGATTCATGCATACAAATAACAATTCTTTAAAATAAACTAATTTAATTTTCTTATAAGCCAATGATACTAAGATTTTATTATGTCTAGTGGAAATTATCAAGTTTTGCTAATGCAATGAAAATGGATGTTATTAGTTATTACCTAACTTTAAGGTACTGAACCACTGTAATCATTTGTTAAAAAGAACCTTGTCAGTTTTTTCTAAGGAAACATGCATAAAAAAAGTCCGTTACATAAACGTAAGTAAAAAAGTAAAGTTGGTGACCATAGTCGAGGATGACCCGAAGGCTCCCTTTTTGAGAGCTACTACATCAAGGTGTAGGGGAGGGCGCTACTTCTTTCCCTGGATTGCTCCACTTTACCCTTGTTCCTTACCTTATAATGCAGAGTGTTAAGCAAGGCAGCATCAAGTACCATCTTTTTTTAAGTCTTTGGTATGACTCGACCTGGGATTGAACCCTAGTCTCCCAGACCACTGGCAAACACTTATATACATCAATCTGTCTCTGGGCAAGAACCATATAAAAATGCCCATTATTTTAATGGCTGCATCATATCAACAATTAATAAGCACACCAATAAGAATTTTTTATAAAAATTAATTTTCATATAAAGTAAAGATTATAACATTTTATAATGTCTAGTGGAACATATACAAGGGAGATTAATATTCTAAGTTTGGTTAGTTTGTTGGTTATTTTACCTAATGGCATATCAACTCTTGTGGGCTATCTAATGCTATATCTTGTTTTTTGTATATATGATTTCATGTGTATTAATATATTGGTAGAAATAATTTTCTTTACCTCTTTCGCTCAATGCAGTTGACCCTCAACCACCACCTTCAAGCAACTTTATGATAAAAAGGGTTGGGTGTTTGTTTGCCATTAGAGCAATTTGAAGAATACTGTCAGGACTTAATCATACCAAAGCTAGAGCTTGACATGACCACCCAATTGATCGGATCAGGCCTTTATGAACATGTTTAGCCCAAACAAAAGTCAAAGTAGAATGTTGCAGGTCATATAACCACTTAGTACTCAGGTCAGGGATCACTCAGCCACCAGAATCTCATCCTTGAGCATTATTCATGGCCAATGAATTGCCCCATTACTCCTCTACAGAGGTGCAGCAGGCATATTTTACTGCTCCAACTAACAGGACAGGATATTATTAGGTATCATTTATTATTAAACTTCAAGGCACTGAACCTCCATACCCATTTACCAAAAAGAAGGTTGTCTGTGTTTTTTAATAAAATATGCACAAAAGAAAGACTTACTCAAGTGTCCCTCATGATAATTATATGGATCTATCCATATGAGTGGGTAGGACCCACATGTAGTGTAACAATTACCATCATAGTAAATGGCATTGGCAACCTGAATTCAAATTCTGAATCAGGCTGATTGCATTTCACTTTACACTGAAAAAGGCATGAATCAATATATCTCCCCATCTATACATAAACAGTAGGACAGACTGAATTCTTTAGCTTCTGCAAGGTTAAGAACAGGAGAGCTCTGAATTCAAACCAGATGTACTCTACTAAAAAATTGACCTTGTGTCCCATTTGGCTGACTGTGGAGGGGTTGGGTAAAGACATACATTAAGAAATCCTTAGCTTATTGAAGAAACCCTGAATAAAATTGTGTAAATATATAGAAGAGCAATACTTATATTTGGATTATTTAACACTTCAAATGATGTAATGGTTAATAAGTTCCATTTTTATTAAGTGCTCCATAATTCTGGCCATATGTTAAAGTAAGTTAAATAATAAGTTATTTTGAGAATTATTAATTAATTTTTTTTTTTTACAGCTTCAGTGCTGTAGAGTTTGATAATAAATAGTACCTTTTGACTATATTATATTCTACTAGAAATAATAAGACCATAGCATCATATTGAGAAGAATAACTTTTCATCAAGGAAATTGTTATATATGTACATATTGGCAAAATTGTATTCTCATAGAAAATGAAATTCTAATACCTTGAATACTCAGTTTCTATTTACTCAAGATTAAACGTACTGTTGATATTGATTACAGTAAATTATTACAAATACAGATCAATACCTAAACATGTTTGTAAGCAATTTAGCTATCAACACTACTCAGATTCCATATTGATAAAATATATACGTCCTCCTTGAGTATGAACACAGGCTTGAACCCTATGATACACACAATCAGATTGATAGCAAGTACACACCTTTGATACATTATTCCATGATGAGGATCTTGAAAATTTTATGAGATTATCTTCTCCTCCCTAGCATACATAAAACTTTATCTAGGTCAAAATTGGCATAATTCTTCAGGGTCCTGCAGTTTCACTTTCTGTGAGCTTATAAAAGGTGTCTTACAATAAAACTAAAGTTTATTTTGCAAGCTACACCAATTATATATATATATATATATATATATATATATATATATATATATATATATATATAATATTTCCTATGACAATAACTGTTATCTATACACACTTCCTGGTTTCATCAATAACAGAAAGCCTGTTCCCTTCCAAGGAACACAGAAAGGCAACAAAAGTAGTTTAATTATGAGACACTCTTGATTCAATAAAACAGTAAATTCTGTTAACAAATTTGGTTAAAAGAAATGAAACAATAATCAAAGTTAGATTTTAATGCTGGTTATGCTTGAACCCTGTCATTTATTAAGTTTAGCTGAGTTTGGCATAAGAACAGAAGTGTGAAATGCTGAATGAGAATCCAACTTAACAATAATAGTCTTCTTTTATAAAAGCCTTCTTTTCATTAGGTTAGCCATTTTGTTCTTCTTTGGCTCCAATTCCTTTCTATCTCTCTCTCTCGCCACATGCTATTTTAACACGGAAACATTCCTTGTTGGAAAGAATAGCAAACCAGATGCTTCCATGTGCACATTTATCTTTATTCATTTCATCTTGATTTTACTAACTGGTCTGGAATTATGAACTAACAGATGGAAAATTATGTCTTATCACTGGGACTCAGTTAACTGATAAACTATTTTTCCTGTGGTGTTTGATCATATGATGTCTTAACCACTCATTGACATGGATTCAAACTGACCCTCAGTTCACTATCTATCACTCAAATAGATGATTCAGTCCAGTCATTCAAATAGTTATACCTTTATTCAAGTACTACACTACCAGTCAATAATACATTTCACCTATCTATTAAACAATAGTCCACTAACAGTTCACTTACTATTATACCAACTGAATTGCCTTTGAACTCAATACAAGGAGGCATATTTGTGTACTTGTTTTACTTACTGCCCACTAACTTTTCCTTGGCTTAAATATTCCCTGTTTTCTTTAAGTTATTTTTTCTGCACAAGCTATCTAAATATTTCTGATGCATATATTTACCCAACCCCTCCACCATGAACAAGATGTGACACAAGGCCAACTTTTAAATGAAATAAAACTGGTTTGAATTCAGAGTTTTCCATCTGCTAGACCAGTTGCAATACCAAGGTTAAAGAACCCAGTCAGCCCTAATATTGAGCTATATCTGAAGGGAGAATAGTTGGATTCATACCTTTTCCAAGTGTATTTGCATGTTGTGAAATGCCAATAGCCTAGTGCAGAATTAAAACTTCGGCCACCGATTATTTTTCAAATGTATGAAGAAAAAATAAATGATTAGTGCCAAATTTTCTAATCTTTTAATTTAAAATTTGCATTGGAATTCAAGATGAAAGGGATTGTCAGTGGTCTGGAATTAAATTTAAGAAACCCTTACTGACAGAATAGAGCTATCATATACACATAATTTGAACAATAATTAACTGTTACCATAAACAGCAAGACATCCATCTATTTATCACAGAAAATTGTCCTATTGAATATGAAGTAGAGTGGACCTGGGAGTAATAACAATGAAGTGATACTGCACACTCTCCAGATTTCTAAAATGAGAGCCTCACCATTAGATGTAGTTTATTATCATACCCCAGATATCCCTTTTTGGTTTAGGTGTTACTCCTCTGCAGGGGATAAAATCAGTGTATTCTAAGCCCTGATTACAAGACAAAATAAAAAGAAAGTAGATTGAGAGGTAATCGGTTGGGTTATTAGTTTATTTTCTCTAATGACATATCAACCCTTAATTGTTATTCAACGTCAAATCTTATATATATATATAATCTTTCAGTGAATAGTTTGTGGGTAACCTTATTTCAAAATGAGTTAGCAGTTATTTGTTTGCATACAATTAAATGGTTTCAAGTATTGCTACTATACTAATAATTCTATCTAATATCAAACATTCAAGTATTGCTATTTATTGTTTGCACACAGTTAAAGAGTTTCAAGTATTGCTATTTAACACTAATAATTCTATTTTAATAATAATAATTCCTAGTAAAAGATTGAACAGTTCTATTTGATCCATAGATGAGACCCTGACAGGTACTACCACTTTGGATCCGGGTAGGCCTGAGAGTAAAGGTAATGAAAGAATACTCGGTATTCCCCAGACTCTAAGTCTGGAGCCTCACCACCAGGTGCACTTTAGGGTCATATCCAGGACACTAAATGGTTACAAGTATTGCTATCTATCCCTAACAATTCTACTTGACATTATTCATTTATTTGCGCACAGTTAAATGGTTTCTAGTATTGCTATTAAACACTAGCAATTCTTTTCAACATTATTCATTTGTTTGTACTCATTTAATTAGTTCCAAGTATAGTAAAAGATCAAATAGTTTTCTTTGATCCATAGATGGGATTTTAACCAGCACTCTCTCTCCAGGCTAGAGAGAATCTGGGCAAAATGGCAATGAAAGGATACTCCACATTCCCCAAAGCTCGAGGACTAGAGCCTCACCATTAGATGGTTTAGTGTCATATCCAGGATACTCATTGGTGGGGTATTACCTCTCAGCAGAGATGCAGTTGGCATATTCTACAGCTCCCCACCTCCATTCATATGGGATGTCGAGGAAATAGGTTAGGAGGCAGAAAGAGTAAAACAGAACAGAAAGAAAACAGTATACATTATATTCAAAACATATCTTCCTTAAGGTTTTGATGTTGATTTTAAATGAAAGTCAATAGCAGTAAGTTGCTAGATATATTTAAAACTAAGTTTTAACTTTCTCATAAGACATTCCCTGATTTTGAATACTACAAATAAAGGGCTGTATTTATTAGAATCATTATAATATTAAATATATTTAGATTAATAAATTTATTTGTCTTTATTCTTTTCATAATTTTGTTTCTAATCATTAGATTTTTCTCAGAGATGTATTAAAAATTGAGATGAATGAAATTTTCATTATATTTTTAGTAATTTTGCTTCTTTTTTTTTAAAGAAGTTAAAATTCACAGTTGGTAATAAAATTTTGAAATGTTAGAATAAGGTATATATATATCACATTTATAACAAATTATCTCTGTAAGTTTTTCACTTCATGAAAATAATGATTTTGTCATTTCTCATAAAAAAAAAACAATAAATAGTTAAGTAATAACTGCAGCTTATAAAAAGTCATTTATTAAATTGAATAGTTAAACCTCGGGTAATTTATTGATGTAAGTAAAATTCATGTGCAACATTACTTTTCTGGTGTGCCAATAAATATTAGGGTATATCAAATACATGTTTTAGTTATATGCATAACACAAGCTCTTTTCATATGAATCATGAAATATTATTTTTGAATCATGTAGAATTTTTTTATTTATATATATATATATATACATATATATATATATTATATTACTCTTTCTCTATGAATAATTATCTCATCTTAAGTTTACCTCTTGTGTCACAGGAGAGATTTTATTGTCGATTTTGGTTATCACATGAACACAATTTTTGCTGAAATATCCCATTTTCCCAGTTTGTGTATCAAAATAAAACAAGCAACTAGTCCAATCATAGAGGGAATTTATTCCCATTCAGTAAAAGGTGAGAATGGCCATGACTGAATGGAGCTCTCTTGAAAAAGGAGACATAAATAGTTGGGAATCTACTGAAAAACTATGATTGAAAATACCTTTATCAGATTATAGCCTTTCTCTTTTAAAAATAGCTAGCTTTTCTTGAAAAATATTAGGTTGTTTCAAAAGTAGTTTGTTTTTATACAACTTGACTCAGAATAAAGAGATGCTTGTAGTCTACAAGGTTCCAGTTTTTTGAGTTTCTTTTCCACTTTCTTGGGAACTCTTCCAAAGGCTCTTACTATGCTTGGTATCACTATCACCTTCATGTTCCACAACCTTTTCAGCTCTTTTGTAAAGTCCAGCTTTTTACCTTCTTTCACTTTCACTTTCTAGTATGCTGCTGGCACAGTAAAATCCATGAGATAACAAGTTATTTTCTTTCTGTTAATTAAACTTTAGCCAGGTCTTCTGATTTTGATTGGGTGATCTATTTGTATCTCAAAGTCCAGAAAATCTTATTTATTTAATTTCCAAGAGAACTTCTGATTTGTGGTGTTTACCATTTGGTGAAATTTCAGTTTTTTTGCACAATTCACAGTTGATCACCTTTCCTAACCAGTCTTGTATTCCTTTTTTTACTAGTTTGCTGTATTCACTTATGTGTTTACCTCTTTTATCTCTATCACTACATAGCCAACATTGGCTGTCCTGCTGTGTATTATCAATTTTTGCTTTGATAAAGTTACTTCCAATTGCATTATTTTATGCTATTATTATCAGAGATTCAGTTTCTCTCTTCAAGTTTCACCTTCATAACCATGTCCAGGTCATATCATTTGCAATGTCCTAAGTTTATTGCTTAAATTATCCATATAACTATTTTTCTTTCCATTTTTGTTTTTTTGATTTTTGTTTTTCTCTTGTTGATGTTATTGACTGTTGTAATCAATCTCTCTTTGCTCTTTTTTTATACATTTTTTGAGTCCTTGTATTGTTCCATCCAAATGGTTTTCAGTTTTTGTAAGTCCTCTTCCTCCTCCTTTTTTGTCATATAGAGTCTATTCATGTCATCTCTGAGATGTAAGGCCTTGTGCATAGTTATCAATTTGCATGTACTATTGCCAATAATTCTAAGTTCCTCCTTTGTCCAGTTTAGAAAGGGTCAAGAATATCAAATAAAAGAGACATCCTGTAAAGTAGCAACAACAAAGTATTAGTAATATTGACCCTCAATTACTTTATTCAGTATCAAGTGAATACAAAAATACAAAGTTCTGCCTCTAAAGACTAGGCTTTTTTTTTTATATCAGAGGACGTAACTTCTGTAGTTCAATGCTTACTGATGGAAGCTCCCATTATTCAATAGGACAGTCCATTTCTACTCTACACAGCCCAATTAATTATTATTGTTAGTATTATCATATAAATCATGCTGTTACAAAAATTGTTCAACTGTACCTTTTACTCCAAATGTATATATAGGTATTAAGATTCTGCCAACTTTGGTGTATTACTTTAAACTAAGCCTCAAAGCTGCTGAAGCTACTCAGCACTGGGCCAGTACAAACTCAAGTAGATTAGTTCTGAAATGAATATATCTTTAACATTATATATATTGTAAGAGAGTTTACTAACTTTTATCAACTACCTTACTATCACATAGTCAAAATATAGGACTAGACTAACATAGTATATATTAACATAAGTAGAATATTATACAGTATGAGATCACCTATGAGAGTTGAAATTTGGCTACTGACAACCATAACATCAAGAATGAATGAAAAACTCAAAAATTGAATGGACTTAGAATAACAACTCAGAGTACAATGAAGAAATCTTATTATCAGATAGATACATGATATTTTGGAAACATCCTGAAGTACAAATATAATTAGTCAACAAGGAATTAAATAATGACTTTTAAAACTTAGTAATTGATATCACAAACATAACATTTAGCTATAAATATAACTGCAACTCCGCCTTTGTCTAAAGAGGTAAGGGTTGGTTTTATTGCTAGTGCCTGAGGTACCCCATAAGACAAATGCCAATGGAGCTGAGCTACTTTTGGACACACTACTTGGGAGGGTTACTTCCTTCAGGGCCCTCATTTTAAACAGGCCCTATGTCACATTCCAACACTGTTGAAATGGAGGGATTGGATAAATACCTAATTTTTCCTTGGTCTAAAGCTTACCCTTCCATAAAACATTAAGTGTGAGCAAACTATAACTAGGAAGTTCGATTCTCACAGAAGGCTCCATACTTCTGACTTTGTGCCAAACTAAGCTAAGCCTAGTAAATAACTACTAAGCTTAGGATGACACAACATTCATTTACCAAATTTTGGGGTATAGTAGAGTCTTGAAAAAAGTTGGCAGAGACAAAAATGAGATGAAGAGATGATGAGTTCATAGAAAAGAAAAAATGTCAGATATGTTGACACAAAAAATACCATTCACTTTGTAATTCTGTTTCAACTTCCCTTTTGACCAGACTCAAAAACAAGGAGATATGAAATGATATTTTGGAGTTGATGAAGGAATTACTAAATTGTAACCTATTCCAATGGGGGAAGAGGTTTGTTAGCCCCACAATTTAGGCTTTAATTGTCTCTATACTGGTAGCTCACTAACTGCCTCTTTTCAAAAATCCCCAGGACCTGTGAGTTCCTGTGATTGACCGCTTGCTCTCAGTAACACAGCCAGACACCAGATTCACTACATTACAGTTTTTTGCTTAGATTAGCACAAGACCAGAAATATGTGACACCCAGTGGGAATCAAATACTTAAGGTTAAAAGTGCACTAAGGATCTGGCCCATTTACCAAAACTTTTCTCATTTCCCATAGGGCCTAAAAAATGTTTGGATTCAGGTTACCCTTACTGTGCTTTTAACCTGGACAAAACTCACAAGCAATGGTTTACTTGTCAAGCTTGCTAACAGCTACACCATAAGAGGTGCCATTTAGGATGTCATAGTTGGCAACCAAAAAGCTAAATAGAAACTACACAAGAATGGGACATACTGTTTTGAAGAAATCCTGGAAACAGCATCCCACAAAATATCTGCTGTACGGCCACCTACCTCCCATCCCACAAACCATCCAAGTAAGATGAAGAAGATATGCATGGCCCAACTGGAGAAGTAAAGATGAACCTATCAGTAGTGTTCTCTTATGTATTCCTACAAATGGATGCATCAGCGTTGGCCAATCAACAAGAACTTGCATACATCAGCTCTGTGTGGACACTGGACACAGTCTAAATGACCTGCCAGGAACAATGGACAATAGGGACATATAGTGACAATGATGATGATGATGCCACAACCAGTAAGATTCAAAATGATGACCCAAGTTTGATAACTATTATACTTATCTATAATGGCATAATAAAAATATTTTTATGAAGTACATGTTAAGAACTCCAAATGATAAATCTTATGATATTTTTGCTTATGTTCAATGTATAATGTTTGATTTATATGGTAAATATTAATAAAGTGCAGAGATATTATGTTATTAAATAACAAGTGTGTGCATCTATATATTATTTCTCACTCTTTATATATTGTATTTTGGGGGCATGAGTAGCATAATAGTTATTGTTGTTGGAAGTGGACTTGGCTAACTGAGTTCAAATCCTGAATGAGGCTGTTTGCTTTTCACATAGTACAAATATCCTTAGGAAAGGTATGAATCTACCTATTTAACCTTGATATGGCAACCAGTCTAGGAGTAGGAAAGCTCTGAATTCAAACCAGTTGTAGACCAGGAGAGGAATGGGCTCCTCTAAGCCCTTCTTGTTCAAGACCTTCTATAAAACCATGGCCTCAAATAGACAATGGATGTAGCACTACTCCTTAGGTTTCAGTCAAACCCCGTAGTCACCTCATCTTGATAGGAAGTAACGAATGCAAAACACTGTTGGCTTGCTGGGTATGAAAGTTTATTGTTACTGTTTTTTCTCAGTAGTCAGTGAAAAGAGAGAGATAGAGTATAGGAAATGCATCGACTGATTTGATAGACAGAGACTATAAACCATATGAGGTGAAAGAGACAGCCATTGACATCATCATTTCTTCTCCACTAACCCAGTTGCCACTTCTCTTTGGGCCTTGTCTCTTGTCTGTCACATCTCTGCATCTTCTGCTGCTCTTCCTCTGACTGCCCTACTGCCTCGAATCCCTTTCCAAGATATGTTCCTCAAACTATTCCTTAACTAATGCTTTTATCACAAAATTTTGTGACATGTCTATGCAATACAAGGTTTATTTGCCTTGACTTTTACAAATCGAAAACCCTACAAATTTGAACTTCAATTTTATCTAGAAAACAATTTATTACTAAAATAATTAACTAAAATCCCTTATCATTTTGCACTCTACATGAGTAGCACCCCATGACTGAACCAGATTATGGGATGAATCTTTTTTTCTTTATGTATATATATATATAAGTATGTGTGTGTGTGAGATATGTTAAGAAACTGGCTATCATATCAAAGACCAGCAAATATGTGGGCATGTCTGAGTGTCTTTGTATGCAATATAGTTTTATGTTTTAAAGGGAGTTTTCAAAAATATATACCCAATCTCTCTGTCATGAGCTGGATGTGACACAAGTCAATTTTGATGTGGAGTACAGCTATTTATGAACTCAGAGTTTTCATTTTCCTTGACTGGTTGCCTTTCCAAGACTAAAGACACCAGTCTGCCTTACTATTTACCTATAGCTGAGGAAGAACAGGTAGATTCATGCTTTTTTCCAAGAGAATTGATGCGAAGTGAATGCAAACAGTCTCATACAGGATTTGAACTTGGATTACCAACTCTATTTCCTATGACTGTTACACTAAACAAACCTCCTCTGTTCATAAAAGTAAACATTTCTATTGTTAAGTAAATAAGATTAATGATGTAAAAAAATTATATATATATATATATATATATTCTAAGACTGATTTAATTTGTCCAATGATTACATATTTAAAAGGAATGTTGCCATTGCTAAAGAAAAAGAAAAAAAAAATGATACCAAAATATGAAAGTGTTATTTTTCAGAGGTCTTAGAAATAGCAATTCAATTTATCATTACAAAAATGCTAGCATAGTCACTTATCTATATAGTTATTAAATGTCTCTACTATCAGTCCAGTCTACATGACAATTTTGAGACTTTATTCTTCGTCTTTTTTTAATATTTTATTTTGCTTTGTATGGCAAAATATATTTAAGAGATATTCATGATTTTTCCTAGAAGATATTTATTCCCACTTTGGCTTTCATGCTGTGAACAAGTTGCCTCTATAAATTTACGTCTCTTGATGGCATCTTGGAAACACCCGCAGGAAAAATTTTAATCAGAACTGAAACAAGGGAAAAAGAGTTAGAGGCACAACACTGCATGTGATCAGAATAACTTTTGACAAGGAACAGACATCAAGGGAACATTAGTAGACAGAGAAAAGAAAATACAGATGCATTGAAAACTTAAGTCCATCATGAGGTCAGGAAAAGAGGGAATATATAAATAATATACATTCCCCCATATGTACCAAATTTTGTACTTATTCAGTAATTAATCTAAAAAAATGATTTTGTCATATGGTAATGTCTGTTTTCTTTTCTTTTTTTTTTTTACGGTGGGGTCATTCAGTCGGGATTTATAAGCCTTGACTGTTAGAAAAAGATATGTGAAAATAAGAGACATCCAGATGAATTTCAGTTAATATCACACACACACACACATACATTATATATATATATATATAGGCAGTATTTTCTTTTTTAAACATGCTTGATTAATTTGAACAGACTCTTGGTGTCTGCCTATTATGCCTTTGATCCATTCAAGTTCCCATAATTTTTTTGATTTTTGGATTAAATATATTTAGGAAGGTGCCATATGTTCTCCAAGTATTTTTGGCCTGAACTGAAGCCAACTTCAAGGAAGTGAATAACCAAATAACAAAACACAAGTCATCATCATCATCATGTCGTGCCACTAGCACGGATATCTCTGACCCTCTCTTGCCACTTCTCCCTATCGTTCATTGCAGGTCTTCAGGGCTACATCCTGTATCCTCACATAGCTGCTGTATGTATGTTCGAGCTGGTCATCCTGCTTTTGCTCAGCCATATGTGGGGGTCCATAGGAGTTCATCACTTATGAGCTCTTCCCTGCTTCTCCAGCAGTGTCCTGCATGTCTAGTTCATCTAACTTGGATAGTTTTTGTGATGGAAGGCAGGTGGTCATATAGTTGGTGCTTTGTGGGGTGTTGCCGCCAGGACTTGTTCAATATTGCTCGCAACATTCTTGTGTAATTGCCGTCTAGCTTCTTCTCCAGCTGTTTTGTTAGTGTCCAAGTGGTGCATCCATACAGCAGTATCGACACGACTGCTGCCTGGAAGAAACTGCATTTCATTTTATCAGTTAGGTCTGATTTCCATATGATTGATAGCTTATTGATGGCTGTTCATGCGCTTGTTAGCCACTTGTCAATGTCTTTTTCGGTTGATGAGACACTGCTTTGTAGGTCGGTGAATTTGTCTACCAGTTTCAGAGAGGTTCCCTCTCGTGTGGAAATGTCACCTGTTTGATTAAAGCACATATATTCAGTTTTGTGTGCATTGACATAGAGGCCAATGCCTACAGCGGCTTGTTCCAAACTATGCAGTAGTGTTTCAGTTTGGTTGTGATATTTGCCAGTATCGCTATGTCATTGGCATAGTCGGCGTCAATAATTGTTTTTGCGGGGTACCTTCTGAAATTCTTGATATATAAAGATTAAAACCTTTCCTTAAACAAGATCAACTTTAAATATAGCCGCCACATTCTGAAATGCCTATTTCCTGCCAATTCTTCCCTTTACTTCTTTTACAATTCTTATCTTCAATAAATTCCTCTCCCACTTGTTCTTCCTCATATTTTTTGTATAAACGTATAGGACTCATCATTAGGTTTTGTCTTTTGATTGACAGCTATGAAGCCATTCTAACTTTAAGTAACTTAAATAATAACCTGATGTTAAGATATTTTGATGCGTCAATGCTAGTTTTCAATACTTTTCGAATAGCAGTTTTTGTCAAAATACAGTATTGTGTAATTGCAACACCTTTTTATTGATCAAACATAGCTCTTCTTTCTAAAGTGAAAATCCATCTCAAGAATAAGATTTGAGAATGTGGAATTTGTAGGAGTTGTCTAGTCTTTAGATGAGTCAATAACAATTCTCTATGTTTTGAACAGCAGTCTTGAGGCAATCTTGGAAAGTTTGGTAAAACAGAAGATTGTGCAAGTGTAACACCTTCCATACACTCCCAAACAGAGCTTGAAGTAAGCTTTTGTTTCCTAAACTGAAAATTTATATCAGTGGTAATATTCGTAGATACCAACCAAAAAAATATGATTTCTTAGCTTTATACCATGCCAAAGATGTTTCAGAGGTGCTTCAACTAATTTAAAACTCCCCAGAAAATATACATTGAACATTTTGAATAACGAAGGGACTATTTAGAAAAAATTGTCTCATCTATTATTCGGTTCTATCTTGGTAAATAGAGCTTCAGTCTTGATACTTTTGAACATACCTTGTGTGTGAGTGTGTATATGTATATATATATATATATATATATATATATATATATATATATATACACAGTTCATTCAATAAATAAGGTGGATTTTGCCTAAGGAGTTGGCAATAGGAAACACTGTTTACAACTGCACCAATTTCTGCATATATGAATATGTATAAACGTAAATATCAATGTACATGCAAAGAGATACTGAAAAGATCTCAGTCCAACAAAACAGAGAATAATCTTGAGCCATATAATCCCAACAGTTCAATATACTTGCTACATCATTTCTTAAGTTGTTTTTAAACAATTTAAAAAATCAAATACATAAAAAAAAATCAGTTTCTTTTTTGGTAGGGCTATGAACTTTTCAGCACTTCAATGTATATCTTTTCTGGGCACTACCCAAAAATCTGTGGAATTGGAGCTGCTTATGTTGACAGGAAGCAGCAGCCCACTAAACAGAAGCTGTATCAAGAGCAAGACATGCAATACACTGCTGGAGAAGCAGGAACAACTGATAAACAAGGTTCTCTTGTGAACTCCTACACATGTAGCGTTAGCCAACTAGCACTGTGCAGACACTGGATGAAGTCTAGAGGACCTACCAAGAGAGATGGCTGATAGGGATGAATAGCAAGTGAGAGTCAAGGGAATCTGTGCAATCAGCATGTCTTTATATTAATGTTGACAAAATATAGTTGTACTTTTGCTGTGAGATGTACACTTTATTTGATTGAAAGATATACATTCCTAAGGGATTGCTTCAATAGAAACGGTGGAAACTAAATGTTAAGAACATTTTTTTCATGGTCAAATTTCCTAAACTTTTGGGGTGCTATATATATATATATATATATATATATATATATGTCTTTCATTGATGAATATTTATTCTTTTAAGAGATTTGAAAATCAACATCTTCCTCTTCAAAAATGTTGATTTCAAAATATATCAGAAGTACAGTATGGCAAGAAGGTATTGTGGTTTTTGAGTAGAACATGGCAATGTCAACTGGAGAGTGCAGTCTCTCAAGTTAGTACAGTAGCGTAATGAGAAGGAAAACTCATTATATCCTGCAGTGTTTCTGATTAGTGATTACTGGTTATCTTGCCTCAGCTTATTACAGGAGTATAATCACAATCACTCAGATATTGGTATTTATTTTCTAAAGGCATTTGCCACTTTAATCCCTTGAAATACAGATTTTTTTTTTCTGTTGTATGAGAATTAAGAGATGGCAATCATCTGTGAAGATGGAGTAATCATATATATATATATATATATGTGTGTGTGTGTGTGTGTGTGTGTGTGTGTGTGTGTGCGTGTGTGTGTGTGTGTGTGTGTGTGTAAATCGATACATATGTTAGTAAATGAATCTAATGAATTTTTAAGGACTTAAAGACAAATTAACCCCCCACTCACCAAAAATTATACTTTAACTACCAAACACTTATATTCATATTATTCCTTAACTTTTATTTAAAAAATATTGAAATGCTTCTTTTTTTTTTAAATCATTGTTTAAAATATTCCTCATTATTCATTATATTTAGTAAACTGATTTTCCCACTTCATGATATCTTCTAGGAAAAAAATAGAAAAACTTAATTGTCTTCAAATTTGATAATATTTTAAAACAGCAATCAAACTTCTCATTATCAAATAAAATGTTGTTAAAAAATTATATATATATATATATATATATATATATATATATATATATATATATATATACCTACATATTTACCTGTTTAATTGCATACATATAAATAAATATACATATATATATGTGTGTGTGTGTGTGTGTGAAATACATACATACATATATATATATGTATATATATATATATATTTCACATATATACACAGATACACATACACACATATATGTATCTATACATTGATCAATATTTAACCAAGTTATTATATCAATATGAAAATAATCAGGAAATAATTGTATTCTCATGAATATTATTTTGCTTCCAGATAAAAAAAAAAAAATTAAGTCAAGGTCTGTTGAAACATTTTGCTCAGTGTTTTCTAATGTTCTGAGATGAAGCATTTTCATTTATCCCAAAATTATTCATACTAATATCCTAATCTTTATTATTTCCTCACAGTGTTTTAACCGAAAAGAAAAAGAAAAGAAAAAGACGAATATACTAGTCTGAATAATGCATGGAAACTATTATTCAATTTGACATGATAACACACTGATATAATTAATATCTCAGCTCTTTTTATAGAAGTATTTTATCCTCCTCATAAATCAAAGTAAAAAAATATAACATTATTCATTCACTTTTATATTGAAGATACTAAAGTGTTTTTTTAAAAAATCATTGTTTAAAAATATTTCTAATTATCCATCTTTTTTTAGAGACAGATTTTCTGCATAATGATATCTTCCAGGAAAAAAATAAAAAAAGGTAAAATTCTTTTTCAAATTTGATAATATTATACAATATCAATGAAGCTTCTTATTATCAAATAAAAGAAATATTCCTTATATATATATATATATAGTGACAAAAATTATTTTGTGAGTCAGGAAGTAACCTACTACAGTTTCGCCTAAGCGGCTCATCAGGGTACCTAATCCCGATTAGGTTCCCTGATGAGCCACTTAGGCAAAACTGTAGAAGGTTAGTTCCTGACTCACACAATAATTTTTGTCACTATTTTGCTCTACTTAGTATTGAGCACTTTTTTGCACTTGTAGCTTAGCAACAATTACAGTGGTTTTTTTCTTTTGACCAATCAATTACGTATCTGTTGATTTTTTTAAATTGATGTGACAAGGTTGGCCTTTTCTTTTCTTTTCCAATATATAAATTTTTTTCCCCTAGACAGTGATTCGCTGTATATTTTTATCTTCGAATTACTTGCAGATTTTTTTTCCCCTTACCGTAAGTGCTATTATTCAATAAGTTATATATATATATATATATATATACATATTGAATATTTTATTTGTAAGTGAATAGTTTGTTGATAATTTTATTTTTAAATGAGTTAGAGCTCATTTGTTTGCACACAGTTAAATAATTTCAAGTATTGCTATTTAAAACTATTAATTTGTTTGCATGCAGTTTTATGGTGTTAAGTATTACTATTTGACACCATTAATTTGTTTTCACACAGTTAAATAGTTTCAAGTATTGCTACTTTAAAACAACTAATTTGTTTTCACACAGTTAAATGGTTTCAAATATTGCTATTTTAAAACAACTAATTTGTTTGCGCACAGTTAAATTGTTTCAAGTATTGTTATCTAATATTAGTAATTCTATTCATTAAGTATTCCAATCTCATATGAACAATTTGCACACAGCTGAATGGTTTCAAATAACTAAAATAATAATTCTTATTAAATAATTGAGCAGTTCTATTTGACTCAAAGATTGGACCCTAATAGGTATAACCACTGAGTCAGAGTGGACCTGTGAGTAATCATATTTACCCAACCCCTCCGCTCTGGCAGGATATGACACAAGGTCAATTTTTTAAGCGGAGTTTAACAGGTTTGAATTCAGAGTTTTCCTTCTCCTAGACTAGTTGCCTCACCAAGGCTGAAGAACCTAGTCTGCCCTACTATTTACCCATAGCTGGAGGGAGAATAATTGGATTCATACCTTTCCCAAGAGTATTAGTGCTATGTGAAATGCAATCAGTCACGTCTAGGATTTGAACTCGTGTCGCCGTGTCGAATTCCTGCGACGATAACCATTACACCACGGGCACTTCTAAAAAGTGGACCTGTGAGTAATGCCTCATTGTCAAATGCAGTTTAGTGTCATACCCAGGACACTTTGTGGATAAATAACTTTTTAAAGTTAAATATGTTTAAATATATGGATACATAAAAATCAGTCATAGTTTTTATAAAATAATACAGTTAGGTTGTTTTTGTTTTTCTTACTACCAAAAACGAACAAGCATCTATGTTTTAGTACATATTGGATTTAATGAGTTGTGATTCTTGAAAGTCTCATGAACTACTTATGAAAAATTTTACTAAAAAATTGTGTGTGCAAAAGTTGCTTTCAAAAGTATTAGAGGACGTTTTTTGAAAGCTGGGTGGTGAGGGTCTATTGCCCAGAATCAATAAAACTGTAGGGATTCTTGATAAGTTGTCTGGTTGGTTTTAAAGCATGTTGACCCCTGTTGGGTTATTTAATGCCTAAGTCAGTCATATTTATTTTGGCAAGTTATGGTTTCAATTGACGAATGATAATCCAGTACTAGAGCTTTGCGATGTAGTATTATACCCAGGACACATCTATTCTCTAAAAAGATCAGTTTGGTGTAGGATTACTAAAGTTGGTACATATACTTTAGTGAGTTGGCCAACCGAGAGTCAGAGATCTGGTGTTAATGGTGGGATGAGAAGATGCCAAGAAATTCATGCACACAGCACAACAACCAAATCAGCCAGGTCAGCGCCAAAGAGATTAAGTCCACTGCTTATGTTATCCATCTTTCGGGGCTCATATCTTATAGTATATCAAATCAGTTGACATATTCTTACTCTTTCTCACTCTCTTGTTGTGACTGCTATCAGGTTGGGGAATAAAAAATAAACTTTCATATCAAGCAACCAACAAACTCACTTCATATCATGTTTAAAGGGTAACATTACACCTGTATTTTCTTTTAGTGCCATGTCAGTGAAGCAACGTTACAGCTATTTCTTTCTCTGGATTGCTCCACTTATCCTTGATCCGTACCTTATTATGCCGATGGTTAAGCAAGGAGGCATCAAGTACCATTTTTTTAGTCTTTAGTATGACTCAACCAGAAATTGAACCTCAGTGGACCCTTAATGGGTAAAGGGAGCTCTCAACAGAGATGAAGGGGTATCTAAAAATAAACATTGATCAGAGAGAATCATTTTGCAGCAAGATAATTAACTGTACAGAATTTAAATTTCTAAACTGATATAGACAGGTACTTCATCTAGCGTCTAACTACAAAGTGTGTGTCAGGAAGCTTCATTAACCAATACAGAGATTAACAATAAATGAAATATTAATTTTCTTGTTAATCAACACATTTCATCTATCAAGTTTCCATTGGTCAAATCACTTCTAAAACGTCTTTTGATATGGCATGAAGCTGTACCATTATTTTTATGTCTTCCATGTTCTTAGATCTTAGGAATGATGAATTTTTATTTTAAGAAACAAGGAAAAGTCATAGAGAGTTAGGTCTCTTGCCTATGCAGAGTGTTGCAATAGCACATTATGTTTTACCAAAAATTACTGATCAAAATGTATTCAGACTGGCTTCATGATTTTAAAAAATTGACATTAATTTATTTGTTTAAACAGCTAGACATTATCACTTTATAATACAAGTTGCTCAGCTGTGTTCAATCTAAAATTCAAAAATTAAAAGATTCATTCTCAAAACATTTTGTTACATGCATTTTACCCAGAAGCAGGCATGTTGTTACTTACTGAGCTTATTGTACTTGTGGTTCCTAAATAGTCACCCATCAAAAAATAGCTCTGTTTGAAGGGCTTAAAATATATCAACAGCATATCTTGCTAAAAAACTAATAAACAAATAAACAAAAACAACAAAACATATGACTGTATGGAAATTATTTGTATTCAGATTGCTAACTTGAGGCACTAATTGTTTACTAAAAATTATTATTATCAGCTGCTTGAAATACTTTTAACCATATAATTCTGTGCAAATTATTACTATCAGATTGGAATACTTGAAAGCTGTACTATACATCATTACTATTAAAAATGAATAGTTACTTGACACCTTATAACTATGTATAAATTATTATGAAGAATAGTTACTTGAAGCTATAATTATTATAATAGGACATAGAGTTCAAATCCTGGATGAGACTGTTTTCATTTCTCATAGCATTAATCCCCAAGGAAAGTCGAGAATCTATCTATTCTCCCCCAGTTATGGATAAATAGTCTGACAGACTGGGTTCTTTTGCATTGGCTAGGTAACTAGTCTAGGAGAAGGAAAAGTCAGAATTCAAATTAGCTTAATTCCACTTAAAAATTGACCTTGTGTCACTTCCTGCTTGTCCAAAATTTTAACTCAGGTCACCAATTTAGATTCCTATGATGATAACCATAACTCTAAATTATGTTTCTACATGAGAAGAAAATGCAACAATCCCAACCACAGAGTTTGTCAATTCTCTTTCAAATATGAAGAGAAAAATTTTACTCATTGATAGTTATTCATAGTCTTTAATTTTTCTGAATCTACCTGGGGAATCATAAAGCTTTTGCTGGTATAGGATAATAGAAATGAGATAATAAAGAAAGAGAGAAGAAAAAAACCCAAAACAAAAACAAAAAAACCAAAGAGGATAGTTATAGAAACATGGAATTGATAAAACAGAACCTGATAAAATAATTACTGGCAAATTTTACCATTTAAAAACCTAAGTAGATTCTGGTGTGTGCATTACACATTGGCAGTTTCAGTCAATGCTTATCTTAGAGTACTTTACATTTGATACTTGGCAAACTTTTGAATATTTGTTAATAAAAATAGACAGAAAGAACATATACTTAGGTATATCAATAAATCTACAATCTAATGTTAGAAAAAAGAGCATTTATTTTTACACAACACATAATTCTTTTTCAACATAACTGCTTCTTTCAGCAATGAACTTAATTCAATTACTATTCATCATAGAGACTGAATATTATACAGAGAAAATTTCTGATAAAAAATCAGCTGATAATTATGTAACAACTACAAACTTATTGGTTTCCCCCTCATTGAACGTGTGTTTAAGTATTTTGCTATACTATAAAATCTTTTTATAAAAAGCTTTGTTTTTGGGGCCTCCTGATGGGATCAAAGTCCCAATTTGGTCACACGCATACACATACATTCATGTATATATAAACTCACAAACCGGGCCATTGGCCTAGTGGTAGAGTGTTCACCAAAGGTTTGGGTGACCCTGGTTCAATCCCAGATTGAGTCATGTCAAAGACTTAAAAAAATGGTACTCGATGCCTCCTTGCTTAACAGTCAGCATTATAAGGTATGTATCAAGGGTAAAGTGGAGCAATCCAAGGAAAGGAGTAGCATCCTTCCCTACACCTCAGTGTAGAAGCTATAGAAAAAGGGAACCTTTAGTTCACCCTCGACTACAGTCGGCCAACAAAATATATAAACTTACTATTTATTAAGTTTTTGGTTTCCTGAGTATGACATTGAAGTGTATCATGTTCTGGAACTCTGAGAAATGTGCAGGGCCACTTCATTGCCATACTTCCAGAGTGGTAGCATCTGATAGGGTCCTATTTATGAATTAAATAGATCAAATTGACAATATTTGGATTGGATAAGAATGCTTGAAACTATACAGCAATATATAAACAAATAATAATTATTGAGTAGAAATAATTACTTTTAGCAATGAGTTGGTGACCATTGTCAAGGGCGACCAGAAGAATCCCTTTTCAATAGCTACTACACCGAGGTACAGGGGAGGATGCTACCCTTCCATGGATTGCTCCACTTTATCCTTGATACGTACCTTATATTGCTGAGTGTTAAGCAAGGAGGTATCAAGTACCATTTTTAAAGTCTTTGGTATGATGCAACCTGGGATTGAATCCTGAAATTATTAGTATATGAGAGGAACACTTGATAACATATAACTGTGCAAACAAATGATTATTATAGCTAAAGAAAGTATGATTAAAAATCGCAATGGATCATTGAAAGTATGGTCATGATAATAATCAGATTTCCATGAGAATTGAATTTTGGCATTGAATAACCAATAAGGGGCTGATATGCCATTAAATAAACCAAACCAAAACAAGCCATTACTTCTTCGAGGAGATTAATCATAGAGTAGAAATAACAAAACGACAAAAGAAAAAGACCTCTGCAACCATGACAGAAAAGAAAATGTCTATCCAAACAAACAGAATGGTCATGATAATGATAGGTCCTGACTCATAGACACAGTGATGATTAGTGTTAGCTAAAAGAAATTATTTCTATGAGTAAAAAAGCAATGTTTTCACCTTTACTTAAAAAAAAAATAACAGATAATATGATATTGACATTTAATAGTATTTATTTTGTTTATATTAGTTATCTGTTTTGGTCTGAATTCTTTGAACTATTTTGCCAATTCAGTGAAATTCTTGATCTTTTATTTCAACAAAATACTCTTTAAGAATCTGTTAAGAATAAAAAATTTCTGGATGTCAATTCAAGTATAGAATTGCAAATTTATGGCTATTCAACCTTTGAATTGATTATTCAAGACAAAGACTTATTTCCTTCTGAGTTTTAAAAAATGCTGATTAGTAATAGCAAAAATATGTTTTCATCAGATTTCTACATGAACAGATACAACACTCTGATTCTTATAATTTCATGAAAATTCTCGATTGATTATATTTTTTAACATTTTTCGGCAAGATTGGATTTCAAATAAAGATCTCCCATAATTGCATTGTAATGGTAAAAGGTAAAAAAAGAGTATGAAAGTTATTAATATTAGTCAAATAAATATATATTTAATCAGATTTCCACAGAAACAGATACAACACTCTGATACAAATAATTTTATAAAGATTCTTGGCTGATTACATTTTACAACATTTAAAACAAGATGGCTGGATGCTTTGTGTCCTTGAACTCTGAATGATTAGTTTAAAGTATGAATAATAGAAACCCATGAAAATATTAGCAAGAAAAATCCAATGATAAAATAAAAACAGAATATTTTATTTCCAGATTAGTCCAGAAGAAAATACAGGTACATAGATTGAAAGGGAAATTGCAATTTGTGATCTAAAATTTATATTTCTTTCTCATGAATTCTGTCAGAGTGTCAGAAATAAAATGAGAAATGGCTTCAAGAGAATGTGTTAGGCATGATTTATATTGCAAAGTCATTACCCTACAGCGACTACATTATTTTGCCTTGTTAGCTGTCTATTTTGGTCAACAAGCAATATGATGTGTGCAGAAATTGAACAAAAATGCTAACACAAGAATTGGAGAACTTGTACTTGGAAATATTAGGATCAATACCTAAAATGACAGTGATGATTGAATAAAAAAAAAAAAAATGAAAAAGAAGCTTCTGAAAATATCTTTCCTATCCAATGTTAATACTAAAACCTAAATGTTTATAAAATCAACAAGTACAATTTTCCCCAAATATGATGGGATCATCCAGAAAATAAGTTGAACTCTAACAATTTTTTACAAAAATATAATTTTCTCCAAAACCCAAGCCACAAAGAATTTGTTATTTCTCATGGAAAATCATACAATCAAAACAGGTAATATTGGTTTGTTCAAGTTTCTGAGATGAAGCTTGGTAAGGTATGATTAGGTTTTATTTATAACAAAACTTTACAGTATTGAAATTCTAACTAAAATATAAAATTGTAATATCTCAGAAACTAAAAATTGCATAATTATATGTATAGGTTTTGGCATTTTTCAAGGGCTGCATATTCATACTTTTTACTTATGTTGGAGGAGTTGTGTATTAGAAACATATACACGCATATATATATATATATATATATATATATATATATATATATATATATATATATGGATAGATAGATAGATAGATAGATAGATAGATAGATACATGTTAGAGTTTAAGTTGGCCACCTTAAAAGAACATATGCTTGTAATGAGTATTTGAGAAATTGTAAATAGGTGCTCAGTGGAAAAATATAAACAATGTGTTTTCTGAATTCAAATAATTTTCTCACTAAAAAGATCATCATATGGTTCAATTAGGCACCAAATTAAAAAAGAGATATTTACTTTCATAGAGGCATTTAGTTACCAATTTGGTACCTGATTGAGCCAAATGGCTTTGTATGTCATGTGACTCAAATGAGTATATTTATTCAGTTGAATCTAACTCAAGTCAGATATTGTTTGCCTGAGGATCAACAAAATGAGTCATAAGTTTTTATTTTGTTTTATCATTGTCCAATTTCATACTTGAAAATACTTTACACACACACACACACACACACACACACACACACACACACACACACACACACACAAGGGTTGTTCAAAAATTTATAAGCCTCACTTCAAAAGAAGAGCATAGTTGAATATTTTTGTTGTGGAAAGACACAACGACAACTTATAAAACTAGAAAAACTAATTCAGATTTTTCAAGCTTAGAACTTTTTGAATGACCATCATATGTTTAAAACCATAACCTTGAAGAATGGTTCCTCAAAGCAAATTTTTATATAAGTGTATTCACTAATGGCTCCGGAGACCCGGGTTCAATCCCAGGTCAAGTCATACCAAAAACTCAAAAAATGGTACTTGATACCTCCTTGCTTAACACTCAGCATTATAACATAAGAATCAAGGGTAAAGTGAAGCAATCCAGGGAAAGGAGTAGCGCTTTCTCCCACACCTTGGTGTAGTAGCTATTGAAAAGGGATTCTTTTGGGTGGTCCTCGACTATGGTCACCAACTTTACTTTATTTAGTATACATAAATGTTCTATCTTGGAGAGTAAAACAATTTCACTTTAATTTGAAATTGAATGGGGTTTGCATTCATGCTGAATGTCATTTTTCAATAATGAAAATTTTTCAGCATAATAGAGATAATTATAAAATGCTAATCCCTTTACTCCTTCCTAAATAGAAGCATCAGTATCAGCATGGACTACTGTTATAATAGGAAAAACAACAGGTTAATGGATCATTTAGTTGTATTATCCACTAACTATAATCTAATAAAAGGAAGCAGTCAATAGCTTTTAATTGAA
Source organism: Sepioteuthis lessoniana (assembly GCA_963585895.1). NCBI lineage: Eukaryota > Metazoa > Mollusca > Cephalopoda > Myopsida > Loliginidae > Sepioteuthis > Sepioteuthis lessoniana. Next base: position 49,434,957 of record OY757920.1, on the reverse strand, counting down.
CTTGTTTAGAGGTATAAAGGCCAGAATATTATGACTATAATAACAATAAAGATGAGGATACTAGTTTGAGTACCGGAGTAAATAATAATGATAATTCTGCATCAAATAAATTCAGATTAGAACATAATCTCAGCAGACTGCTGAGAAGTGAAGACTCTTAAAAAATATCAGAATTATAATGAATGTAAATAAATTAGAGGTTCTTAATGGTTACAGTCATAGAAAATGGATATGGCAAACTGAGTTCAAATCCTGAATGAGGTTGTTTGTATTTTACATAGTGCTAATACCCTTAGGGAAGATATGAATCCAATTATTCTCACTCCAGCATAGCATAAATAATAGAAAAGACTGGGCTCTTTAACCTTGGTATGGTAACTGGTCTAAGAAAAAGAAAACTGAATTCAAACGTCTGAAACTACATTAAAAAAATGACCTTGTATCATATACGACATGTGGTGGAGGGGTTGGTAAATACATATAATGAATGTAAGTAAAAACTTTATTTAAACTACAAATAAATTTAGATTTTACTGTTAGCTCATAATCAGTATACCAATTACAGTATTAGTAAAAAGGAATCCCTATTGAATATGTGTCAGGAATTCTGGGTGGTACTTACATAAACAATTTTAGCAAATTCCACACTCACAGTTATGGGCTTGCTTGGCAACATTTTTTAACTTTTGTGTTGATTTAAACAACCTAAATATTTTTTGTGAAGTTGAAAAAAAATTAACTTGACACAAAAGCTAGAAGTATAGTGCACCCAATGAGAATAAAACTCACTCATAATAGTCTGCTAACCTAGCTTGATAATCTAATGTTTGGGTACATCAAAGAAAAGGCTGTCACTTGATTGCAATGACGGGACTTGGACTTATCCTGTAACTAGGTTTGGTTGTTGGGTGTTACTCATGGAGCATATCTTGGGCAGTAATAGCCTAGCAGAATTTATCCCTCTCCAGGTCTACTTTTAATTCAGTTTTCCTTCTCCTAGACTGGTTGCTATACCAAAGTTAAAGAGCCTGGTCTGCCTTACAATAACTGGAAATGGTCATAAAAACCATTCAGATTTATTTCTTATGCTTTTCTTTGGACCAGTCTCATAAAGATGACTTGGTGTGGTTTTATCCAGTTAAAAGAAAAAAGAGAAACCTTTTAATTCATATGGCATTGTTACCCTAATGCAACAGAGAAGGAAATTTCACTTAAATCCCAAAGTTAGGACTGAGATTAAAAATAATAAAGTCAGTTTCAACAGACAAGATTGAACTATTTGAGGAGCTTAGAATATGCTGACAGTATACCCGGCAGCGGGGTAAATCCTCTCCTCCCTAAAAAAGAAGCATTTTGGGTATTACACTAAACTAAATCTGATGGTCTGGCTCCAGTTCTGGAGAGCTGAGGAATGTGGAGTACACTTTTATTGCCATTACTCCCAGGTTCATTCTGACTTGTAATGGTAGCACTTGTTAGGTTCCCATCTATGAGTCAAATGGATCAGTTTGAAAATTACTCATACTAGATAGAAATACCTGATATCATATAACTAGACTGATTTTTTAATAGCATGAATCATTTTCTAGGGTTTTTATGCCTTGAGGTTAAGGAATTGTGTACATTGTACATTGATATTTACACTTTTTGAGTAATTGTTTCTTAAGAGTTTTCTACAAACATTTATATGATATCAAGTATTCCTGTTGAATATAAATAATTCGCACACAGTTGTATGCTTTCAAATATTCCTATCTAATACAAATAATTTGCACACAGTTATATGCTTTCAAGTATTCCTATCTTATGCTAATAATTATATGGTTTCAAGTAACTATTCCTTTTCAATAATAATCATTTGTTTGCACACAGTCATATGATTTCAAGTAACAAATAGAAATCCTTGGTGAACAATTATAGCTTCAAGTAACTATTCTTATTCCTAATAATTTACAGTTTTTGGTATCAAGCATTACTATCTAATATGAATACTTTTTAAACAGATCTATTTGATCCAGAGATGGGTCCCTAACAGGTACTACCAGTCTGGAGCAGAGTGGGCCTGGGAGTAATAGCAGTGAAGGGGTACTCTACTATTATCAGATCTCTTGAGCTAGAACCTCACCATCTGATGCAGTTTAGTGTCCTACCTAAGACGAGTAGTTTTTGAAATTTTTTCTATGGATATAAAAGGATGCAGGACATTTCTCATGCTGTAATGGTTTACGAGCTAGGTTAACTGAACACTGCAAGTGAATTTGATACTCAGGAGATACTTTTCATATTTAAACTTTCTCTGCAAGAGTTCTGCTAATTGTAGTAGTTCTTTTTATTGGACTGGAGAAAAAATGAAAACAAGAGACCTGTAAATTCTGGAGAGAAGCCAAGAATCTTCATTAACTTTTGGAGGCCATTGATTTGATTCAAAATTCAGCAAATCTCTTTGAAAATTTATGTATACATAAGAGAGATAAATAGAGATAATTGTTTTATCTTTACAAAATACATGTTTATTCACATGCTTTGTTTTGTTTTGTTTCTGTATCTATGAATATAATAATTTTTAATGAAATGTCATTTTTAAGAAAAAACATATCCTCAAACATTTCAACAAAGTTTGAAATGTTAAAAATGGAAATTCATTTTTAGATAAAATTGATTTACACTTGAGTAAATGTTTAGAGTTTATGTCAAGTTATCACCAACCAAAAGTAGGACATCATTTTATTTCAAATTAAATTTTGTTTATCTTTTAGAACTTAATCTTTTTAAAAATAATTTTCCGTTAATTGACTTCATTTACAGTGCTAAATTATCTGTAAAATATGGTAGCTTCCTATTAAAATAGATTTTAATATCCTTAATGGACCCTGCAACAAAGCACATATTTTATGCTTGTTCAAATACTTATGATCAATACTTTCCATAAAAAGGCAATAGAAAGTACTTCTTATAAAATAAATTCTTAGTGAGAAAGACAACAAAAGATATTTATCAAAGAAAACATTAAGGAAACGTTCACAACTGAAATCTATAATTTTACAAAGTGGTGTCATGTGATCAAAATCTTTTTTTTGTATTAAAATTGTTAATGTCTTATGGCTGAAGCTATTCATTTTTGGGAAACTAAAATGCACTAATAAGAATATAATTATTTTTCCTGTGATTTTATTGACAATACATAATTAAAAGGTAGGTATATACAAAAGACATACAATTGCACTTACAGCAAAAGTTGACTGCTGTATTTGATGGCCATATTTGATACCTGCTTCTCTGTTCTAAATGTATGGAGTTGAAAGTGTCGGAGAGATTACACTAAAGTACTATTTATTTGTCTTAAAATTTGATCAGATTGAAATGTGTAATTGTAAAAATTCAAATAGATAGAATTGAGCCATACAAGAAACAAACAATAACACCAAAGCATCGTGGCAATTTATACCAATAGAAATTGGTAAAAAGCTGATGATGTTTATCAGACATATTAATATTTTTGTGGCTGCAGCCAGAAATGGTACATTTAAAATTTTTAGAAGCTTCAATGCCAAAAAATAAAACTTTATAAAAAAACAATTGCTGTAAATATTTTCAATCATATCAGTCATATTCATTCATTCAACATTTTTAAATTCAACAACAGAATCTCAATACAAAACTCTTAGAAAAAAATAAAAAATAAAACAATAACTGTCAATCTCAAAAATCTAAAAAAGAAAAGACATAATTATGTTTTCACTTCTTATTCAGTACATTATTAAAATATGAGTTAACAAAAAACCTAAAAAGTTGTCTAGAACAACAACATTTACTTTATTTTCACAGTTTTTAAATCTCCAAAAATGAAATGTCCGTATGAACACTTGCTGCTATTGGAATGCTCGGGGGGAGTACTCAATCTCCAGGACCAATATTATCCTTAGTATATCCATGACATTCTACATGGTGCATTTGATAAGGTTCCAGACATTTTTTTGTACAGGCATTTAAAATTGTTGTAGACTCTTGAAAATTCAGTATCTTATTGCTATACATCTTATGAGATGACTGACCAATTTTTATGATTTCAGCTTCAAATGAACAGCTACAGCAGCAATTGGAATACACCCTACTAAAGCCTGATTGTCACAGCTGGTGAATTTCAAAAATGCAACCTCGACGTGAGGACACTTTAAAGAACGATATACAATAAAATTCTGTTTTAAACTTGGAAAAATGCCACAGAAATGTATGGAATGATACAGACTACTTTTAGACCATCTTGCCTGAATCAGTTTTTGAGTGGCATAAGAGATTCAAGGAAGGCAGGGAGTCTGTGAGGCATGATGAGAGGTGTGGGAAGAGTAAGGAAGTCAATACACCAGAGTTGATTGGCCAAAGGGTTACGGTTACTATGTTGAGGTTTTAAGGGAGTTCAGGAAGAGATTCAGTCGGAAGAGGCTAGCACTCTTCAAATCAGTTCAGTGGCATTTCAACCAGGACAATGCCCAGTCCACAACTCCATCCTTGTCACAGACTATTTGAGAAAGATGGGCATCAAGACAGTTCCCCACCCTCCCTATAGTCCAGACCTTGCTCCCTGTGACTTTTGGTTATTCCCTAAGCTCAGAGGCTGTCGTTATGAGACAATTAAGAGGCTGTGACAAAGGTCATTGACACACTCAGACAAGAGGACTTCCATGGGGCCTTCCAGATGTTGTTGGAATGGTACAACAAGGGTATTGCAGCCTGAGGAGATGCTGAATCAAGTTATTTTGATAAAAACTTGGGTTTAATTTGTTTTTATGGCATATCAACTGGTTTAGGTTATTTAATGCCAAATCCATTTTTATACATATAAACAGTATTATTTCAGACAATTCAGTTTAGCATAAGTACACGGTTTAAAAGTCAAAACTGTTCAATTTCAAACAATTCAGTTTAGCATAAGCATACAGTTTAGTTCTATTTGATCCATAGATAGGACCCTATCAGGTGTTACCACTTCAGAGTGGACCTAGGAGTGATGGCAATAAAAGGTACTCTGCATTCCCCAAAGCTCCAGCATTACTGGAGCCTCACTATCAGATTGTTTAGTGTCATATCCAGGACACTCATTGGTTGGAGGAGTTTTACCTCTCTGCAGAGATGCAGTCGGTGTATTCTTCAGCCCCAGCTGACTGGGCTATATACAAAATGGAATGAAATACAAAAAAAAAGACTTAATTACTCATACAAAACTATCTAATAATCTATATGCACAATATACATACAGGTGCCAGTACTAAGAAAGTAAAGAAATATGTTCCATGGTAGGATTATACACAGATTATTTCATGAACAAGTTATATGTAGATGGGATACAAAATGGAAAAGGACTTTCTTGATAAGTATGGGTAATATAGCCAAGAGGCTTTACTGTTCCCTGACAGGAGACAATGACAATGTCTCTACTGTCCAAAGAACAGAAGCAAATAGAGGTCTAAAAGGGATTTCTGAGATTTTCTTGTGACACCTTATGAGCCCCTTCAGAACATGTAAATCATCGAAGGGTGATCTATTGTATCCCTATGTATTTTGTTATTAAAAAAAGGGAGACAAAATAGAATTAATTTAAAAAAAAAAAATTTTTAAATATATATTTTATACAACCTTTTTAGTTAAAAACTTAACTGAATAAGGTGGGAGTGTGGTTCAATCATAAAAAACATGGCCTCCAAAATTTGGAGAGGAAATTTCTTTTACAAAAATACAGCAGTTGGTTGGTGCTTGAGAATATGGTGATTGCACCTTTTCAGAGAAGTAAGAACCCCTCCAACGAGTGTCCTGAATATGACACTAAACAATCTGATGGTGAGACTCCAGTCTGCAGAGCGTTAGGGAATGTGGAATACCCCTTCATTGCCATTACTCTAAGGTTCACTCAGACCTGGAGTGGTAGTACCTGCTAGGACCTCATAATGATAGAACTGTTTAATCATTTACTATACTTCAAACCCTTTAACTGAATGCAAATGAATGATTGAAATTAAATTGAATTATTAGTATTAGATGGCAATACTTGAAACTATTCAACTGTGTACAAGCAAATGAGAGCTGGCTTGTTTAAAAATAATCTTATGTACAAACTATTCATTTAAAAATCATGTATTTAAAATACATGTATAAATAGGATTTGGCATTAAATAACCTACAAGGGTTGATATGCCATAAAACATCAACCAACCAATCTTTTTACAAAAAATTGTATTTTATTACTTACATATTGATAATTTTATTTAAATTTGATCATTAGTTTTTGTGAATTTTTAAAGTTACCACTTTTTACTTATCAATATGAAAAAATCAAGAGTGATTGCTTACATATTAAAAGGTAGAATTTTTAAATACTATGTTATCTTCTTATTTTATTAACTATATCCATAAAATTATCATTATACTTGTACAGGTTCTGGCAGATTTAAAATTGCTGCTATACAGGTGCTATTAGCCCTGAATGGGTGGAAGGTAGGTCTCAGAGCAGCAACAGCTACCATGACATTTGAATTTTCATCATGGTGTGGAATGGTTAACACTGTGTCTCTGTGATTGAAACTTATCTAAAAAATGGTGATCTTGTCCTTGCAACATGGTGACATCCTGCTGCTGAGTTGCTCACCAGATCTATTCCCTTGTAATTACTTCCTTTAGGGATACATGAAGGCTCAAATCTTTAAATATAGGCAGCAGAAACTGATAAATTGAAAGATTTTATTCCTCATAAAATCATAATAATACCAGAGGCAATGAGTAGGCAAGCACTGGAGAACTTTTGGGTGTGGCCTCAGGAGGGTATCACTCATGAAGGCAAAGGTTTGAATGATATAATCTTTAAAACAAAATGATGACAATAATAAAACAAAATGGCAAATATTGATTTTTCTTAAGGTAAAATCAAATTTTGAATAGGATCAATGTTGCCTTCTTTTATTCAAGTTCTAGACACAAGATATCATTCAGTACTGTCATCAAGGGCTGTAGAATACACCAACTGCATCTCTGCAGAGGGGTAAAACCACCTCCAATCAATGAGTGTCCTGTATATGACATTAAACAATCTGATGGTGAGGCTGCAGTAATGCTAGAGCTCTAGAAAATGCAAAGTACCCCTTCATTAGCATCACTCCCACAACAATCCAGAAAAAATTGATCATCATGAAGAGATTTTTATTTGACTGATATACTTAAAATTGATTGATTGTTTTTTATTGCATGTCAAACCATCTCGGATTATTTTATGCTAAGAGGTTAGAGAATCCTGTTCACTGTATATTTATATTTTCATTTTCGTGTAGTTGTTAGTTTTCTTTCTTTTTTTTTTTTGCACATGGTCCCATTGAACATGAATAATTTGTAAACAGATCTGTTTGATCCATAGATGGCATCCTTACAGGTACTACCTCTCCAGATCAGAGTGGACCTGAAGATAATGGCAATGAAGGGGTATTCTACATTTACTAGATCTCCAGGAGCAGAGATGCATCGGCAGATGTAGTTTAATGTCATACCTAGGACATCCCTTTTTGGGATGGAGTTTTACTCTTCAGTAGGAGATGTAATCAGCATACTCTAAGCCTCCCAAACAAGGCTAAGACAATTTCAAGTTTAATTTGTAATTGAATGATAATTTTGTGGGATGAGTATTTCAATAACAAACATTTGTGATACAACAAAAATAAGGAAATGCTAATTAGGATTCTCGACTCTTTCCACAATACTAGGCGAGTCAAAAGTTTTACAATATTTTGGTATATCAACAATCAAGTGATAGTGAATGTCTATTTTTGCAAATATTCCTTTTCATCAGACCTCACCAAATGTTGGAGAATGCTCCTTAAGAATCCAAGTCTTTACTCAGGTCTCCAAATTACCTAAACCAATAGATAGATAGATAGATTATTGCCTATAAATAAGTACAATCTTACCAATTTTTATAAAAAGATTATTTACCACTGTTCTAAAAAAAGCAAGTTTTATTATTTCTCATGGAACATAATCAAAAAGGATATTATTAGGTATTGTTTATTATTAACAAATTCATCTGCAATGAAACTGAAATAAAGGAAAAAAATCAAGTTTGATTTTAAAATATAACAGATGATTTTTCTACTGAGCCTAAACACAAACTCGAATCAAAATTGATTATATGCAAAAACAAAGTTAACAACATTTGGAGTTAAGACTTTAAACACAGTAAACCAGTTTCTTGAGCTGACAGTGTCTGCAACCAAGCATAATGTAAACATAATATGCATACAAGAACATAGGTATTACCATAGGGAAATAGAAATAAAATACAATCATACTGGTAATGGATGAACATTTGTGTTGGTTTCTGTATGGAAAAACTACATCAATGCTATCAAAGAGGGTGTAAGAATGATTCTTTGTCCTTGTGCCTTAAAATCACTAAATAGCATTGAAAGAATTCAACTGAGAATGATGTATGCTTTGTTTAATGGCAACCCTACATAATAATTCTCTCTTGCTACAGTCCCACTAATGCCAGAGATGAAACAAACATCATCTTTTACAATGAATTATCTTCCCTTGTCATACACATCTTTCTAATCATTGGTGGAGACATGAATGCTCAAATAGGTAAAGAAGGAAATATCAAATTCTGCTTTCAAAATTCAGCAAGCATGAATTGGGTGTATAGCAGATTTTCATTCAAGGACAGAGTAAGTAAGTAAAGTTGGTGACCGTAGTCGAGGGTGACCCAAAGGCTCCCTTTTTGATAGCTACTACACCAAGGTGTAGGGGAAGGCACTACTCCTTTCCTAGGATTGACCCACTTTACCCTTGATTTTTACCTTATAATGCTGAGTGTTAAGCAATGAGGCATGAAGAACCATTTTTTGAGTCTTTGGTATGACTCGATCTGAGATTGAACCCAGGTCACCCGGGACATTGGTGAACACTCTAACCATTACTAAATTTAAAAAAAAAGGAGGGAAATCTATAGACCTACACCTGCTGAAATATAAATCACTGCTAGATTATATATTCTTAAGGAAATGGAACTGTGAAGTATAGTCTTCTTTCCAATAAGAGAATTATATCAGTATAGATTCACCTGAGTCTACACAGAAATAAGACACAAACTGTTAAAGCTTCATAATATGAATGGCTCTCTCTCAACAATACTGATATCAGAAATCATTATACAGTAATTGTAAGAAAAAAAAAATTATACTCTTCATGAGACATCTGAATGACATACACCAAAGGATGAATATGAAGACTTTGTTACTGCCCATATAAAAGCAGCAGCTGAGTGCATTCCAACCAAACCAAGAGCCAAATATAGAATTCATAGGAGAAATAGCAATCAAAGAAAAATGAAATAACATAAGAAACATCCTTACTTAATAAAATAAACCTGACCAATGTCAGCACCCTAAAATTAAACAAAGTCCTGAGAGAGCTTACACATACCAAAAAAAAACAACTGGAATATATATAAGGCTAAATCAATAAAATCAAAAACTCAGTAGAAAATAGACAATCATGATTAGCATGACTGGCAGTAAATCAAGTGTGCAGAAGGAAGAGTATCTCAAGAGCAAAATTAAAAGCTGCCAGCTAAGAAGAAAGAATACAAAAGTGGAAAGAACATTTCAAGAATCTACTTGGAAACACCCTTAAAGTCACAGATAAACCTATCCAAGGAATTATCTTTAGCCAATTATGTTGTATTTTCACCTTTGACCCGGCCAAAAATGCCATTCCAAGGTGATGCACCGGAAGGAAGTGACACATTCTAATGGCAGTTATGAGAGGAAATCACGTGGGCGGAAATTGGCTGATGAAATGGGACGAGGTAAAAAATTCCCAAGATACTCTCATAGACTGATGCACCGGAAGAGAGTGACCTCTGAACTGCATGACAGTTATTTCCGCTTGATGACGATTAAACATGCGATTTCAAAGATCGAGTGGGTGATCGAGTGGGCGTTGAACTATTATATAACTCAGTCAAGACACAAGACAAGACAGTTGAGTTCGAGTTCCATTTAGAGCTGGAGACGGAGTTATAGACGAGATCTGGTAGGGAAAGCCACACCCGGTCGAGGGGGCCCTCGGGAACCCCGATGGAGTTTGGGGACCAGAGAAGTTGCTGATAAAATGCAGTAAAGAAAGCCAGCACCCAGCAGAGTGGACCCCAGGGCCTTCGGTTGAGCATCAGAAGAATGAGAAAGACACAACGTTGATGGCCATAAGAGTGGGGGTCAGAATATTGCAGTTTCTGTTTGGTCACCAGCTCCCTCTCACACGCAAACCTTGAGTAACCCTTTTCGAACCCTTGCAATAAAGTGAGAGGTAAATATTTTGTTAAAGAAGTCTTCCTGCGTGCATCTGTTTATTTATTGTGTCAGTATATATATGTATATTTCTGCATGAATCAGCAGATGACAATACAACAATAAGGTATCAAACTAGGATAGTTTATGGAGAAAGAACTTCATGTAGCATTGTAAAAAATTAAAAGCAGAAAAGCTGCATACCTTGACGAAATACTTCCAGAAGAATGAAAGACAAGAGAATTTGATGACATACTTCTTTGATTATGCAATGCTGTCTATAAAAAAAAAACACAATAGAGAAATGGATAAAAGCTTCCTTCTCCTTTTCCCCAAGAAAATGACCTTTTAATTACAAAGAAATGCAGTCGCATAACTCTTACTTCTATAGCTGCTAAGGATTATAATATTCTGCTTCTCAACCATATCAAACCTGAAATTGAGAAAATTCTAAGGAAAAATCAAAATAGTTTTTGGAGAAATAAATCCATAACTTGACAAATTCAGACTATTCACCAAATCACTGAAGAAGTATGTGCAAAAAATCTTGAAGCAACCTTGTTGTTCGTAGATTTCTCTCATGTATTTGATTCCATATACAGAGTGAAAATGGAGCAATTGCTGCTAGCAAATGATCTTCCCAAAGAAACTGTTACTGCTATAATGACACTTCACAAAAATATGAAAACAATGGTTCACTCATCTGATGGTGACACCAACTTCATTGACACTGTCACTAAAGTTTTACAAGGAGATAGATTATCACCATATCTGTTTATCATATTTACCAACCCCTCAGCTCGGGCAGGATATGACACAAGGTCAATTTTTAAGCGGAGTTTAACAGGTTTGAATTCAGAGTTTTCCTTCTACTAGACCAAGGCTGAAGAACCCAGTCTGTCCTACTATTCACCCATAGCTGGAGGGAGAATAATTGGATTCATACCTTTCCCAAGGGTATTAGTGTTATGTGAGATGTAATAAATCTCGTCCAGGATTTGAACTTGTGTCGTCGTGTCCATTTCCTACGACGATAACATTACACCATGGGCACCTCCATATCTGTTTATACTTTGCCTAGACTATGTACTTTGAACATTGATAGATCTAATAAAAGAAAACGACTTTACAATGAAAGAAAAAAACAAAAAGTAGAAAATATACTGCAGAAACTATAACAGATGTAGACTAAGCAGATGATGTAGCACTTCATGCAAATACACCTAAGCCAAATCCATACTACATTGCATAGAGCAAGCAGTAAGAGGCATTGATCTCCAAGTGAATGGAAATAAAAACAGAGGCCATGTGTATTAAACAAGAAGGAGCCATCTCCACTTTGAGTGACAGGTTTCTAAAAATTAGTGGACAAGTTCACATACCTTGACAGCAATATCTCATCCACTGAAAGGGATGTCAACATATGACTAGCGAAAGTATGGACTGCTATTGATCATACAGAAGTCTAATCTATTTGATAAAATAAAATGGGATTTCTTTCAAGCTGTGACTGTATCACTTCTACTGTATGGATGCACCATATGGAAGCTAACAAAATCTATAGAGAAAAATCTAGATTGAAACTATACAAGAATGCTATGTGCTGTTTTGAACACATCCTTAAAGCAACACCCCACAAAACAGCAGCTGTACGGCCACTTACCTCCCATCTCCAAATAAGATAAACAAGATATGCAGGGTATCAGCTCTGTACAGACACTGGATGTAGTTTAGTGGACCTGTTAGAAGTGATTTATGTAGGGTTAAATAGTTAGAAAAAGTCTGGGAAATCTGTGCTGTCAGCATGACATGATGATGAGGATGATATCACATGACTCAAGCAAATCAATCAGTTGGAGGTACCTGCTGTGGTTTGGTAGTATCGTAGTAGTTGGCGTGCTGACAAATTGTATATTGTTTCTCTTCATGTATAATTTGAAAGCTACACAGACTAACATGTAATGTTGTCTAATTCAGGAACTTATGCTTTAAACTGATCTATAACACAACAGAAGCTACCAAAAACATTTGTGGCACAAAAAGTGAAGGTGAAGTTGATTCCAGTACGGTAATCAAATGGCTCAAGAAATTTTGCTCAGGTTGTAAGAACCTTGATGATCAGGCAAGGTCAGGTAGGCCTAAAACCATGGATTCCAAAGCTGTGCTCTAAGATGTAAAGGCAAATCTGGTGAGTAACATTTGGAGAATTTCAGGCAAATTTGACATCTCACAGTCCAATGTAGTACATCACCTTCACAACCTCAACAAAAGCGTACAAAGCTGTCAAATTGTACCCCATGTTACCAAAATATTGCAAAACTTTCAACTCTCTCTCTCTCTCTCTCTCTCTCTCTCTCTCTCGTATATGATATTAACATATAATTAAAAATTTAATTTTGAAATGTAATCTCTTTCAGGAGTAAAGTTTTGATTTAAATCGGGAATATTTTCATTAAATTTTCATCTGAAATTTATGATCAGTGTAAAAAATTTACATTAAAAAGGACTTCAAGTCTTCCTTTATGAATCTGTAATATAAGATCATATCTGAGGATAAATTTAATCTTGTCTAGTGGAGAGAAAAACTGACTTGCAAGAAAGAAATCAAACTTTGAAAAGATCAAGACATTCCAACTGACAAAAATAACTTTAATTTTTTCTCCATTACTTCAAATTTCCATCTTCCTTTGTGCTTAGAGATATCACACAATCACATAAATACATTAGATAGATGTGCAAATATAATAAGATTTAACTTTTCTTTCTAGGACAGACTGAAAATAAAGAATAAGCAGACTGTATACTAAATTTAGTTCATTGGTTTTAGTTTGAAAAAAGAAAAAGTTCAGAAGTTAAACTAAAAACCAAGGAAAATTATGTTAAAAGAGACCTTTTAATTTGACTGGAAATAAGGCTTTGAATAAATGAAATGACCATTAAGACAGTAGTTATTAACTATCAAACTATTGAGTTGCTTGGAGGTAGGAAGATATTAACTTGAGTTTCCACTCAATAAGGATTAATAATAGTATTAGTATATACATGTTTTACAAGCACTGAATAAATGGAAGGAAGACACGATAAGCTCATTTACACCTATGTAAACATTTAATATATATATATTACACAAAGAGGCAATATTGAACAGGATAAATAAATGAGAGCTAATTGCTAGAAGTTTTCACATATTGTTCTATGAACAAGCAGTATGTAGAAGGGTTACAAAATCAGAAATAGGCTTATTTGAGGATGGTGAAAAGTAAAATGAGTTTTTACTGTTTTATGGCAAGGACAGGAGACAATTTATCTATTGTTCAAACAAGAGAAGCAAAAGAGGGTTGATAATGGGTTTCTGAGACTGTTATCTGGTATTTCACAAGGCATCCAATGGACATGCACATTCCCTAAGGAAGATAATCATTTGTTGTCTCCCTACACAACAATATCAAAATGTGTGATACAAAGTCAAGAGGTAACAGATATGCAATCCCAATATAAGACAAAATTTAGATGTAGGTCTGCCGAAAATTGTTAGATTCCTTTAGATAATATATATCCATATGTACTCATGATGTACTTGTTTTCAGTGTAATGTGGAGGTGCTGACTGATCTCCAGTAACAAGGATTTAAATATGCTTTCATTTACTAAAATTACTATAGTTAACATTACTCTTGCTATGTCCGTGAGTCTTTATATTTTTGCCATTACTGCATATTTATAACACAGAGAGAATTAGTTCTATTCATAGAATAAAGGTAAGAAAACATGTTTTATTTTGTCTTAATCAAAGGCAAAAGTTATTTGATTTGAGTTGGGTAAAATATTTCTTTGAGTGGAACATATAAAATTCTGTATTTAAAAGTTTATTTTATTTAAACTGTTTTTTTTTTGTTTGTTTTATTAGATGACTGATGTAATTTATTTTAAACTGACTTAAAAAAAGATTTTGCAATAATTCATTTGGGTAAAAATATTCAATGCTTTTTTTCTGTTTTATCTTAAATAAAAATACAATGATTATTCTCATACCAAAACTGCAGTATCAATGAAATTGAAAAAATCATTGATTAAATATTATAAATATATTCCAAGAAAAAATGCTGTCAAAAGGAATCAATCAAAAAAGGGAATAAAATAATGTAAAATAAAAAATAACTAAACTAAAAATAATAAAAAATAATGAAATTTGAAAAACTAAAATAATTGAAATGAAAATATAAATAAAAATACAAAAAATAAGAATAAAAATCAATGGAAAATGAAATAAGAATAATGAAAATAGTAAAAATAGAAACTTGAAGAATAAAAATAATCAAAAACATGAAAATAAAAGCAATAAAAAATAAAAATAATGGCGACTATGGCAACAATGACTACAACAATGACTATTATTACTACTACGACTAACAACAAAAACAATCGTGTATATTGCTTGAGGCTAAATGCTTGATGCACGTATTGAACTCACAATCATTAAGTAACTATTGATATATTTACCCAATACATATCATGGCCATTGCTAGGGTTGAGTCTATTTGGCTCTCTGTCTGAAATGAGGACTGAATTCACATAAGTAACTATTGATTCTATTAGTCAAAACATAAAGTGGCTATTGTTAGAGCTGAGACAAATTGGCTCTCTGACTGCTTGAAATAAGAATTGAACTCACAATCACCTAGTTGTTATAGATATATTAAACTAAAACTTCATCATTGCTAAGACTGGATTCAATTATGACTCTAACAATGTCCAATCAGCATTTGATCATATCTCTTGGTTCATTCAATTCATGCAATCCCATTCCTATTTCAGGCAGTTTTTAGTAATGTAATCTTGTTCCCTTCGTCTTTTTCTGGGGTAAAGAACTAGGTACCTAAGTTGTCACAAACATTTAAGGACCAGATTTCTCTGTACAATATTAAGTGGATTATAACATGATATTTGATTTTATCATATTTACCCAACCCCTCCACTCGGGCAGGATATGACACAAGGTCAATTTTTAAGCGGAGCTTAACAGGTTTGAATTCAGAGTTTTCCTTCTCCTAGACTAGTTGCCACACCAAGGCTGAAGAACCTAGTCTGTCCCACTATTTACCCATAGCTGGAGGGAGAATAATTGGATTCATACCTTTTCTAAGGGTATTAGTGCTATGTGAAATACAATCAGTCTCGTCCAGGATTTGAACTCGTGCCGCCATGTCCATTTCCTACGACGATAACCATTACACCACAGGCACCTCCAACACATTATATTTGATTTTATGCAGTATCGTTTCTTACATAGAACGTCACAAAACACTATAAGAGCAAAATATATACATTGTTTATGATGCTCTTATTTTTTATTGCTCAGTCAGTGGGATGTAGAATACACTGGATTCATCCCCAGCTGAGGGATAAGAGCACCTCTTCCCAACAAAAAGAAAAGGATGTCTTGGGTATAGCACTAAACTTCATTTGGTGATGAGGCTTCCATTCAGGAGCTTTGGGGAGTGAGAAGTATCTCTTCACTGCCATTACTCCTAAGTCCACTCTGATCAAGAGTGATTGTTCCTATTAGGGTCTCATCTATGGGTCAAATAAATATGGTTGAAAATTATTGATATTGGATAGGGATGCTTGAAAATGTGTGAAAACATGATAATCTTGGACAAATGAAAAAACACGCATTTAAAAATGATAATTGAAGGAGAATGTGGAAAATATAAATAGTTATGATTATAATCTTTTACGCTCAAATGCATCAAAATATATGAATAACCCATGAGTGGTTGATATACCATAAACCAAACCAAAACCTAAAAAGCTTATTTTTTAAGACCTAATTTATAATGCTTTTATTTTTCATGACATAGTTATAATACTTTTTTGAAATAAGCAGTTTATCCTCATCATCATGACGTGCGGCTAGCACGGATATCCCTGACCCTCTCTCTCTCTCCACGTCTCCCTATCATTCATCGCCTTCGGCAGGTCTTCAGGGTTACATCTCGTATCATCACATAGCTGCTGTATGAATGTTCGAGCTGGTCGTCCTGCTTTTGATTGGCCATATGCAGGGGTCCACAGGAGCACATCACTTACGATCTCGTCTTTGCTTCTCCAGCAGCGTCCGGCATGTCTGGTTCGTCTAGCTTGTATAGTTTTCGTGATAGGTGGATAGGTGGCCGTACAGTTGGCACCGTGTGGGGTGTTGCTGCCAGGACCTGTTCAATATTGCTCGCAACATTCTTGTATAATTGCCGTTGAGCTTCTTCTCCAACCGTTTAGTCAGCGTCCAAGTAGTGCATCCATACAGCAGTATCGACACGACCGCAGCCTGGAAGAAACTGCGTTTCATTTTATCGGTCAAAGCAGTTTATAATGCTGCCTTTGTTTTAAAAAAAAAAGATTGAGCATCATGCATCATCCTCATCATTAAGTTGCACTGCTGACTCTCTCTTTCTTCTCCATCCCTGTCATCTATCGTTCCTGGCTGGTCTTCTAAATCTATGTCTGTACAGAGTTGTTTTTGATAAATTCATGCTGGTCAGTTAACACTGGCATGTCCATGTGAAAGGGTCCATAGAAGAACATCACTTATGAGTTCTCCCATGCTTCTCAGGTAGTGTCCTGCATGTCGTGTATGTTTTACTTGGATGGTTTGTGAGATGAGAGTTAGTGGCCGTATGGCTGCTCTTGTTTCATGGGTTTTGGTTCCAGAATTTGTTCAATATAGCTCATTGTATTTTTGTGGAGTTGCCATCAAACTTTTCCTTTATGCATTTTGTCTGTGTCCATGTGGTGCATCTGTACAGAAGTACTGACATAACCGTAACTTAAAAGAAATCCTGTCTCTTACAAAATGATGGTAAGAACATTATGCATTAATTTTTAAATATCTGGAACACTTAACCCTTAGAACACAAGTGGTCAGTATTTTACCACTACCTAAGAGTACATATATCTGGGTAGCCAAAATTTCTGCCTCATTTCTCTATTACTTATTTCAGATAAAATATCTGGTAATTAAAAGATTACAACATTTCAAATTCTTAGCTGGGAGGGTTGTTCAGTGTTGTGGGGCTCAAGGTAGACTTGACTCTGATTGTAAGGGTTAAAAATTCATTTCAATATGAATATTTAATTCTATTCTTTATAAACTTGATTTTAAGATCTGCTCTTTCACATTTAAGTCAAAAACCGGAGTTTCCATCAACAAATAATATGTGCCAACATGTTTTAGAGGAAACACCTAGTATTTAAGGGAAATTATCCTTTATAAGAGAATTAATTGGGCAGTTTATCCAAATTAATGTAGATACTGTAAATTACTAGCCTTGCCCTATTGGTCATTTGTATCTGTGACAGAAAAAAGTCCTTTCTCTTTCCATTTATCCAGCAAGAACATTTATTGATAATAAATCTTATGCAGCATGAAACCGAAATAAATATTCTATCAAGCATTATAAACTATGTATTAAAAAAAAAAAAGAAAGATTATGATCAATGTTTGTTTGTTTGGATTTTATGGCATATCAACCTTTGTAGGTTATTTAATGCCAAATCCATTTTTATACAAATGAACAGTTTCAAACAATTCAGTTTAGCATAAGTACACAGTTTAATTGTCAAAAACATTTCTATTTCAAGCTATTCAGTTTAATCAAACAGTTCTAATTTGAACAATTCAGTTTAGTATAAATATAATTTCTGTCTACACAGTTAAATGTCAAAACAGTTCTATATTAAACAATTCAGTTAAGTGTAAGTACAGTTTCAATGTCAAAAACAGTTCCATTCCAAACAATTCAGTTTAGTATAAGTATGCAGTTTAGTTCTATTTGACCCTTAGATAGAGCCCTCTTAGATGCTACCACTCCAGGCCAGAGTGGATCTGGGAGTGATGGCAATGAAGGGGTACTCTGCATTCCTCAAAGCTCCAGCATTACTGGAACCTCACCATCAGATTGTTTAGTGTCATATCCGGGACACTCATTGGGAGTGGGGGTAGAGATTTCCCCTCTGCAGAGGTGCAGTCTGTGTATTCTACAGTCCTTGCCAACTAGGCAATATGATATATATGTTAAAATACAAATGATATATAAAAAAAATAAGAGCACTATAAACTATCTGTAAAAAATAAGAGCATTATAAACTGTCTTTTACAAAAGAGAAGAATTATAAAATATCTAATAAAATAGAAAAGCATTGTGAACTATGTATTAAAATTAAAGCTCTAGAAACTATTTAAAAAAAAATAAGAGCACTCTAAACTATTAAAATTCAAGTATTGTAAACTTTGTATTATAAATAAGAGCACTATAAACAATGTATTAGAACTAAGAAATTTATAAACTATGTATAAAATATCTCAGTTAACAAACACACAATGTATAAATATTGGGAAATTATCAGAAGAGAAGCAAAATTTAAAAAAAAATGGATTTTATTTCTCTTTGTTCGTAAATCTAATATCAATTACTTGTTTAATTGGACAACACCAAATCTCAAAGATACAAATTTAGTTGATGAGTTCCTGCAACTCATATGATAGAAAGCAACAACAAAACTAATCAGGAAATTAGAAGCTTATTTGTTTTTTTAGTATTCTGTCTTAAAAGTAAAACAGACACCCTTGGAAGATTATATTACTTTTTTTTGTACTTTGAGTTGTACTTGGAAGATTATATTACTTTTTTTTGTACTTTGAGTTGCTGACAAATATATGGTATACTATGCATAATGGTTATCCTTGTAGGAAATGGGACTGGTGACCTGAGTTCAAATCCTGGCAGAAATTGTTTGCATTTCATTTCATACTACTACTCTAAGGAAAGGGATTAATCCATGTATTTTCCTCCTTGCTATGGGTAAATATTTGGGCAGGTAAATAGATGGGCAGACTGAGTTCTCGATAAGGCAACCAGTATATGAGAAGGAAAACTCTGAATTCAAACCAGCTTTACTCTTCTTAAAAATTGACTAAGTGTCATATCTTTCATGTAAATACATACAGATACATCCTGGAAACAGGAAGTAAATGGTTTGACTAAAATAAAATGACATACTTAAAGAAAAATTGAAATGATATATGTTAATATCCTAATGAAAATACTAACCTATGAAGAACTGGAAAACAGAGAGAATATTAACTGATATGTACTTTAAAAATTCCTTCAGAGGGACGATAGCTTTGGGGTAAGATAGCCGACTGACATAAAGTCGGGCGGGTTTCAATTCCAGCTTGAAGAATCTCGCATGTCTAGCCACACAGATGAGTTGTGATAAGGTGAAACAGTCTCTCTAAGGATGACTATATATATATATATATATATATATATATATTTGAGTTCTTGTTTTCTTTGTTTAAAGGCATATCAGCCTTTGTGGATTATTTACTACCAAAGCAATCCTTGTAAAAAACAACAATGATACTATTTAACCCATAGCCAGGAAGAGATAAGGGGTTCAATACCTTTCTCAAAGTTATTAGTCTGGACATAATAGCGTCCTGGAATTTGAATTTGCTTACTCTGAGCTCAGCACTTAAGCAATTATACCGCATGAACACCCTATTTTATATATATATATATATATATAGAGAGAGAGAGAGAGGGAGAGGGAGAGAAACAGAGAGAAAGAGAGCATATGTATATGTGTGTGTCTATACATATGTATATGAAAGAGAGACAATGCATATGTCTATGCATGTATGTGAGAGAGAGAGAGAGGGAGAGAGAGAGCAGATACTAAGTGTGAAAGACAGAGAGACTGTGAGTGTATGTGCTTATGTACTCAAGAGAGAGTGCATATGTGTGAAAGGGAGTGTGAATGAGTATGTGTATTAATAAAAGAGAGAATGTATATGTACGAGGATCATTCAATAAGTTTCCATACTTGTTTCCTATGGGGAACTTTTATTGATAGTACACACATGAAACTCTAGCCCCCTTTGAAGTAATCTCCTCTGGCTGCAATGCACTTGTACCGTTCCAACAACTTCTGAAAGACCCCATGGAAGTCCTTTGTGTGAGTGTGTCAATGACCTTCATCACAGCCTCTTTCATCTCCTTAATTGTCTCATAAGGATAGCCTCTGAGCTTAGGGAATAACCAAAAGTTACCAGGAGCAAGGTCTGGACTATAGGGAGGCTGAGGAACTGTCTGGATGCCGATTTGAGTCAAGTAGTCTGTGACAAGGATGGCGTTGTGGACTGGTGCATTGTCTTGGTGGAAATGCCACTGAGCCGATTTGAAGAGTGCTGGCTTCTTCCCAAGGAATCTCTCCCTGAACTCCCTTAAAACCTCAACATAGTAACCCTAACCCTAACTGTAACCCTTTGGCCAATCAACTCTAGTGTATTGACTTCCTCACACTTCCCACACCTCTCATAATCCCTCGCAGACTGCCTGCCTTCGTTGAATCTCTTATGCCACTCAAAAACTCATGCTTGATTCATGCAAGATGGTCAAAAAGCAGTCTGAAGCATTCCATATATTTCTGCGGCAATCTTTCCAAGTTTAAAACAGAATTTTATTGCATATCATTCTTCTAAAATGTCCTGACGTCCAGATTGCATTTTTGAAATTTACCAGTGGTGACAATCAGGCTTTAGTAGGGTGTATTCCAATTCCTGCTGTAGCTGTTCATTCGAAGCTGAAATCATAAAAATTGGTCAGTCATCTCATAAGATGTATAGCAATAATATACAGAATTTTTTAAGAGTCTATGACAATTCTAAATGTACAAAAAAAATCTGGAAACTTATTGAATGCACCATGTATATGTATATATTTACCAATCTCTCCACATGAGCAGGAAGAGACACAAAGTTAATTCTTAAGTGGAGTTTAGAAGGTTTGAATTCAGGATTTTCCTTTGCCTAGACCTGTTGTCATACCAAGACTGAAGAGCCCAGTCAATGGTTCAGATTACAAACACACATGCACTTAGAGATATGTATGCACAAGTGTGTGTAGAATTTAGATGGGAGCTCAAATCTTTTGTTGTGTTATCGAATTTCCTTCATATGAATTAACAGAAAAAATATTCACGGTCAAAATTTTGTGGTTAAGGTGAAATAAAAATATATTCTTTGAAAAACAAGGAGGAAAACCAATTTAGGATTTTCAAAGATTATCTTTATTATTTCAGCCAGAAATCTATTTGTCTGAGTCGTCATTTGATAAATTTTGTTTGCTTTATCCTAATGAATTGTGCTAGTGATTTGGTGCTAGGAAGGATATTTAATTGCTTTGCACTCACTAGGTTCTGATACTAACATTAGTATATCTAATGATACACTAACACTGGAAAAATGGAAAGGAAAGATGAGATAAATTCATATGTACAATCAAAACATTTAATGGGTACATATAATAATATAATAAATGCGCCTGTAATTCTTGTGTCCCAAAACAGAAAAATGTATGCCTTGCTCCTAAATATATATAAAATAAAGTACACAAGGGGATGACTATAAATGTTTTACTTTTTCTGATGATTTTCTTGGCAAGATGAAATAAAGTAGTTCACTGGAGTTTGAGTCAAAAGGCTCTATTCTGTCCAACAAACAGAAATGAAAAACTCGTTATTTTCATTCCATGTGCAAGGATTGAAATTTGGAAGGTTTTAATCATTTAAAGAACAAAGGCAAAAGGAGAAAGAATTAAGAGATCTAAATTCTCATGTGACCAACAGACACATGGTGTAGGAGGGGAGCCACATTCATATTCCTTGTGGAGACAAGCATTTTGTCTCTATACAACTTTGTAGGGCTGATTTTCATGGTCCTGAAATAACTAACCAAGTAATTTTTTTCTTTTTGTAACATTATTATGAACATTGTTGGAAAAATTTATCTAAATCAACATATCAAGGCATAAAACAAAAGCTATAAAAGTTATGCAGTTGAAATAAAGATTCAAGTCAAGTGAAAGTCAAAGACAAATTTCTTGTTCTCTGAGAATTTTTATTACTTTGAAATAAATAGACTTGAGATTTTATATCAGTTTTATTTCAGTTTCATAAATCAATAAATTCTTCCACCATCATCAGGTGAAATAGTATTATAGTATTGAGTCATGTCTACACAATCTTAATGCTGTGTCATATTACATAATATTTGGATTGTACTGTCACCCATCAATCAGTACCCACAAAAACCAAAAGCATTTTGAATGTTAATTTAAATGAAATGAATATAAAAAAAAGAATCAATTGAAACATATCTTGTAAATGGCCTCAAGTGAATCAATGTATTTTGCTAAAAGATTTTTAACACTTGTTGGAATTACATCCTTCGCCAGCTAAATAGTATTTCTAAAAGCCACAAGGAGGTATGACCAAAATAGTGGATAAAAAGGCGTAGCAAAGGCAAATCCCTTTCTCTCTTTGTTCCTGCCTCTGTTAAGGAAACGCACACATTTGAGCATGCTACTGGTTTTGACTTTGCCAAGCATTTTTATATACTACTTTAGTCATGCCACCTAGTAGCCATTTGAAGTAATATTTAGAAGGCAAGGGATGTAATCCTACAAATGTTAAAATAATCATTAGTTTACAATTATCACTATTAACCATTCTTAATATAAATGATTTCCAGTTATTGTATCAAGTATACTTATCAGGTATGAATAATTCTTAAACAGATCTATTTGATAAGTAGATGGTACCCTAACAGGTACTACCACTCCTGTTTGAATCTTGGATAAATGATAATAGACGAATACTCCACCCCCGCTGGTATTCAGATTTGGAGCCTCACCATCAGATGTAGTTTAGTGGTATAACTCAATACACACAAATAATTTTGAAACTACTCTTTGTTCCTATGAGGCATATAAAGGTGTGTGTGTGTGTGTGTGTGTGTTAGTAGATAATTGTTGAGAGAAGCTAATTTTGTCACACCAATTTTTTTTTAAACACCCAATGAGAGATTTTGAAAAAAAAAATTACTACTCTGGTCTTCCAAATTTTTTAAATAAGCTGATTTTCTTTAAAAACTTACATAACTGTGGTGAACAGATTTTCAAAAATTCTATTCATGAAGTGACATTCATAAAAACTAATATGAAATGACAAGACATGCTTTTTTTTTTACTAACACAATTCCTTTCATAATTGAGCACTCCAGCATCTGATAGAGCAAAATGTAAACAAACGAAATTTGATACATATGTGTTAATTCTTGAGCTGACATAGAGTCATAGGCTTGGCCAAGGGGCATGTCATCAGCCTGATGTAAAGTTAGGCAGGTTTTGATCCTGGCTTGGAGCATCTTATGTATCTAGCCACACTGAAGAGTTGTGATACAATGAAACAGTCTGTCTGTGGATGACAAAATATATATATATATATATATACATATATATACAGTATGAAATGATAAAATTGTCGTCCCTAAAGAAAACAACACTACAGCTTTATTTTATAACTTTTATTAAAAAAATCAATTCAGGTAACTTGATTATGTAGTAAAGCTGACATCTATTCAATGTAGCCGCCTTCAGCCTCAATCACCGCCTCGATATGGATCTGGAACTGGGAGCGTGCCTTTTCCATAAGCGCCGGCGGGAGCTTGGCAGATGCTGGCGATCAGGCAGACATTGGTGTTGTGGGAGTTCATGTTGGTGATGTTCTCGATGTATGACCAAACAATGTAGTCCAGCAGGTTCAGGTCAGGGGAGGAGGGGGACAGTGAGAGAAGGGTACAAAGTCGTAGCACTCCTTCTTAAGCCAAGCCTGGGTCTCTTTGGACTTGTGGGCCGGCGCCAAGTCCTGCTGCCACACCCAGGGTCTACCACTGGCCACCTGATTGCACCAGGGGATCACCACACTCTTCAGCACATCCAGGTACACTTTGGTGTTGACTTTCAAACCGACTTTGAAGATGTGAGGTGGCATGATGTGGTCCTCACTTGAAACCTCCGCTCCACCACCTCCAAAGGGTCATCCGATGCGTTGAGCTGTGTCCTCAAGCATTGAACTGTCTGGATTTTCATTTTGAGGGTGCTGGCAATGGTCCTGTTGTCATAACTTGGATCGGTAGAGAGCATGAGTTGTAGGGCGGTGCATCTCCGATCTCGCTCGTTGAACATTGTGTCACTTTCAGACATGATAGAAGGCTCCTATGGCTCTTGGGATTTGTACACAACTGGCCAACTAGTTGATGGTCTGCAACAAAAAAAAGGAAACTGGTTTTCATTAAATGGAAATGGAATTATATCGTCATTTCTAGGGTGACAATTTTATCGTTCCAACCAATATATATATATATATACGAATATTTAGGAATTTATACAGTATCATTAATAATATAATACACTCATAACAAGTTTTTATAAGTTAACATTCTTCTAAACCAAAAATTACAGGATTTTATCATTTCTAGGCGAACATTATGCAATGAAAATGGATATAATTAGGTATTATTTATAACTAAACTCTACTAAGCTAAAACTCAGTAACTAAAGATAAAATTGCACAAATGCAATAAAGGTTGCTTTGAACTGTTATATAATGCTATTTTTACTTACAGAGTCTCAATGCTATAAAGTTTAGTAATAAATGATACTGAATAATATCCATTTTTATTGTACAATGTTCCAGTAAAAATAATAAAATCCTGGTATCTTAAGAAGAAAACTAACATTTTAAAAATTTATTATTTATTATTTCTCTACATAACAAAATAAATATTATTAAAATGATTTTAACATATGTATATATATATACTATCACCTAAAATAAATATACTCCCATATTTTTAGATTAAAGATACCATGGTTTTGCCCCAGCAAATCTCATGTTGTATGGCACATGATATTATGTCTTGACATAAGTCTTCAAAAAACAATTTCTATTCTATAAAGAACTCAGAACTTATATCAGAAGGCTGTTCAGCTGCATGATAGGACTTTTCTCTATAAAGTGATTTTAATACTCCATGGCATATCTCCATTCATTCTATGACGTTTTCACAGGCAATAAATGTGTTGTTGTTAATTCCTTGTAAATTGTTTTACCGTGTTTGCATGAGGAAATATTAAACTGTAATACACTTCCTCTGCTCAAGTATTCAAATTGAAGTCCTCACGTACAAATAATTGTGGCGGTATTCAGGTACAACAAATATATGAAGACTAACCTTCAAGTCATCAATACCATAGCCCATTCAACCACCAAACACTCCAAAAATCCCTGCTGTTAATATCTTCAATTAGTTTATGAAAGTACTCTGCAGCACTGGAAATATTAAATGCCTTAATAGATTTGTGGTGGTATTGAAAAAATGATAAAATAATACAATAAAAATAACAATGAAGAATATGAATTTACATTTTTTCCAACATGCAAAGGATTTTGGTCATCTGACCGCTGGGTTCAACTTTCATTTCAAGGGTTATGAATGCCCCTTGTTTATTTACTTTTTTGATAGCTGTTTCTTTTTACCACCAACCTCATTTGAGGAAGGACATTTTTCTCAGAAGCTTCAAGAAGCTGAAGATATCAAAGTAGCACGCGAGTACCCTAACTCAGTAATATCTTGACTTGGCCAGACACTTGCACCAAAATGACCCTAACCCTTTACACAAAGGAACTGAATGGTAAATACTACAAGGACTTTCTTCTAAGGAATATGAAATAAAATCAGTACATGAAAAGTAATGATGTATTAGCTTCTTTATTTCAAGAATTGTTTTACTTTTACCATTTTGTATAGAATACACACATACTACACATACACCGCAAACAGTTTTTTTTTTGTTTCTTTGTTTAATGGCATATCAACCTTTGGGGGTTATCTAATGCCAAAGCCATTTTGTTGAAGAACAGTAAGGGTATTATTTAATCCATTGCTAGGGGATAAAGGGGTTCATACCTTTTCCAAGGGTATTAGTCCAAAAGTGTATGTCATAGCATGACTCATGTTTGAACTCCATACTGATAGCAAAACTATTTTATTAGCAAAAATTTTTATATAAGTAAATTCTTTATAATTTTTCATAAAAAGTTAATTTTCTTCCTAACCAAAGATACAAGGATTTTATTATTTCAAGTGGAAAATGATACAATCAAAAGAAATATTACAATGTACAATTAGTTATCAAATTCTACAATACTGAAACTCTATAAGCAAAAATATGAATCTCTCATAATTCCAAAATAACAATCTATATTTATACAATTCTATTTTTGGTTTGAGATTCAATGCAGTAGAATTTGATGATACTATTTACCAACCCCTCTGCTCGGGCAGGATATGACACAAGGTCAATTTTTAAGTGGAGTTTAACAGGTTTGAATTCAGAGTTTTCCTTCTCCTAGACTACTTGCCTAACCAAGGCTGAAGAACCTTGTCTGTCCTACAATTTACCCATAGCTGGAGGGAGAATAATTGGATTCAGACCTTCCCCTAGGGTATTAGTGCTATGTGAAATGCAATCAGTCTCGTCCAGGATTTGAACTCGTGTTGCCGTGTCCATTTCCTACAACGACAACCATTACACCACGGGCACCTCCATAAAATAAGTAGAATTTGATGATAACTAATATCTAATGATATCCATTTTGATTGTATAATGTGCCTCAAGAAATAATAAAATCCTCGTATTTTTGATTTAGAATAAAACTGTTAATAAAAAATTCTTAACGGTTTGTTTGTTTATTTCTGGGGATACTGTAATATGTAAAAACATTTCCAAATGATAAATAAGTCTTTTTATATTCCTGAAGAAGGCTGAAGATCAACTCATCCAAAATGTTTAGGTAACAACTATTTGGTAGACCCTGAAAAATATGCTGGGGTAAGCAAATAACACAAATTTAAGTTTCTTTGTTTAATGGTATATCAACCTTCATGCATTATTTAATGTCAAAGCCATCCTTGTAGAAGAATGGTAATGATAGTATTTAACCAATAGCAAGGAACACTGTCGAGATTTAACAGGTGAATTTAAAGATAATCAACAGTAATTAAAGATTAAATTAAATGCATTACTCTAAAATGTCAAGTGAATTATTTTGAGTGTTTTTTGCAGACAATTATTAACCTGTTTCCATTAATATACTCTACTAGCTAAATTCATAAAAGTATTCTGTAGCAGTAGAAATATTAAAAACCTCTATTGAATTGTAATGGTGTAGATTATTTTTATTATTTCAGCTAAAAATCTATTCATCTAAGTCATGTTATCAGAAGGATTTTGTTTTTTCTTTTAGGGCTGGTTTTCATGAGCCTGAATCAACTATCAGTGTTATTTCATTTTATTCATGTAACATTATCAAGAACACTGCCAGCAAAACTTATCTAAATCAATATTTTAAGGTATATATAAATAAAACAAAAGTATATAAGTTAGGGAGTTAAAATAATTTATTCTTGATGGTTTAAGACGGACATTGACTCTGATCAAAGTCAATGACAAATGATACATTCACAGAGAACTTTTCTTGTTTTGAAATATACTTTGAACAGATTCCTTTGACTATCTCTTGCCATCTGTCCTAATAGACTCTCGCACTTGAGAAGTCTTCTAGACGGGGCCTAGTGTCCACACAGAGTTATTGAATCTAAATTTTTGCTGGTCAGGCAACACTGGTGTGTCCATGTGTAGAAATCCATAGGATAACATTGCTTATGAATTTGTTCTTACTCCTCCAGCAGTGCTCAGAATGTCCTGTTTGCCTTTCTTGGATGGTTTGTGAGATGTGAGCTAAATAGCCGTACAGCTGCTGCTTTATATGGTACTGCTTCCAAGATTTGTTCAAAACAGCATCCTTGTGCAGTTACCACCAAGCTTCTTTTTTTCTTCCGAGAATTTCATTAAAAGAATAAAATACTTAAACATTCTGTATAGAACTCTAACCTCTTTTGACCTTTTGCTTAAGTGTTATCACTGTTTACGATTCAACACAGAGAATAAAAAAATATATAAAACAAAAGAAAACATCATTTTTGACTCTGTCCATTTCTATTTGTTTGTTTCTATTCTAAACTATAAAATAACTAAAAAGAAAACAAAGAGAAAGAAAAAAACAAACATGCATTATCTAACTCATTGCATTATATGCAAACTTTGTCTTTATTAGCCTTGTTTATATTCTGAAATAGAAAATAGATAATATGACAATAAAGAAACTAAATATTTGGTAGTTAACCCATAACACTCTACACATATTCTTTCTTACTTTTAAATTTCTATATTTCAAAATAGAAAGTAAATAAATAGGAAATGAATGAAGCCAAATATTTTGTGTAGATAGAATTTCTATTTTACTCTGTCTCATTATTATCACTGTTTATTTTCCTAACACAAATTTGATTCCATACATCTTCTGAGTCTGAGATTTCTTACATGACTGCTTTTGTCAAGACAGCTACAATTGTCTACTGTTTGTTATCTTGATAGCAAAAGTTTTCATATTAAATATAAAATCTAAGTATATATATATATATATATATATATATATATATATATATATATATATATATTCACTTAAAATGTGAAAATAATCTATGTTTGATTCATTCTGCTAATAAAATGTAAATTTTTACCTTTATCCAGAACATTTCCGGTATAAATAACTATTCTGGTACATTACATTATTTCAACAATTATATATTACATTTTTTGGGATTACCTCCCCCTGCCTCACTATAACAACAAGAAAGTGACCCTTATGATTACTACTGTTATATAGTTATTTACACGTTCATTCAGCATCACAACGACACCATAATTAAGATGCATGAAGGAAGGAAGACGCAAGAAGAATTAAGATGCAGGAAGGAAGACACAAGAAGACTTCTTTAGAAAAATATTCACCTCTCACTTTATTGCAAGGTTTGAAAGGGTTGTTGAAGGGTTGCATGTGAGAGGATGCCGGAGACCGAACGTAAACTTCATATTTTGACCCCACTATTATGACCGTCACGTTGTGTCTTTATTGTTCTCCTGATGTTGGGGTCCACTCCATCGGGGCTTTCCGAGGACCCCCTCGGTCTGGTGTGGCCTTCCCTACCACATCTCGTCTCTAACCCTCTGGGAGTCTGCTGGCAACTTCATCGGGGGTTTCCGAGGTCCCCCTCAGTCGGGTGTGGCCTTCCCTACCACATCTCGTCTCTAACCCTCTGGGAGTCTGCTGGCAACTGCTCTGGGGGTTTTCCGAGTGCCCCCTCGGTCGGGTGTGGTACTGTCTGGAATTCTACTGGCAACTGCTCAGGGACTCAAACTCAACTGAGTTAAATAATAACTCAACGCCCACACGAAAGCCTACTGGATCTTTGAAATCGAATGTTTAATCGTCATCAAGCGGAAATAACTGTCATGCAGTTCAGAGGTTACTCTCTTCCGGTGCATGACTGTAATGGCACAATGAAACCTTCACCTTGTCCCATATCATAAGCCTTAATCTGCCCACGTGATCTCTTTCGATTACTGGCCGTTGGAATGTGTCACTTCCTTCCGGTGTATTACCTTGGAATAGCATTTTTGGGGCTGGGTCGAAGGTCAAAATATAACACTGCTAGGAAGTATAAACAGTTAACAAACAAGGAGAACAAATACATAAAAAAAAATGTTGTCTATCTAGAAATTCTTTGAGAAGGAAAATACTTATGATATTAAACTTTGATAGTGAAATACTTATTAGTCATAAATAATGCAGATTTTAACACAAAGTATTTTATGAAGTTGTTGGCAACCTGAAGGCTCCCTTTTTGATAGCTACAACACCAAGGTGTAGGGGAGGTCGCAACTCCTATCACTGGATTGATCCACTTTACCCTTGATCCATACCTTATAATGGTGAGCGTTAAGCAAGGCAGTATCAAGCACCATTTCTGAGTCGAACCCAGGTTTCCTGGGCCATTGGTGAACACTCTAACTATCGTGCTGTTCACCAATGGTCTGGGAGACTGGGATTCAATCATAGGTTGAATCATACCAAAGACTTAAAAAATGGTACTTGATGCTGCCTTGCTTAATACTCAGCATTATAAGGTGAGGATCAAGGGTAAAGTGGAGCAATCCAGGGAATGGAGTAGTGCCTTCCTCTACCCCTCGGTTTAGTAGCTATTGAAAAGGTAGCCTATGGGTCACCCTTGACTAAGGTCATCATTTACTACAACTATTTTATGAATGTCAGTGACCATCATCAAACCTACCTATAAGGGGGTTTGAAAAGAAAAAAAGGAAATAAATGAATAAAATAAAATAAATTAAAAAATGTAGCAGTTTCCAGAACCCTCAGACAGCCTAAACAAAGGGCCTTCTGGATGTTGAAGAGAAATTCTACCACTTCAGCCTTACTCCTGATCCTTGACAGACTTACTCTTCTTAGCTGTTGGCAGTTTGTGCATGTGTTTGCCTAAGTCTAGGACTTGGTGGAAGGTCGTGTCTCCTACACCCAGCAGCCTCTATTAAAAATATCTACTGGACAAACCACCAACCTCAACTTCATAAACCCACAAAAATATACTTTAACTCCTTGTCTGAGAGATGCGACAATAGTTACTGGTTTCAGGAAGAATTTCCTTGCCCACAGAATAATCATTAACCAAAAAGTTTGAGTTGAAAGTTATCTTTGTCTCTTTCCTTTCTTCATAAATTCTCTAGCAGCCTTCCACAGACAAAGAAGTCAACAAGTTAAATGAGATGAGAAGAAGAACAAAAGAGTGAGATACTTAAACACAAATTCAACAATCAATAACAATGACAACCTACAAAATGAAATAAGTAAGCAAACCACTTCTTGTGCCCCTATAGATTTGATACAAGATGACTATCTTAAAACTTCTATAAAAGTTAATACTGCTCATTAGAATAATGAAGAAAACTTATTGATGAAAACCTTGATTAAGGTTTCTCTATATAAGTTTCCTTAAGCATTTCAATTATGGCTTTTGAATGGGGAGTGGTGAATGATATACATCTATTGTGCTTTATATACACAGGATTGATGATTATCTACCCTTTCATCAAAACTATTTATTTATAGGTGGCGCTTTGTTAATCTATCATTAATAATTTATTGTGTAGTGTTAACCACATCTTAATTCCACTTGCTTTTAATTAAAATTCACTCATAAAAAATATAGTATAAACATTACTACTGAGTAAAAATATAGAAGTAATATTACCACTGTATAAAATTTCTGACGTTCCAGACTATCATAGAAGTGACAACCAGAGTGAGTTTTGATAAAGAGCAATTAAAATTAAAATAAAGGATGATACTTGGCAAAATAATTAATCAAGGAATAAATTTCTTTTCGGATGTAATGTTTTTCAGTTTTTTGATATAAGAAACTTTATTTCTCATAATCAAAGATCAGAATTTTGGCTTCAAGCTCATAATCCTCTGAATCCTAAAGCTCTGACATTAATGGGTCTCCTCACAAACCTGGATTTCTAGCTGATTCTATTTCCTATGACAATTACTGTTATGCAAAGTGCATCATAGTTTAGTTAGATGTGTCAACATGTAACTAAACTATGGCATTGCCAATAGGATCCACAAGATCTTTGGTACACTTAGATGAACTTTTGGAGAAACTTGCATAAGGTGTTACACTATCTATGATAAATCAAAGAAAGCTCAAGATCCATGAGGAGCATAAAACTTCTTTGTTTTAGTGGGGTATAGTGATATAGGACATTGGTTGTAAGTAATTTCACTATGAAAGAATGGGATAGATATCTAGTCATACTATGAAGAGAAATGGAGGCACCCTAAGTGTGATGATTCTCACTGTAGGAAATGGAATTGGCAATCCAAGTTCAAATCCTGGAGGAGCCAGGTTGCATTTCACTTTGTGCTAATGAACTTGAAAAGACATGAATCTATCTATTCTCCCCTGATCCTAGCTATGGGTAAATAGTAGGGTAGATTGAGTTCTTTAGCCTTCGTAAGACAACCAGTCTTAAAGAAAAAAATTCTGATTGTAAACCAGCTGGACTTCACTTAAAAATTGATTAGGGACCAAATCCTGCTTGTGGTGAAGGGGTTGGGTAAATACATATTAGGAAAAAAGAAAGGATATATAAAAAGAGGATAGTGAATTACAGAAAGGAAACAATAATTTACACAGTGAAATCATGACATAAACTTTGTAAAATAACTGTTTAATTTTGGTATTGCATTAATTTTTTGTCTATTTAATCTTAAAATGTACTTGTTTGGTATTTTAACTCTTTTCAAAAAGGCATGAATCAACTTCTCCCTTCAGCATTTACTCACATCTAAATAAATTTTGGAAAATAACATTGTTTCACTTTGACAAAGCTTTATTTTTCTTAGTTTTATTTTATGTTATAATATTGCGTAATATTGTAATATTATAATATTAGGTAATGTTTTGATAATGTTTGAATAAAATTCATCATTATAAAAAACATTTTTAAAAATATTTAAAAAAGGATGCAATTTTGTGTGAGTACTTTAAGTCCAAAAAAACAATTTTTAAAGATGCAAATTTGACAAAAAGAGGCAAATTATATTTACATTTTAAGTTTACAATAAATTGGTTATTTATTTGGGGATATTGGAGACTTCTTACTTCAAGCTAGAAAGGAATGAGCCTTTCGTAATTTTTATTGGATTTTTTGCTGGGACGAGAGAAGAGCTAAAGAAACTCAAGAAATGATGTGTCAAATGAGTTGAACAGGAAGATAAATATTCAGAATTTAATGTCCAGTTCATCACAGAGGAATCTCTATGGCATTGTGGATAACGTGCTGGATTACGACATCATAGTTGACAAGTTTGAACTCCAGTTTTGTTATTAAATTCACTTTTGAACCAATACTCTTGGAAAAGGTAGAAACCCCTTATCCTACCAGCTATGGTTTAAACAGTAACACTATTGTTCTTCTACAAGGATGGCTTCGGCATTAAAAAACCCACAACATCGATATACCATTAAATATAGAAACCACACCAAACCAAATCATTTCATGACTCTATATCATTACTTTCTTGGTTGATCTAGAACTTTTCAGCAATGCTTATCAAGTTGGAGTTGAGCAGCTGTTATGTAGACACACATCTTCTTTGCTTTTTCTTTGAAATGTATCAAGTAAGAATTTTCTCTCTACACCCATGTTCTCCTTACTTATTGAAAAGTATGTAAATACCTGATGGTTTGGCGCATCCAAATGTATATTATCTATATAAAGAATTATTTTTTATACATTTGTATGACTTCTCTCACTTTATCTGCTTTTGGTGTTAATACTGTCATGGGCAGTATTCACACAAGATTGGTTCTTAATAGAAATCATTAGTTTTGATTTGTTATTTCCATTCCATGACCTAATAATTATATTTTCAATCAATTTTGTCCAGTGAGGACTCTAGAATTCAGGTTCCTATGGAAGAAAGTTTTGTATAAATATTCTTCTTGTTCTTGATGTTATCATTATCATAATTGTAGTAAAAAAATTAATAATGGCTGACAATGCTTTATCAAATAAAAACTCAAGATAATATTACTACTAATATTTTGAGTGCGAGTAAAGCATGTGAAAAATAAGATGAAAGAAATAACTAGTGTAAATTAATGATATTAAGTCCTAAAGGAAATATTTTTGATATGTCACTTCCATTTAGTGACTTAATAGTGCAAAAAGCCATCTCATTATTATGAGAGTCATTGCATTACAGCAATTGCCTGGCTTTACAGAAGGGATTAATAACTCAATGAAGTTTACAAAAATAAAACAAATAATAAAATACAAAACCAAAATAAAAATATCCCATAAATCCACCTTTGCAAAAGTTTAACTTTCAGCGTAAAAAATGTGGACTTGTTCTCTTTCCAATGCCTACCAGCCCATATAACAAATGTATGTTTGCAGACTTCTTAAAACAAACAACCTATATATATATATATATATATATAATGATAGTGATAATAAATGAATATATATTAGATATATATATATATTTAATCCATGGAAAATATTCTGCAACCCTAGGTTTCATGAAGTTTTTTGTTAAACAACAATCATCAGGCAGTTAAGAAGATGGAATGAATTGAAAATCAAAAATACGACAAAATACAGACAAAAACTGTTAGGATTTCATTTGTGTGTGGTTGTAAGTGTGTGAGTGTATGTGGGTGTGTGTGTATATGGGTGTGTGTGTATGTGTTATAATTACGTGTGGATGTGTGTTTTTAGGTTAAGTCAGGCCAGGAACATAAAGCATTGGGTTTAGCAGAAATGGATTCAAGAGTATATTAATTCGTTACATTATTTCTTTAGTTAACTATAGCTATGGAACAAGACGTCATCACTACATGTCAGGGAGAATGAATAAGAATTTGATTTGTAAGAGTGTATGAATGGTTGTGCTCTGGTAACTAGAATTACAGTGGGTATAAGTAAGGTTATATTGTGTTATAATATGTTGGTGTAATATTTAGGGGAGGAAATTGTATTATTATAATAATAAATAAATGAAATATTGTGTAAATATCATATACAATGGATCTCATAGGTGGTATGTATGTAATAAAATAATAAAGGGGTTAAATAATAGTTAGTATGTTAAATAATAGTTATGTGCATAATAAATTGTATTATTGTAATAATAATAATATTATAATAAATAAATGAAATATTGCGCAAATATTATATACAGTGGATCTCATAGGTGGTATATGTGTAATAAAATAATAAAAGGGTTGAAAAATAGTTAGTGTGTTTGTGTATGAAGATGATTATAACTGAGGGGTAGGGTGTCGTCATTGAAAAATTAAAGAAATTGATTAAGGAATTAGATGGTAGGTTTGGGGGGTAGTTGGAAGGTTGGGGCTGTTATTTGATAGTGATATGTTTTTTGTTGATGTGTGGTAAATACACTGTTGTAGAAAATTTTTGAGTGAATTTGGTAGGTAAGATGAATGTAGAGCATTGGGGCTTAACTTTAATGCTCGTAAAAAGTCAAAAGGCTGGAGGCATGTGGATATATTGTATGGTGGATGTTTTGGTTGGAGGAGGAAAATGATACTTACGGTGCTTCAATTTTTTATATATATATATATATATATATGCATATATATATATATATATACACACAAGGTGTTAGGTGTGTTGTGTGTGTGGGTTGAAGTGTGAAAGAAACTGTTTGTTCACGTGCCTACATTTTGAAAGGATTTCAGATTTTTTATTTAGTAGGGTGTTTTGTGATGGATAGGTGATGATGGCTAATTTTTTATGGAAGCAAAGAAGGCTTTTTTTATGTTTTGTTGTTGGCAGGTGCTTGTTTTAGTATCTCCCAAGTGATTGTGGGAGAGATGATTGTGTCTTTTAGTTGCCATATGTATGAGGATAAGAAGGTGTTGGATGTATAGTTCCTGTATTTGAAAGAAAGATTATGGTTGTGGATTCTTTGTTTTATGATGCCCTCCATTGCACTGATCCTAGATATTGAGCACTCTCCATATTATATTGCACTTGGTTCGACACATAACCACAAAGTGATTTAGTGATGACCAACACTCTTATAATATAATATAACATAATGTATATATATATATGCATATATATATATATATATATATATATATATATATATATATAAAACTCTTATAATATTTTATTGAGTAAATAAGTACATATTCTAGTGAAGCTTGTAATATAACCATTAAGAAAGCAGTTTAGATTAGAATTAAATGATAAAGTTCTGATGAGATTTGAATTTGCATTTCTTAATATTCAGATTGATTCATTAATTGATTGATTTTAATGGTATATCAACCTCTCAGGGGTTATTTTATATCTAGAAGTTAGAAAATGTGCACACTGTACATTTATATTTATATTTTTTGTGTAGTTTCTGAAGTTTTTTTGCACAGTTATGTGATATCAAGTATTCATACCTAATACAAATAATTTTTAAACAGATATATTTGACCCATACATGGGATCTTAACAGGTATTACCACTCTGGGTCAGAGTGGACCTGGTAGTCATGGTACTGAACTCCACACTCCTAAAATCCCCATAACTGGTGCTTCAACATCTGATGCAGTTTAGTATCATACCCAAGACACTTCTTTTTGTAGGGTACTTTACTCCTCTGAATGGGATAGGGTCATCATCTTCTAAGCCCCACCCAGGACACAAACTAAACTAAGATGGAGGAAATAATTGCCAAAAGTTAATAATAGTGACATTGTTTTATTTAAGAAATTCAGATTACTTCAGCTATTCATGATGAGATAAATAAGTAAATAAGCTCATTTGGATAGGGCTGTAGAATACACTGACTGAATCTCTGCAGAGTGGTACCCCACCCCCAACAAGTGTCCTGGTATGACATTAAACAATTAGATGGTGAGGTTCAAATAATGCTGGAGCTTTGGTTAATGCAGAGTACCTCTTCATAGCCATCACTTACAGATATACTCTGGCCTGGAGTGGTAGCAGTTGATAGGGTCCTATGTGTGGGTCAAATAGAACTGTTTGATATTTAAACTGAGTGCAAACAAATTCCTGATGCTAAATAGAACTGTTTGATAATTTAACTGTGTGTAAACAAACGAGTGATGTTTAATTCAATTGATAGGGATATATAGCAATACTTGGAACTATTTAACTTTGTTGACTTATGTTTGCAAATCATATATATCTAATATATAGGAATAAACTGGATTTGGCATTAAATCGACAACATCCTTAGGAAAAACCAAAATGGCTTCTGAAGAAATAGATCCATGACCTCACAAATATTGACCATCCGTAGAATCCTTGAAGGCGTACGGACAAAAAACCTACAGGTGACATTACTATTTGTCGACTTTACCAAGGCTTTCGATTCCATTCAAAGAGGGAAGATGGAACAAATCCTACTAGTATATGGCCTACCAAAAGAAACCATGGCAGCAATAATGATTCTCTATAGAAACACCAAAGTGAAAGTACGTTCACCGGATGGAGACACAGAATACTTTGACATTGTAACAGGAGTACTACAAGGAGACACGCTAGCCCCATACCTATTTATTATCTGCCTAGACAATGTGCTTAGAACATCGATCAATAAAATCAGAGAAAACGGCTTCGAGCTGACAAAGAAAAGAAGCAGAAGGTACCCTGCAAAAACGATTACCTATACGACTATGTCGATGACATAGCGATAGTGGCAAATATGCCCAACCAAGCCGAAACACTACTGCATAGTTTGGAATGAGCCGCCGTAGGCATTGGCCTCCATGTCAATGTACACAAAACTGAATATATGTTCTTTAATCAAACAGGCAACATTTCCACACTAGAGGGAACCTCTCTGAAACTAGTAGACAAATTCACCTACCTTGGAAGCAGTGTCTCATCAACCGAAAAAGACATTGACAAGTGGCTAACAAACACATGAACAGCCATCAATAAGCTATCAATCATATGGAAATCAGACCTAACTGATAAAATGAAATGCAGTTTCTTCCAGGCAGCAGTCGTGTCGATACTGCTGTATGGATGCACCACTTGGACACTAACAAAACAGCTGGAGAAGAAGCTAGACGGCAATTACACAAGAATGTTGCGAGCAATATTGAACAAGTCCTGGCGGCAACACCCCACAAAGCACCAACTATATGACCACCTGCCTTCCATCACAAAAACTATCCAAGTTAGACGAACCAGACGCGTAGGACACTGCTGGAGAAGCAGAGATGAGCTCATAAGTGATGTACTCCTATGGACCCCCACATATGGCTGAGCAAAAGCAGGACGACCAGTTAGAACATACATACTGCAGCTATGTGAGGATATGGGATGTAGCCCTGAAGACCTGCCATAGGCGATGAACAAGAGGGAAAAGTGGCGAGAGAGGGTCAGGGATATCCGTGCTAGTGGCATGACTAGAGTGTTCGCCAATGGCCCGGGAGACCTGGGTTCAATCCCAGGTCGAGTCATACCAAAGACTTTAAAAATGGAACTTGATACCACCTTGCTTAACACTCAGCATTATAAGGTACGGTTCAAGGGTAAAGTGGAGCAATCCTGGGAATGGAGTAGCGCCCTCCCCTACACCTTGGTGTAGTAGCTATCGAAAAGGGAGCCTTCGGGTCACCCTCGACTATGGTCGCTAACTTTACTTTACTTACATAATTTTTATTTGATAGTATAAAAATTAAACTAAGTATAGTTCTAGTAATTTTGAATAAATATAACATAAAATGAACAAGGATATTGCTACTATCATTTCTGTTGTTTTATTTCCAATCATCTATATTGTTTTATCATGACTAATAATTCCTTGTAACTTATAGGAAGTAAGATCCATAAGAATTATAGTATATTATTTATTCCTTACATTTGCATTAGATATATCAATTGTTATTTCAATGCATTTGTTATAATTAGCCAGAAGATATATTTTTCTAAGAAACCAGACAAAAGACATTCTAGTTTAAGCAGTTTCATTTTATGCTTGCTTCCTTTGTTTTTATAGCCATGTTTCTACAAATAAGAAAGTAAAAAAGAATGAGACAAAAGTTAAAGGAAAAAAGTTATCATTATTTTTAGTTTTGTTATTAACACTTCCTGAACACATGAAGGAAGAAATCTGCTCTGAACTCATAGTAGAAGCAGATGATATATATATATATATATATATATACGTGAGGATAGGTAGAAAAATTCATTGGCTGCTCAAGATACTTGCTTGGAATCTGATCAAATGAAGTTTATATTCCAAAATAGTTCTCCAACAGTTCACACATTTCTCCCACCAGTATTGCAGTGCTTGGATCCCATTGGTCAAAAATGTCATCAACTACAGATACAACATCATCATATGAATTTTTCAGCCTACCCTTTTAAATGAGCAAACACATCTTATTGATTGGGATTGAGAAGTAATGACACATTAAATCTTTTTTATTTAACTTTTCGTATTTCCAGTTTACAGGAGAATGTAAATAAGGATTATAGGAGTGTAAAAATGCTTCATTATCTTTTTCACTGGTTCTAACCACTCTCCAGAATTTCAGGTGATTATCAAGTGCAAGAATGAGACATAGGTTGTCATCAGGAAAAATAAATAAATTTAGAACTATTTTTGGTGCCACGCTTTTAATTATGTCATTAGATCATGAAACTTTATTGTTATAATAGTTTATATATCAATATCTCATCTTATATATATATATATATATATATATATATATATATATATTTACCCAACCACACTGCACGAGCAGAATGTGATAAAAGCTCAATTTATTGAGCAAAGTTTAACAGGCTTGGATTCAGAGTTTTCTTTCTCCTAGACTGATTGCCATACCAAGGTTAAAGAGCCCAGCTTGCCCTACTATTTACCCATAGCAGGAGGGAGAATAGTTGGATTTACAGCTTTCCCAAGGGTATTAGAGAAAAAGGAATGCAAATAATCTTGTCCAGGATTTGAACTTAAGTTGCCAATTCCATTTCCTATGAAGGTAAATATTACACCACAGGCATTATATATATATATATATATATATATATATATATATATATATATATATATATATATATATAATATGCATACTCAGTTATAAAAGAGGGAGTCACTGTGGTGTAATGGCTGAGGTACTGGACTGCAGTCTCAAAGTCAGCGATTTTGAACTCCAGTCAAGCTATTCCATTCACTTTGGGACTAATACCCTTGGGAAATTTATTGAACCCTTTTATCCACCAAGCTATATTAAATAGTATCATGGCTGTCCTTCTACCAGGATGGCTTTGGCATTAAATAATCCACAAAGGTTGATATGCTTTTATACAAAGAAAGCACAACAATCAATTATAATGTATGTTTTTTATTCCATTATTCATGGCAACTCTTTCCTGTTGAAAGCAATTATTCAAATAAATGTTTGATATTCAAACATCCATTTGAATAATGATAGAGAACATCAAACATCCACTTAAATAATAATAGTTAACATCAAACATTCAATTGAATAATTTTGTAGGACAGGAAACAGTAGTTATAAAGTGTTAAATTAAAAACTACTGATTATAATTGTGCTTGTGAATTTGCCATGCATAGTGTGGTTTTGTATGAAGCCATTCAGGCAGCTGGGTTTCTTCCTGGTGTAGCTCTGTATGAGGCCATGCAGGCAGCTGAGTCACTT
Source organism: Sepioteuthis lessoniana (assembly GCA_963585895.1). NCBI lineage: Eukaryota > Metazoa > Mollusca > Cephalopoda > Myopsida > Loliginidae > Sepioteuthis > Sepioteuthis lessoniana. Next base: position 49,394,509 of record OY757920.1, on the reverse strand, counting down.
CCTGGTGTGGCTTTGTATGAGGCCATGAAGGCAGCTGGGTTTCTTCCTGGTGTGGCTCTGTATGAGGCCATGCAGGCAGCTGGGTCTCTTCCTGGTGTGGCTCTTTATGAGGCCATGCAGGCAGCTGGGTCTCTTCCTGGCGTGGCTTTGTATGAGGCCATACAGGCAGCTGAGTCACTTCCTGGTGTGGCTTTGTATGAGGCCATGCAGGCAGCTAGTTCTCTTCCTGGTGTGGCTTTGTATGAGGCCATGCAGGCAGCTGGGTCTCTTCCTGGTGTGGCTTTGTATGAGGCCATTCAGGAAGCTGGGTCACTTCCTGATATGGCTTTGTATGAGACCATGCAGGCAGCTGGGTGACTTCCTGATGTGGCTTTGTATGAAACCATGCAGACAGCTGGGTCTCTTCCTGGTGTGGTTTTGTATGAGGCCATGCAGACAGCTGGGTCACTTCCTGACATGTTTGCTATGCTTGCACTCTTTGCTGCTTTGCAAAGGGTTTGGTATGTTTGCAGCCTGACTATACACAACTTGGACTATTGTTATATAATCTCATGAACATTGTCTTCTCACAGAATGTAGAAAGGCATGAGTCGTATTATATTTAGCCTAAAAAAATTAGGTTTTTTTCAATATCTTACTTGTTATCTTATACGTTTTACATATTGCTCCTTCTCTTTTAATTTTTCCACATATCCATTCACTGTAGACAACTTGACCATTTTAAGAAAAAAAGTTACAAATTTTACTCTGACAGAAGCTGGTTTATATATAGATTATTATCATTATTATTATGATAGCTCAATTTTAAAAAAAATATTGTCCATAAAATTCTGCTCTCGGGATGCTAGCTGCAGTTGGTTCATTTAGACATAATCTTGATGATTGACAAATTGAGAAATCAAGGGTAATATCTCTTTCTGGTGCAAAGATATGAGAAAGAAAACTGAAAAGGTTTGATAAAAATATAGATTTAGATTGGTTGATATGAACATATACATTTTGGGATTGGGAGAGCTAGAGTCTGCCTTTTGGGCCACTATGATAACTAATTGTTAGAGATTATCTATTCCCTTTCTAATTACAATACAAAATGAAAACTCTACTAGTATAAAGGCCAGCCTAATTTATTGCTATCTAAATAAAGAAGGAAGTTAAAAAAAATATGAAAATGAGTTTATAAGCTTTCTTCAAACCTGTTAGGAAAACAGAGATCAAGTGACAACATCAAGGTATCACATCTAACAGGTATACCTGATGAGGTAAGATGAGTATTGGGGATAAAAAAACAGAAGAATAGAAAAAAGATGTATATATATATATATGTATGTATCTATCTATTTATAATTAAAGATGCAGTTTGCCATACTCATAAACAAAGTTCTCAATATCAGTCATAGAGAATATATATTTCAATTAGGATAGTGTAGACACAGAGTTGATAGTACTTGATGACTGTCACTTTTTTTACCTATGCAATCATCAGACCTTATTGGCTGTTGACTTTGTGTGTCTACTTTTCTAACTTATATATATATATATATATATATATATATATACATGGTGCATTCAATTAGTTTCCAGACTTTTTTGTACAGGCATTTAAAATTGTCATACTCTCTTGAAAATTCAGTATGTTATTGCTATACATCTTATGAGATGACTGACCAATTTTTATGATATCAGGTTCAAATGAACAGCTACAACAGGAATTAGGATACACCCTACGAAAGCCTGATTGTCACAGCTGGTGAATTTCAAAAATACAATCTGGACGTGAGGACACTTTAGAAGAACAATATGCAATAAAATTCTGTTTTAAACTTGGAAAAAATGCCACAAAAACGTATGGAATGCTTCAGATTGCTTTTCAACCATCTTGCATGAATTGAACATGAGTTTTTGAGTGGCATAAGAGATTCAACGAAGGCAGGGAGTCTGTGAGAGATGATGAGAGGTGTGGGAGGAGTAAGGAAGTCAATAGACCAGAGTTGATTGGCCAAAGGGTTACGGTTACGGTTACTATGTTGAGGTTTTAAGGGAGTTCAAGAAGAGATTCCGTTGGAATAGGCCAGCACTCTTCAAATCAGCTCAGTGGCATTTCCACCAGGACAATGCACCAGTCCACAACTCAAACCTTGTCACAGACTATTTGAGCAAGATGGGCATCCAGACAGTTCCTCAGCCTCCCTATAGTCCAGACCTTGCTCCCTGTGACTTTTGGTTATTCCCTAAGCTCAGAGGCTGTCGTTATGAGACAATTGAGGAGATGAAAGAGGCTGTGATGCAGGTCATTGACATGCTCACACAAGAGGAATTCCATGGGGCCTTCCAGAAGTTGTTGGAACGGTACAACAAATGCATTGCAGCCGGAGGAGATTACTTTGAAGCGGACTAGAGTTTCATGCGTGTACTATCAATAAAAGTGTCCATATGAAAAAAGTCTGGAAACATATATATGATCCTCGTATATATATATATATATATATATATATATATATATATATATTATTTTTATCCAGAATACTAACTAAACCACCTATGAAACATTACATTCTAACCCTCAGCTACTTATTAAAATGTTAAAAAATTCATCATTTAAAATTTATTATATTTTAGATTTGAATTCCTTCTTAGCAAGATCTTGGAGAAAATTTTTTAAGATATTGCTAAGTATTTGTAAATTCTTGCAAACTCATATGTTTTAATAATTAGATTTTAAAGTTCAATTTCATTCACACATGAAGCCAATCCTATGGTATTCATATGCCTTTCAGTCTTGAAATGTTTCCATTCATGAAATATCATGTGATGATGGCCAAAAGCTAAAACTGTGTAGTATTAACAAATTTATATTAACGCAACCTCTCCACATGAACTAGATTCAACATAAGGTCAATTTTTTTAAGCAAAGTTTAACAGGTTTGAATTAAGAGTTTTCCTTTTCCAGTCTGTTCTGGAATTTACCTATAGTTGGATGGAGAATATTTGGATTCACACCTTTCCCAAAGGTAGCACAATCTGAAATGTAATCAGCCTCATTCAGGTTTTGAACTTGAGTCATCATGTCCATTTCCTATGACAATAACAATTACACCATGAGCGGCTCTGTAAATTTATATACACATATATATATTTTTTCTTACATTGTTTATCTGTTCTTTTATTCATAACATACCCATACACTCATATAAGATACTTGCAAATAAATCAGGTTATGAAATAAACAATCTTTGATGATGGCCAAAGGCCATAACAAGTCAAAATGAACAAATTCATACATATAAACCTTTTTTCTATCAACATTTATTTTGTGTCTATTATTTCAGTCATAACATAGATTGCCCAGTCGGTTGGGGCTATAGAATACACTGACTGCTTCTCTGCAGAGGGGAAAAACCCCCTCCTCAACAGGTGTCCTGGATATGACACAAAACAATCTGATGGTGAGGCTAGAGTAATGCTGGGGCCCTGAGGAATGTGAAGTAACCCTTCATTGCCATCGCTCGCAGGTTCACTCTGGCCTGGAGTGGCAGCACCTGATAGGGTCCTATCTATGGGTCAAATAGAACTAAACTGAGTACTTATGCTAAACCAAATTGTTTTAAATAAAACTGTTTCTGACATTGAAACTGTATACTAATTCTAAAATGAATTGCTCGAAATAGAACTGTTTTGACATTGAAACTGTGTTATTATGCTAAATTGAATTGTCTGACATAGAACTGTTTTGTCATTTAACTGAACTGTTTTGACATTTAACTGTTTGTAAACAAAAACTGTACTTATACTAAACTGAATTGTTTGAAATTTAATTCAGCATTATTGGTTTGGTATGGTTTCTTTATCTAATGGCATATCAACCTTCATGGGTAATTTACTGTCAAAGCAATCCTTGAAGAAGAACAGTTGTGGTACTATTTAACCCATAGCTTCGAGGGGATAAGGGGGTTTTGTTTAATTGGATTTCTCTATTTAATAGCTTATCAATCTTAGTAGGTTATTTAATAACAAAGCCATCCTTGACGAACAGTAGTGGTACTATTCAACCCAAAGCTGTGGGATAAGGGGGTTCAATGTCTTTCCCAAGGGTATAAGACCAAAAGGGAACATAACAACATAACTGGAGTTCAAGTTCACTTACTTAAAGGCCGCAGTCCATCACTTTAGCCATTATGCAATGGGATCACCATCTGCAGATAATTTGCATCCATGGGTACAAGTATATATCAATGAAATAGATTGCTCATAGACAATTGCATCTATGTACATATACATATGTATAAGCATATACATCTGCTTTCAAAGATACAGACACCTGTAGATGTATTTATATTCCCAAATTAACTTACATACATGGATGAACATAATGTCTAATAGCATCTAAGTAGGAAGTTATGTTCAGTGAATGCATGTATCATTGGTTCCTGTTTGATCACAAAGGTCAAATCGTGTTATGCCTAATCACATTTGATTAAGGGAATGATTTATGAATATATGTGAATAAAAACATGTATATCTTTCGAAACTGATATAAAGAGAGTAACTTGCAATCATTGTGGCTATTATATATCTATAATAATAATAATAATAATAATAATAATAATAATTTAAAAGTGTTTGTCTGACTTGTAGACTTAATGAAGAACTACCAAACTTACTTATTAGAGATAAGGAAAGATTTTAATGTTAAAGGAAATGTTTCTTATGATAAGTAGGGTGACTCTTATTAAAAGGAGGGCTTTAATAATCAATAATGATCACGCTGATGCAAGATATGCTAATTGTACTGGATTTAAATTTGCCTGGTAGGTGGGGCTTAGAATATGCCAAGTGTATCCCCTGCAAAAGGGGGTCTTGAGTATGGCACTAAACTGGATCCAACAGTGAGGCTCCAGTTCTAGAGATCTGGGGAATATGGAACAACCCTTCATTGCCATTACTCCCAGGTCCACTTTGTACCCATCATTGGATAAGTAGATCTGTTTGAAAATTGCTTGTATTAGGAAAACTTGACACCATAACTATGTGCAAACAGTATTAAAAAGAGTTACTTGAACCAATAATTGTTTACTAAAGATGATATTGGTTGGTTGGTTGTTTGGGTTTATGGCATATCAACATTTGGTGGTTAGTCAATGCCAAATCCATTTTTATGAAAATAATTAGTTCTATTTCAAACAATTTAATTTAGCATGAGTACACAGTTAAAGTGTCAAAAACATTTCTAACACTTCAGTTTAGTATAAGTATAGATTTTGTTTGATCTTACTCCACTGCAAAGGTATAGTTAGTCTATTCTACAGCCCCAGCCGACTGGGCAATACACGGAGTTAAATGTAAAGACACTTTTAGTTCAGTTTAGCATAAGTACACAGTTTAGATGTTAAACAGTTCTATTTCAAGCAATTCATTTTAGTATAAGTATGCAGTTTAAATGTCAAAAGATTTCTATTTCAAGTAATTCAGTTTAGCACAAGTATGCAGTTTAGTTCAATTTGACCCATAGATAGGACCCTATCAGGTGTTACCACTCCAGGCCAGAGTGGACCCGGGAGTGATGGCAATGAAGGGGTACTCCGCATTCACCAAAGCTCCAGTATTACTGGAACCTCACCATAAGTATCTTAGTAACTAAGTATCTTCTCAATTTTGGGTTCTATGTGGTTGTGTAGTAGAGCAATCTATATCTTGGCCGCTATGGATGTAAGGGTTATACCTCGGTAGTTCTTGGCCATTCCAATGTCACCCTTCTTCGGGAAAGGGAAGATGCATCCCTTTGTCCATCTGTCTATTGTGTTTTGGTTATATACAGCATTACTCTGTCAGAGCAGTATATCATCAAATTCCCTGGTCTTCCATACTTCTATGGGTATTTCATGAAGCCCTGTTGCTTTCCTAATTTTTTATTTTTCTTAGTACTGAGTTGAGTTCTTCTTGCGTAAACTGTTCTAGTTTGATGTCTATTTGAATACTAATAATTTTTGTGATTGTAACTTTTGGAGGTTTTCTGAGTAAATTCTTGAAATGTTGTTTCCACAGGTGTATTCATTCTTCTTGGCTGGTGGCTTTCAGTTTAGCTTTCATAATGCTCTTCCATCTGCTCTCTTTGTTTGCCATCTGCCAGGCTATCCTAGATAGTCTATCTTCAACCGAGTCTCTAATCTTATTGATCTGATTTTGTATGTATTCTGTTTGTTCATTTAGGTATATGTCAGCGAATTTATTTTGTGCCTTCTTAAGTTTCAGGGCATTAATATTGGTTAGGTTCCTTCTATTGCATTTGGAAGCAGTTTTCACATTTGCATGCTTTTTTCTAACTGCTAATGCCTCCCATGGGACTCTAGGTTTAGCTCTTTGTTTAGTTGGTATGCATTCTGCTGCTGCTTCTATGTGGGCATTGACGAAGTTCTCATATTAGACATTTGGAGTAAGTGTTTCTGATATCTCCTGAAATGCATTAAATTTATTTCTTTGTGTTAATGCATATTTATCTGTAGTATCTCTGTTGTTAAGCAGGGACCAATCATAGTGTACAGTTGTGGTTGTTTTGGCCGCATTCCTTTGTAGACTTAGTCGTATCTTTACTGTGACAATTCAGTGAACAGAGGACACACCCTCGAAAGAGGAATATGCCTCACAATTCAATATTATTCCATTTCTTATTTATAAAAACGTATATATATATATATATATATCATACACCCCTAGACAAAAATATAAGACCACCCTCAAAGATGAAGAAAAAGATATTGTTTACAATTTTTAGATTATGAAAATCAGATATATGAAAGATAAAGTTAAGAGACATTTAAATTCAAAATAAGAAGAAATTTCAATTCATTTTTTATATGTATATTAGCATTTATGCTAGTTTTAAAATTATTTTTGACATAAGTTTAAGACCACCAATAAAAACCAAAGGAAAAAGGACTAAATTTAATTGAAAAATTCATTATATATAATCTATGTAATATAAAATCTATTAAAACTGTAATACTTAAAGTACTAAAAACATGAATATCTAAAAGGACTAAATTATCTGAATTTGAGAAAAGCAACATTACATCTCTGAAAAGAGTCAGAAAATATCAGAGAGAAATTTTGAAGGCCTTAAGATGCAGTAAAACTGTTATCTACAATTACTTGAAAAGTCCAAATAAGTATGGAACAAGAAAACTGACTGGAAGGCCAGAAAAATTATCACCACAATTCAAGAGAAGAATTGTTTGCAAAGTAAAAAAGAAAACTTTGTAAACATCAAAAATATTGAAATCTCTAGTAGATGCTCCTTGCAATACTAGAACAATCGAAAGCATTTTGACAACAAAAAAATTATGCATAAGAAAAGAATTCATTGTCTAACGTTAACTATGAAGCACAAAGAAAAATGACTGGAATATGCTTGTCAATATCAAACCATGGGTGTTAAAGAATACTGTAAAGTTGTTTTCTTGGATGAAAAGAAATTCAATTTAGACAGAAGTACTAGCACACAAAAAATTTTCCAGGAGAGAATTACACAACAAGGCTTAGTGGAGGAGGATCTCTTATGATTTGGAGGGGTCCTTCTCATCTTCAGGATATCTTAAACTACAAATTTTCAGTAGTTGATAAAAAGCAGCTGATTTTGTGAAGATGCTAAATGATTTATCTCTTGCACAAGAAGGGTGTTGTCTATGTGGAGAAGAATGGATTTTTCAGCATGATAATGCTGCTATCCACAATGCATCAATAACAAAGAAATACTTGCTTGAACAAAAAATAAGACTTCTTGACCACCCAGCATGCTCTCCAGACCTCAATCCTATAGAAAATTTGTGGGGATTGATTGTTACAAAATTTTATGAAGGAGGTTGACAGTACTCAGCAATTTTTGAACTCAAAAATGCAATTTTAGATGCATGGGGAAAATACTTCCAGTTCAACTCCAGATACTAGTTGATAGTATGCCGAGCTGAATTTTTGGGGTCATCAAAGCTAACGGTGGATCTACAAAATTTTAAATAAAAAAATTGCCTTTATATTCTATAGTTCTGCTCATTGGTCTTATATCTATGTTGAAACTAAATTTTAAAATTAAGCATTAATGCTAATATACATAAAAAAATGAATTGAAATTTCTTCATATTTTAAATTTAATTGCCTTTATGCCTTATCTTTCATATATCTGATTTTCATAATTCGAAAATTGTAAACAATATCTTTTTCTTCATTTTTGAGGGTGGTCTTATATTTTTGCCCTGGGGTGTATATAATTTTCATTCAATGAATAAATATGCTACATCACCAGTTCTTTTTTCGTCACCTCTTTTAAAATCTATTTTAAAAATCTTATTTCAAAGAAAATTTTCAAAGGTCAAAACTAGTTGAGAACAATCAAAAAATGAATGATATGCAAGAAATATTCCCATTTGTCACTTTTGTTCACCTTACATACATAAATGGAGAGAGAGAGAGAGAGAGAGCATTGGGGGGATATTGAGCATTGAAAAATTCAGAACGCATATGATAGATATCACTCTTGGCAAGAAACTGTAACCACAGTGTTAACGGGGACAGTCTCTGATAACACTGACACACCTACCTCAACAGTTTATTGTACTAAGTTTCTTAGTGAGAAGTGGATAAATATCATCTATAACTCAATGAAGACATTGTTTTTCAAACTTCCAAGACACCTTTCATTAGAAACATTTATCAAGAGATTCAAATAATTGAGAAAAAAAAACAACAAAAGAACAGAAAGAAATTGACTGGTATGTAAATGTGTAGTTGGAGTCAGATTTGTGACCTGAAAAACAATCCGTCTGTTTTAGGTAGAGCTATTTTAGTACATGTGTTGTATTTTCCCGAACACTGGTATTTTGCTCAAAGGTCAATCAACTGATTGCTTAATGACAACATAACATGGAAATAATCATTAACTTTGCTGTTGGCTCAATTTGTGAATCAGTGATAATGATTGCATAATCAATAAAAGTTGAAGTTAGTGTGTGAAGCTAAGAAAAGATGTCAGACGGTAAGCATGCAGTCGACAATGATGACACTGACCTACTTGTCATCATTAGCAGCAGTAGCAGCAACAGCTGACAGCGGGTCCATGAAAATCTGCATAACTTTCGCTTCCACTGCCAAAGCTCTTGTATTTATTCTTTTGTAATAATCTGATGTTGTCGTCATTGCAGCACACTAATGCCATTCTGTGTTAGAGAATTCCAGCTGCCATTTTTATTCATTGTCTTCATCAATTTTTTTTACCTCAATATATCAATGAGTCATCTCTCTTCAAGAGATATATGCAATGAATATGTTTCTTGAAAGAAACTGAGATATCCGGCTTTTAAAATTCAGATAAAAATTACTGCATTACAGTAAAATAAATTATAAATACAATAGTCTTACTTAGCGATGAATGCTTGCATTATTTCCTAACCATTAACAATTCTTTCTTTCTAATTTCCAATGCTTATACACACACAAACACACACACACACATATATATATATATATAGAATGTTTAAAAAATTTGATACTATTTGAGATGTACAAGTTGTTTAAGAAAAAAGTGATATCATTTTGAAATCTAATAATTTGACCAATTCTTGTTCAAATAATCTCAAATTTTAACAGCATGTGCAGAAAGAATTCAAAATTCTATGTTTAATGTTTAAATGTTTTAAAGTGAAAAGCATTTCTATACCTGAAAAGTAAAAAATACAAAAATAAAAATTAAACATAGACTTTATTAGATTATGAAATGATATTGATTTTTCTGAAACATATGCATTTACTCCACCCCCAAGTTTTCATTCTCTTAGACTGGTTGCCTAATCAAGGCTAAAGAACGCATAGACTCTTATTCAAAAATGATGCAGTTTTCATTGCTACATCAATCAAGAAGGCATAGGAACTCATCAATCTTTTCTCTCCTGCAAGCAAACCTTTTGGCCTTACAATCCATTAGCCAAGATTCAATCCAAAGCAAATAAGAAGTGTAAAACAGATACACCAGATGACCAGTTTCCAAACAATACTATTAGCATCAATTGAAAAAACCTTAAATATGTGAGTCTGTTATTTTAATGATGAGATAATCAACCAAGTAGCGACTAGTGTTTTTGGAAAACTCCATCATTGTCTTAGGAATAAAAAGAACATAAAGCCAGAGACAAAGATTGCAGTTTACAAAGCTGGTGTAATCACGACTTTTTTTATGGATCAGAGTCTTGGGTACCCTATCAATCACTCATTAACCAACTTGATGTCTTTCACAAGAATTGTTTTGGCTCAAATTGTTGATACACTCAGCAAAACAAAATCTCAAACTCTGATCTCTTTGCTCTGTGTAATATTGGAGGCATAGAAACTTAGCTCATACAATCACAACTGAGATGAACTGGATATTTCCTTCAAGTGAAAGAATTCCAAAGATCTTCATTTATTAACAACTTCATGATGGAAACAGAAATGTTCTAAAACCATATCTCAGGTACAGAGACAAGCTAAAAATACAATCACATCACTATAGGAATATCTGTTGTTACATTCAAGTAAGCTGGTTTAATTCACAATGTTTTGAAAGCCAAATGCCCCAAAGCCAACAAGAAATTTAATGAAGCCCTTCTCCAGCATCTCAGAGAGTTGAGGGTGATGGTGAAAGCTTGATCAATCATGTCAGCTGTTCTGTCAACTAACTCTTCTATATGCATTATCTGTGGACATGTATACAAGTTTATAATGGGTTTCAATTAGCATACAAGAGATAAACATCAGAACTGACCTAAGCTTCCAAAATTAATGGGATATATATATATATATATATATATATATATGAAAAAATAAGTTGACAAGTGGATAAACCAAAACACAGATTCAATAATGATATTTCTTCTTTAGTTCAAAACAACTTCATAAGAATGTGGGTTTTTTTTTTCTAAAGTTCAGCTTAGGAAGAAATAGTTAAATAAAAAAAAATTGTTGAAATACGAAATTTGATATGCTTGACAATGGCTGTAACCTTCCCACTGTCAATTTAGCCAAAGCCTAGATGTTTCAAAAACGAATCACAGTCACAGCCAATAACCCCTGTTGCCAACACTCTGATATATATCTTTATCTTTCCCTTTCTTTCTTTTCTGTCTTTCCTTCTTATGACCCCCTCTCTCTCTTTTTATTTTATATTTTTTTATTTCTTTATCTATTTCCTACAATGCTGAACTTTAAAAAAACATTCTGATGAAGTCTTTTTGAAATAAAGAGGAAATATAATTTTTGAATTCATAGTCTGTGTTTTGGTTTATCCACTTTTCCACTTATGTTTTTGCGTCTTCTCAGATCTACCAAATCTACTATTTCTCCATATATATATATATATATATATATATATATATATATATATATATATATATATATATATTAGAAACTTGAAAAAAGGAATCAAACTCAATTTAGAAACTAATCAAAACTTCAATTTTAAAGATTCCAAATATTTATATACATAATAAAAAATGCTGATAAATTGTTGAATCTAGTATCATTTCAAACTGCAATACTATCAATAAGGGACTGATTTTTTTTCAATTTGTCTCCTTATTTCATCAGATTGGTGCAGAACAGTTACAAAATCCCTTATTCAAAATAATTTGGCTTCATCGCTTATATATACTTAGACAGATAGTTGGATTGAAAGATAGAAAGAAGAAGGCAAACATTGATAAAGATGGATAGATATGATATGAAATGTTTCTAATTGATAGATGTGAACTAAATGATATAAATATTAACATAAATAGATAGATAGATAGATAAAAAGAATGTTTTAAAACATTCTCAACTTTTAGCTTCATTTATTAACTAATACATCCTACTGAAGGCCGAAATGCAGAAACGTTAAACATTGGCGAATATTTCAATAATTAAAATCATCCTCTGAAGACCTTGTTAGTGTTTTTTCGATTCCATGTATTTTCATATATATATATATATATATATATATATATATATATTTTCTTATAAAAGGGCACTGGAAATCAAGAAGGAAGTGTCAGCAGTTATATATATATATATATATATATATATATATATATATATATATATATATATATATATATTATATCATTAGATTCTATAGACACTTAAATGGAATTATCCAAATTGAGTGCTCAATGTAAAGTTTATAATATTCATAAACATATATAAATAAGCTTCTGCAGAGTAAAGCATTGTTGAGAAACAAGAAAATCAATAAGTATATCCCATTTACTTATTGATTTTTTTTATATATATATATATATATATATATATATATATATATATATATATATATATATATATATATATAAAACAGTCTCCAAGATGTAATGCCAGAAGTACTGGACTGTGACCTCAAAGTAAGTGAGTTCAAACACTAATCACACTATTAATACCTGTGGGAAAAGTATTAACTCCATTATCCCTACCTCCAGCTATGGGTTAAATAGTATCACTACTGTTCTTCTATAAGGATAGCATTGGTAGTTAAATAACCCATAATGGTTGATATGCCATTTAACAAAGAAATAAAGCCAAACTATATATATATATATATATAAAAAAAACAGACTTATGTATATACATATAAACATATAAATCTATTATTTATCATAATATATATATATATATATATATATATATATATATATATATATATATATATATATATATATGTATATTATTATTATTCACTCACTAGTGTTTTCACATCAACATAAGCTGATGATATTTCCCTGGAGATTGAGTGACGGCAAGTCTCCTCAAATCTCCAGGACTCTTCTCAGTATTCTGGCAGTTTTCAATAATGCTGTTGTTTGGATGATCTCCACTTGGTCGCCTACTTCCAAATCTTCCAGGCCCTTTAATAATCCTTTAGTTACTGTGCCAAAGGAACCAATCACAATTGGTATAATTATCACCTTCATGTTCCATAGTTTTTTCAATTCTCTAGCAAATTGATAATGAATTAAAAATGTTTACTTTTATAACTACTTGCTGTTACTTAAAGTTTCCTATGATTGTTATGATTATCCGATAGTTTGCCTTAGTTTTTTGTTCACTTAATCTTATTTTAGGCTCATCAGCCAATCAGCATTTTCCACCAACCAAATCTTCTCTTGTTCTAATTTTCCAACAGCTTAGAGATTTCAATAAAACCCTATATTCTACTCTTCATTGTGCAGATGCTTTTTATATAGACATAACTAGAGTGACAATTTGATGGTTTGTTGATTGGATGGTTTTACAGCATGTCAACCAACTCCTGCTGGGTTATTTTATACTAAAGTCAGTTGAACAATTCTGGTTTCTAATTATATATAGCACTAAATGAACTTTCATAATGATTTTAAACAGGTAAACACTTCATACTTTGGTGCAATATTAATATTAATGCAATTCAAAATCATTTTAAACAATATTACACACAAATCTATTTGACTTATAGATGAGACCCTAACAGAAACTATCAACTCCAAGTCAGAGTGGAAATGGGAGTAATAGAAATAGAGGTGTAATTTGAAACTTCTCAAAGCTAGTAAATTGGAGCCTCACAAGCAGGACACTGGATATTGTATAAATTTTTGTTCTAATCTTTTGTGAGCTGTACATTTTGCGAGCCACTGTACTGAGGGGATTATAGTGATATAGAAAGTAATCATATTTTCATTGTTGAAATTGCCCAAAAATTCATTTTGTCGTTTATTCTTAATTATGAATTAAGTACAAACCATGTTTGGCTTTGCTGGTTGTTTGGTTTTATGGCATATCAACACTTGACAAAATCATTTTTTTTTGTAATCAAAAATAAGATTTCAAGTAATTAATGACAATCCTTTGTAAACAATAACAGCTTCAAGAGACTATTTTTAATACAAATAACTTGCATATAGTTTTATGGCTTCTGGTATTCCTATCACATCCTAATAATCTTTAATCAGATTTATTTGATCTATAGATGTTACCTTTACAGGTACTATTACTCTGGGTTCGAGTAGATCTGGAATTAAGAGGTTTTACAGCATGTCAAACCTTGTTAGATAATTTAAGTCTGGAGTCAATCTTCTTTTTTTACCAGTGATTATATGATTTTTTTTCGTAAACAATTATAGCTTTAAGTATTTAAATAATTTGCACAGAACTGTTTTTAAGTATTCCTTTCTAATACCAACAAGTTATACACTATCGTGTAGTTTTAAGTGTTCCTAATCAAATATTTATAGTTTGTACACTGTTATATGGTTTAAAGAATCTTTTCCTATTTAATAATAATAATGAATTTAATAAGATTTTTGCACATAGTTATTTGGTTTCAAGTATACTTATCAAACACAAATAATTTTTTGCACACAGTTAAACAATTTTTAGTATTTCTTACAAATACAAATAATTTTTTTTGCCTACAGATATCTGGTTTCAAGTATTCTTATCAAATACAAATAATTTTTTGAACACTGTTAAACAGTTTTTAGCATTTCTTGCAAATATAAATAATTTTTTTTGCCTACAGATATCTGGTTTCAAGTATTCTTATCAAATACAAATAATTTTTTGTACACAGTTAAACAGTTTTTAGTATTTCTTACAAATACAAATAATTTTTTTGCCTACAGATATCTGGTTTCAAGTATTCTTATCAAATACAAATAATTTTTTGTACACAGTTAAACAGTTTTTAGTATTTCTTACAAATACAAATAATTTTTTTTGCCTACAGATATCTGGTTTCAAGTATTCTTATCAAATACAAATAATTTTTTGTACACAGTTAAATAGTTTTTCGTATTTCTTACAAATACAAATAATTTTTTTTGCCTACAGATATCTGGTTTCAAGTATTCTTATCAAATACAAATAATTTTTTGTACACAGTTAAATAGTTTTTCGTATTTCTTGCAAATACAAATAATTTTTTTGCCTACAGATATCTGGTTTCAAGTATTCCTGTCGATAACAAATCATTTTCTAACAGATCTAAGTTCTATCACTCAGGGACAGTTGTACATGCGATTAATAACAATGAAGGATACAGATTAGTGTCAAGCTCACTATGAGTTAGATTTTGATGTGGAGAAAAATATTTTTAAACATAAAATAAAAGAAATATTTAAAAACATGAAAACCTGGTCATCAAAACAAGAGTTAATGATTTCATTTATTCAAGATCTGAAGAATCAGATAAAGTTTTATTTGATTTTCTTGCAAAGTAATTAATGCAAATTTTGTCTGAAACTTTGAGATTAGACACTGTCATTATTCTTCTTTAAACGTACTGATATATCTTCAAGTTGTCTAATTTTTTTTTATATGATCCTATCACCAGGAAGAATTCACAGGTATATGTCATTCCCATGTTGACGGAGGTATTGGGTACCTGGTGTTTGGGTCATTATTTTGACCAGTTCCCACTTATCAAGGAGCAATTCTATCATTAGTATATCATAGATATACTAACACTGAATAAATGGAAGGAAAGACAACATCAACACATTTATACTTAGAGAAACATTTAATATACACATCATAGACATACAAAAGTATGGACAAAATTACACTCACATGTCCCAGCAGATAAAATATACACATATTATTCTATGAACATACTGGCTCATTGGCCTAGAGAGTTGAGTGTTTGCCAATGGTCTGGGAGATCTGGGTTCAATCCCAGGTCGAGTCATACTGAAGACTTTAAAAATGGTAATTGGAACCTTCTTGCTTAACACTCAGCAATATTAAGTACATATCAAGGGTAAAGTGGAGTAATCCAGGGAAAGGAGTAGCACCCTCCCCTACACTTCGGTGTAGTAGCTATTGAAAGGGAGCCTTCTGGTTGCCCTCAATTACAGCCGCTAACTTTACTTACTTATTCTATGAACAAGCAGTATATAAAAAGGGTACAAAAGCAGAAAAAGAGTTACTTGAGTTTGATGTTCATAGCTATGTGGGCATTATGTTTCATTGGCAAGGCGTGAGATAATATTTTGACATATGCAAAAAGAGCATGTTTGTTCATAGAACAGTTGTAAAAAAGAGACCAAGATGAATTCTGGGATTGTCAGGGGATCACAAGTCATTCAATGGATGTGCCCCATTCTCCTAGGGTGGCAATTATTTATTGTATCCCTACAGACGTATATTTTGAATTTAATCAAAAAAGAAATACGATCTATAGCCAAAGAAATCTAGTAGGTATGCTAGATTTTTTAGTGTATTATCATAAGGGGTGTATATGTTTTGAATGTGTTAGATGAGCCATGTACAATAACCAAAGATAGGAAATTTACTACAAATATTAAGCTCACTAAGTAATATAATCATGTCTTATTATGGGAATTTTTTTTCTGTTAATTCAATATTCTTACAGTTGTTTTGAGATAGCAGTGAGTACCCTTAAAGCTTGTTGTTTCATGATGTAGCACTAGGTTCATGAGATGATAAAAATAAGATAAAAACCTATCTTGGGTTAATTTCCTTGTGGCAAGTTGGATATATAAATTCAATGAATATCAGTAGGGTAAGTATGCTGACTACATCCCCTTCAGAGAGTTAAGACCCCACCTCCGAAAAGAGGGGTATTCTAGGTATGACACTAAACTACATGTGATGGTGAGGCTCCAGGTTCAGAGATCTGAGGAGTATGGCATACCACTTTATTGCCATTACTTCCAGGTCCACTCTGACTCAGAGTGGTTGTACCTGCTAGGATCCCATCTCTAGGTAAAAAAAGATCTGTATAAAAATGATTTTGTTTTCAGTAGGACTGTGTACAAAATAAAAATTCTTGATAAACAACAATACAAAAAATGCTAAAATGAGCATACAATGAATGTAATTCCCTAACCTCTTGGCAGAAAATAATCCTACACACATTTACATGCAAATTAGAATAAATCAATCCGTCAAATCCTATGAATTTTAATCATATTTTATTTGTGAAAATGATATTTTATAAAAAAAAAAAAAGGCAGTGGAAATAATTTCTTAAAGTCAGACAACTCTTTTTAATTTTATTAGTTCTATAAATTCTATGGAATATCATTAGGAGAAAAAATTATTTTTCTATTAAGAAAAATCCTAAGAAATGTTTCAGTAACATTTATGTCAGAGAACTCGGTTCATTCAGATAACACATCATTGGATGATAACCAGTGTTATTCTTATCATATCACTTAGAAGAGTTAATGGCTTTCTGTATCATGTTCCCTTCAACCAAATATTCTATATGGCCAATTTGTACAGAAGAGATGAAAGCCATAAATTTTGATGTGATTTGAATGATATCTTGATTTTCTGGGAAGTTTTCTTGAATAATAACAGAAATATGCGGTGCAATCAAAAAACATTAAAACTGAATCATGCTCAGCTGAGCCACTAAGATAATAATAAAGTGATAATGTCAAAATGAGCCAATTTGAATAAAAATTGTATGTATTTACCCAACCCCTCCACACAAGCAGGATGTGACATAAGGTCAGTTTTTAAATGGAGTTTAACAGGTTTGAATAAAGAGTTTTCCTTTTAAACTGATTGCCATACCAAGGTTAAAGAGCCCAGCCTGCCCAATTATTTACCCATAGGTGTAAGGAGAATAGTTGGATTCATACCTTTCCCAAGGGTATTAGCACAATGGGAAATGCAAATGGCCTTGTCCAGGATTTGAACTTGGGTTGTTGAGCCCATTTCCAACGATAATAACTATAACACCACAAGCACATCTAAACAATAAAAATTTCAAGGCCTGTTTCAATACATTTTGAACAGCAAATTTTGGTAAAACATAGGATTGTGCTGGTGTAATATGTTCCATACACACCAGACTCTGCTCGATGTGACTTTTTCTCATTCCTTAAAATGAAAATTCAACACAAGTGTACAATTTGAATACATGGAGAATATTAAAATAAATATGACAGCACAATTTTGCATCATAGCAAAAGAGGTTTTAATAATTGATTATTTTTATTTTGGTAAATACAGCTTCAGTCAGGATATTTTTCGAATGCACTTCATATACACACTGTCATTGGTAAAATGTTCACACTGAAGATTTTTCCATAAAATACGAAAATATATAACTGAAAATTTCATCATATGATATTCTGTTATAATAATTATTTGAAACTATCTAAACTGATGGGAATGTCATGAGTTCAATATAAAAATATAAAAATCTTTTTTAGAATTTAACTACAGAAAATCTTGAGGACTTGTTTCTGAGAGTTGATATTTATAGACGGCCACTGCATTCCACCATCTTTAACTGTATCAATTTGTTATCTGGTCATGAAAATTTGACATATGCATGTTTGCTTTTAAATGAGTAAAGTTAAATTCAATGGCATTAAGAAATAAAAAAGATGAAATAAAAAAGTAGTTGTAAATTATAATTTGTAGTCGAGGAATGTAGTTATTGTTGTAGGAAATGGA
This sequence comes from Sepioteuthis lessoniana, assembly GCA_963585895.1. Classification (NCBI taxonomy): domain Eukaryota; kingdom Metazoa; phylum Mollusca; class Cephalopoda; order Myopsida; family Loliginidae; genus Sepioteuthis; species Sepioteuthis lessoniana. The sequence goes on along the minus strand of OY757920.1, from coordinate 49,376,053 downwards.
TGCATTAATGTGAGTTCAAATCCTGGATGAAGCTGTTTGCCTTTCAGTTTAATGCTAATGCCCTAGGGAAAGGCATGAATCCATCTACACCCTCCAACTATGGGTAAATAGTAAAGCAGACCAATCTAGGAGAAAGAAAACTCTAAATTCAAACATGAATGTGGCTGGTATGCACATTTGGACACCAATCCCAAAGTGACTCTACATGGGAATTGACATCTAAAGTCAGCTGAACTTACATCAGGTCAATGTTAATAAGAGAAGAGAGAGAAGTCATAAATTCCAGTACTGTTGTAGTAAAATGTAAATAAGAAAATTTGCAGGAAAGCAGTTGGCTGGAACAGGTGTCATGAGAAAATCATCAGGAGAAGATGTGGTGTGCTATGACTTATTATAGTATCTTTGTGTGCCTGCTGAACTCTCTAACAAAACCATACATTTGTGGGTATGTGGGGTTCATGTTTCAATGTCATATCTGCTGTTGATTTCTTTTTTGACAAATGGAATCCAAAAACTATAATATTTATGAAATAAGTGAGTGGACCACAAAGGGGACAATATTGAAGGATAAACCTTATTTGGTCACATTCCATGAGACTATCTTAGTCAGCCTATGAACTTTTCTGCCAACCTTCACAATCTATCTCTCCCTCTCCTCCAGCTAACTTGATGCCTGCCAAATCCAAGGAACAAAAGTATGTTGGTATTTACAATGGTATTAATATATAGATTCTTATTTTGTGTCTTTCGGCTTGTCTCAGACATGTCTTGTAATCCGTTTTGAGAAAATATATCTGCTTTCAAAAATAGATTCTTATCTTTAAATATAATTATTTCTTTTAGATGTTTTATCTCTTTATAAAAAAAATGATAATTCACCATTTTAACCATTTTACTGTTGCAGTTATCATTTTTACTACCTTCCAGTACTGCATTTTCCGGCCAAAAAAACTATTTCAAAAGATGTTACTGAAAAACTTTTAAGTCAGCATAAAATATTATGCATGTAAATGTTATGAACTGGTATTGGTTGGTTGGTTTTACAGCTTGTTAACTTTTGTGTTATCTTATGCTAATGTCAATTTAACAATTTTGGTACAAAAATGTATCTTAACCATTTTAAACATGTTTTCACTTCATACATAGCTTCAATATCAATGTTTTAAGAGCCAATGTATTAGTAAATCATTTTAAACAGGTAACAATATTTTAAGAGCCAGTATATTAATAAAATTCAGAATCATTTTAAATAAGAAAACATCTAAATTGAAATATCAATTTTTTTAGAGTCAATCTATTAATATTTTAAAATTCACAATCATTTTAAACATGTAACATTTCTTACTTAGTTTCAATATTAATGTTTTCAGAGCTCCTCTATTAATGTAACTTCAAAAATCATTTTAAGCTTTACCTTAAATCTATTTGATTCATAGATTGAACCTTAACAGGTACAACCACACTATGTCTGAGTGGAATTGGGTGTAATGGAAATAAAAGATTAACTGCACACTCTCCAGAGTTTCTGAATTGGAACGGATCTACCAAATGCAGCTTAATATCATACCTAGGATAGTAAATGTAGTATGGACTTTTGCTCTAACCTTTTGTGAGCAGTGCCCTTTGTGAGACACATTGCAAACCTTATGGAAAGGAGACCATTCTGAAGTTGTATTTGTATTTTCATGGTTAAAATTATCTGAACGTTTAGTTTAGTATCATACCCAGGACACTTAACTGGTGTCAGAGCAATAAAAAGGAAAGTGGATAGAATATACATACAAACAAATAGAATGTAGTATATAATTCACCTATATTTGCATATGACAGTTTGAGGAATTTGATAAAGGATTTAAGAATGCTGAACCATGACTTAAAAAAACCCAAAAAAACAAATTCAATTCTTTATTTCTCCTGAGATAGAGGAGCAGATTGTATAACTCTTATCAGTGAGCTGAGATTAAATTTGAGCTAAGGTCATTTATATTCCCTATGCACTAATACCCTTCATAAAAGCATGAATAAAATAAGAGCTGACTGGGCTTTCAAACAATGACAGTGTATAACCAGTCTAGGAGAAGGACAATTCTGAATTTGTACAGTGGCAAAGAAAATGGGAAACTAGTTTACTATTTCTTCCAAGAAGAATATTGATGGTAATTCAAAGTTTTCTGGTGAATGAAGCTGTGAAGAGCATCAGTCTCTGTACATTTGATCTTTCCCAAAACTTGATTTCTATCTATATATTTAAAAAATTCTCATTATGTATGTATGAATGTGATCCAGCAAAAGTAATACATTATAGCTCAATGTTTATTACAGCAATACACTTAAAAGGTTCTTGCTTAGAGAATAAAGCAATTGCCCGTGAAGTGAAATTTACAAGTGAATAATAATTTTGTTGGGGTCTGCATTTTACTGAATATCATGTTTGAATTATTAAATTGTTGATATAATGAAGATGACTTTAAAATTCAACGCAGAATTATTAATTTATTCTTAGACAGAAACATCAGTATCATCAAGGACCACTGTTATGATAGAAGCCAAATGGGTTCACAGGTCATTTGGTATAGCACTAAATATCCATAAATACTTCAACTTATATTTCGAAAACTTTTGGAATACATTGTCCAGTCTCAGAATAAGAAGCAGTTAATGAAAATTGCTTCTATACTTGTGCCTCATTGACCCCAACAGAAAGAGTGACCCTTAGGAATCACAGTGTCTAAGGAACAATCAAACTGTATTGATTTTGGTCATTACATGGAATTAATATGTCTCAAGTGACATCTTCTGGGTAGGGGACGGTTATAGAAATCTTGTAAGTTGCTTCTTGGTACATTGAATTTCTACATTCATTTCAATGAGATAAATTTAGCTAAGGAGTTGGACATTCCATTATTTAAAAATACTTCAAGATATAACATTTACTTGTAAAGCAATGACTAATCTGTTAAGATTTAATTAAATCTACTTTTGCTTCTTTATTCTTAGGAGACAAGGCATTGGGTTCCTGTGCTAACAGCAATCCATAATGATAAGGATGTTTTTGTTTAGGAAGTACTGAAAGATTCTAATTAGCCTTTCATAGTTAACAGCTCTCTATGATGATATTGCTACTTCTATTTGGGAAGAAGTGAAGGATTCTAATTAGCCTTCCATAGATAACAGTTATCCATGATGATATTGCTTCTTCTATTTGGGAAGGGGTGATTTGATTTGGTTTGGTTTGGTTGATTTCTATGGCATATCAACCATTGTAAGTTCTTTAATGCTAAATCCTTTTTATACATATATATATATTAAGTATATATGATTTATAGACACATTTTTGATAACATTTTTAAATGAGCCTGAGCTCTTTTTTGCATAAAATTTAAATGGTTTCAAGTGTTTCTATCTAATATGAATAATTCTATTTACTATTAATCATTTGTTTGTTCCAAGTTAAATGGTTTCAAGTATTTCTATGTCACAGTAACAATTTAACATCAGTCATTTGTTTGCACACTGTTAAATATCAAACAGTTCTATTTGACCCATAGATAGGACCCCATCAGGTGGTACTGCTTCAGGTAAGAGTGGACCTGGGAGTAATGGCAATGAAGGGGTACTCCATATTCAGCAAAGCTCCTGGATTGGAGATTCATCAACAAATGATTTAGTGTCATGTCCAGAACGCATGTTAGGGTGAAGGTCTTACTCCTCAGCAGAGATGATGTCGTTGTATTCAACAGCACCAGCTGACTGGGCTAAGGAAGGGAGGAAGGATACTCTTGAGCATTTCATGGTTAACAGGTGTCTGTGATGATATTGATACTTCTATTTGGGAAGAGGTGAAGGATTCTAATTAGCATTTTATAGTTTACAGTTATCCATGATGATGTTTTATGGCATGGCAACTCCTCTCAGTTATCAAATGCCTAAGTTGTATTTTTTATTACTTGTGTAATTATAGAAAGATTGTTAATTATGTTAAGAGGTTTTATAGAGATTTTTTTAGAGGACCGGACATTGGCATAATGGTTAGAGTGTTCACCAATGGCTCAGGAGACCTGGGTTCAATCACAGGTCGAGTCATACCAAAGACTCAAAAAATGGTACTTGATGCTACCTTGCTTAACACTCAGCATCATAAGGTAAGGATAAAGGGTAAAATGGAGCAATCCAGGGAAAGGAGTAGCGCCCTCCCCAACACCTTGGTGTAGTAGCTATCAAAAAGGGATCCTTCGGGTTGCCTTCAACTACGGTCGCCAACTTTACTTACAATAGATTGGTTTGATGGTATTGTTATTTTTTAAAATACCTTTTTGGTAGTTGTTGGTTATTATGGGGAGATTTTATGATTTGATTTCTAAAATTTGTTGTATATGTTTGCTTTCTTTAGAAAGTACATGATGTTACTGATCTTTGTTGTTTGAAAGAGTTCTTTCAGATCCCTTGAATTTTGGTATTTTTCTTGGCAATTTTTGCATTCTATGAGGAAATGTTTGATTGAGAGCAGTTCTCCATGTGAGCATTTGGGATGTTCTCCTCTTCTCAGTAAGTATGAGTGTGTTCACTGAAAGTGTCTGATATGGAATATAGTCAGGATGAACTTTTCTTTTGGGCTTCTATGAGGGTCTGTCTCTTATATTGGTTTTATGTTTTTCAGCTTCATATGGGTGCAATTGTTCCATTCATTGGTTGAGTTTTATGTCATATCAACTTTTGTAGATTATTTAATACCAAATCCTGTTTATACATAGATATATTAAATGTATATGCTTTGTAAATCAATAGTTTGTAGGCAACATTTTAAACAAACCAGAGCTCATTTATTTACATGCAGTTAAATGGTTTTAAGTATTGATAATTCTATTCAACATTCAGTTAAATGGTTTCACACAGTTAAATGGTTTCAAGTATTGCTATGTAACACTAATAATTCTATTTGATATTTATCAATAGTTTACATACAGTTAAGTAGTTTCAAGTATTGCTATTTAACACTAATAATTCTATTCAAAATTACTCATTCATTTGCATGCATTTAAATGGTTTCAAGTATTGCTATGTAACACTAATAATTCTATTTGATATTCATCAATAGTTTACATACAGTTAAGTAGTTTCAAGTATTGCTATTTAACACTAATAATTCTATTCAAAATTACTCATTCATTTGCATGCATTTAAATGATTTCAAGTTTTGCTATATAACATTAACAATTTAACATCAGTCATTTGTTTGCACACAGTTAAATGGTTAAACAGTTCTATTTGACCAATACATGGTATCCTAACAGATACTATCACTTCAGGTTAGAATGGACCTAGGAGTAATGGAAGTGAAGGTTGGTTGAGTTTTATGGCATATCAACTCTTGTTGGTTATTTTATGTCAAATGATGTTTATATATATATATATATATATATATACACAAAATATATATGATTTGTGAATAAATAGTTTGTAGGTAACATTTTTAACAAGTCTGAGCTCATTTATTTGCAAGTTTAACATCAGTCATTTGTTTGCACTCAATTAAATGATTAAACAGTTCTATTTGACTCATAAAAGGGCTCTAACAAGTACTAGCATTCTGGGTCAGAGAGGACCTGGGAGTAATGGCAATAAAGGAGTACACCGCATTCCCCAAAGCACAAGAACTGGAGCCTCATCAACATATGATTTAGTGTTATATCCAAAACTCACATTAGTGGAGGGGTGGTCTTACATCTCTGAAGAGGTACCGTCTGCATATACTACAACCCCAGCAGACTAGGCTTGTACCATTCCTGTTGCCATTTGTTTTGATGTATAAGTTTATTAATGGTTTCATGTCTATTTGAGGAATTTTGATATTTTTGTATGGTAACTTTTAGGGTTGCTTCGGCTGTTAAAATAGCTCTATCACTTCCTATGAAATCAAATTTTCTTATTTACATTTTACTACAACAGTATTGGAATTTATGACTTGGTGTCTGACAAAGTGCAATGTTTTTTTGTTGAGCAGGTTATGTAGTCTGTCCATGAGGTTGGTGATTAATGGGTTCTCTGAAGTTTTCATTTTGTTTTTAGTGATTTTAGCGCTAGTAAGGAGTCTGAGAATATGATGAAGTTCTCATGGGTCCCTTCTGTAATAAGGTTTAAGGATAGATCTATCATATAAACTTCTGCACTGTAGACAGTAGCTTCATTTGGGAGATTGTTTTATCAAATTCTATAGCCTTCTCTTTTCCTATTTTTAGAACCACCTTTGTATATGTTTGTATATTCTGTGTTGTTCTTTTATCTTGTGATAGTTTTTGATGTAGGTGCTTGGGTGAGTTTTTTGTTTAGGTTGTTTATTTAAGCTTGCAATTATGTAAGGTCATTTGATGATCTATTGATGTTTCTCAAATGGGCTGTTTTTTATATTCTACGAAGGAGTATTTTAGATTTTTTGTGGTTTCATCCATTTGAAGACGGAAGGTTTTTATTATATTTTCTTTTACATTGAATAGATTTTTCATATTTTGGATTTATTGTACAGACATATGTTGGTTTGGATGGGTATGTCTTGAGTTTTAGGTAGTATTGGATAGCTAGTTTTTCTTTTCTTAGTTTTAGTGGTGTTTTGTTGGATTCTGCATTAAAAAAAATTCTTTCCATTGAAGAGATTTGGAATTCTCTGTGTACTAATTTTAGTCCTTCATTATGAACATCGTTCAGTGGTTATAGATCTGATTTTCTGGCTGATCCATAGATTATGCAACTGTTGTCCAGTTTAGATCTGATAAGGATTCTGGCTGATCCATTGATTATGCAGTCTTAATCCAGCTTATATTCAATAAGGATTTTGTATAGTTTTAGTGAAATTTGTTGGTTTACTTTCCATTCTGTGTGGGCTACTATCCTTACAAATTGCAGGTCTTTGTTATACAGGGGTTTTAGGTTTTTTATATGAAGGAATAAAAGTTAATTTTTTATTAAAAGTTAGACCAAGGAATTTGTGTTGTTTTGATTTTGGTATTTCTGGATTGTCTATTCTTAAGATAGGATCATTGTGAATCTTCCTTACTTAACAGAAGGGAACAATTTTGATTTTGGAGAGCATGAAGCCATTTTTATTGCCTATGAGTTTTTTATGCTTTGTTGTAATTGTCTTTTTATTGTGTGGATGTGTTTTGATTTGTAGAATATTACAAAGTCAACCATGGATAATGAACAGTGAGTTCTTAGGTTCAAAGATTTTACTATTTCATGAATTTTGATGATAAATAAAGTTACTGAGAGAATACTTCCTTATTGTATAGCTCCTTGCTTTTATGTGTTGAAGAGAGTAGAGCCAATGTGAACTTTGAAGTTTCTCTTTGATAGAAAGTTTCTCATGAAATTTGGTTGTCTGCTTCTTAATTATAGATTTTGTAAATCTCTCAGTATTCCATATCTATATGTCATGTGATTCCTCTTTTCTATATTGAAGAATATTGCTATGAAATGTTCTTTTTTGATGTTGACCTCTTTTAGAGCAGTTTCTAATAGGACTAAGAAGTCTATTGTGCTTCTGTTTTTCCTAAAGCCATACTGGAATTTCATGGTTTGGTTTGGTTTGGTGGGTTTTATGGGATATCAACCTTTGTAGGTTATTTAATGCCAAATCCATTTTTATGTAAATAATCTGTTCTATTTAAAACAATTCAGTTTAGCATAATTACACAGTTTAATTGTCAAAAACATTTATTTCAAACTATTCAAGAAGTTATATGTAACAATTCAGTTAAGTGTAAATACAATTTTAATGTCGAAAAACAGTTCTATTTGAAATAATTCAGTTAAGCATAAGCACGCAGTTTAAATGTAAGTACTGTTTAATTGTCAAAAACATTTCTATTTTAAGCTATTCAGTTTACTCAAACAACTCAGTTTAGCATAAGAATGCTGTTAGTTCTATTTAACCCATAGATAGGGCCCTATCAGGTGCTACCACTCCGGGCCAGAGTGGACCTGGGAGCGATGGTAATGAAGGGGTACTCCGCATTCCCCAAAGCTCCAGCATTGCTGGAACCTCACCATCAGATTGTTTAGTGTCATATCCAGGACGCTTGTTAGTGGGGGGGTCTTACACCTCAGCAGAGGTGCAGTCAGTGTATTCTACAGCCCCAGCCGATTGGGCAATACACAGAGTTAAATGTCAAACAGTTCTATTTCAGATAATTCAGTTCAGCATAAGTACACAGTTTAGACGTCAAAACAGTTCTATTTCAAGCAATTCAGTGTAGCATTAGTACGCAGTCTCAATGTCAAAACAGTTCTATTTTAAACAATTCAGTTTAGCATAAATACGCAGTTTAAATGTAAAAATCAGTAAAGTGAAAGAAGCATGGTATATAGTTCTATTTAACCCATAGATAGGACCCTTATCAGGTACTACCACTCCAGGCCAGAGTGGACCTGGGAGTGATGGCAATAAAGGGGTACTCCATATTCCCCAAAGCTCCAGCATTGCTGGAACCTCACCATCAGATTGTTTAGTGTCATATCCAGGACACTCATTGGTGGGGGTCTTACCACGCTGCAGAGAAGCAGTCGGTGTATTCTACAGCCCCAGCCGTCTGGGCAATGGAATTTCATGATGTCTGGATTATCTTCTAAGTACCATACTAGTCTTGAGTTTATTTAGTGTTCCATTGTTCTTGAGACAGGTTGTTAAGGCTATTGGTCTGTAGTTTTCAGGATTGATGGAATTTTTTTTCTAGGTTTTGGGATTGAGATTATAATTGTTTCCATGTTTTAGGTAGTTGACTTTTTCAGGATATGGTTGATTCTTGAATTTTTTTCATGTGTCAGTACTTAATCTAAATGCTACACTACATATATAAAATAGATCTCACCAATTTGTTATTTGACAGCATCTCTGAATCTCTGCTTTTTCTAAACTGTCATATTTCTTTTAATGTCCTTCATACCCTCAAATCTTAACTTTGAAATGAATTTTCAGTTTAGGAAATAAAAATAAAAATCCCACGGAGATAGATGGGGTGTGTATGGAGAATGCTGAACTTGCACAATTTTGTGTTTCACCAATATATATATATATATATATATACGCACTTATGAAAAATAAAATTTCAACACCTGAATGTCTCTATCAATTTACTCAAGATTAGATGGACAAATAATGTAGCTGAATTACTAGAAGCGATCACATTTATGGATGAATACAAGCACAGATTCTGAAATAAAGTGTGTATCAACATTACTTAGGCCCATTTGTAATACACTCTATAACCTTCTTAAGTATTCACACTGATCTGTATTCTTGTATGTAGATGATACAGTGCACTGATATAAGAGTTACTACATCAAAAAATGTCCAGACTTTAAAACCTCTGGAAAAATATCGAAGAAATATATATATATATATATATATATATATATATATATATATATATATATATATATAATTTTATTGTATAGTATTAATTTAGAGGCCTACTGCAATATGAAATAACAATTATTTGAGTCTAATCAATTTCATTATAAAAACTTTGTTGTCAGAGACTTTTTTTAAAATGGACTAAAAGAAAGTCTCTGACAATGAAATTTTTACTTTGAAATTAATTAGGCTCAAATAATTATTATTTTGCATTGCAATAGCTCTCTAGATTAATACATTACAATAAAATAAGCAAATTTGTATAATGCTTCAAGCAAATTACAAAATACTTTCATATATATATATATATATATATATATATTCAAGGATTTGAACTTAGTTCCATTTTAAATGACAGCAACTATTATACCACGAATATCTAAATATCTATTATTAAAAAATTAAAATACCACATTGGTTGACAACTAAATTTATTGTATTCTTTTAAAAGGGAAGATACAAAACTCAAGTCAGGCGATAAAATCAAGGTCACATGATTTGGTGCCAAATTGCTAAGTAATAGAAATTATTCAAACACCAACTTTGATTTTTATTTAAAAGATTATTACAATGAGGAAAATCAATGATGTTAGATTTTTCTTGCAGGCGTAATTTACATTGTTTTGACCTCTTATTATCAGTACTCATTTTAATTTTAATTTAATTTGATTATGTATATATAATGTATCTATAAATCAAGAATACCCAATATCATTGTTAGGTATATATAACTAAGTTAGGATTGCTTAAATATTGAGTCTATAGTGTTTTGTAACTGTTTGTTTCTTGCTGATGTGAGCATCTGATTAAGAGGTTCCCACATGTTAGGGATGCCTTTATATACTGCTGTGTGAGGCATGATGAAAAAGTGGTCTAGTTTGTGGAGAATTATGAGAAGAGTAGTCTAGTTTATACTACAAGGTTATTTACACTGCTATATTATATTAGTCTAGTGATTTATTAATTTATTTACTCTATCATGTTAGATTTATTATTTTCTAATATGTATATATATATATATATATATATATATATATATATATATATATATATACACACACATAAGAATGAAATAAAATAAATACATACAAAGATATATATATATATATATATATATATAGTCACATTGTTTATTATATCTAAGTAGACTTTTGAAGAATTTGAAAATTATTCTTCATTGCAAGAATTTTCAAAAGACAAAATTACCTTTACAGTAAAAAATATTTCAGATTATTTGTATAGCTATTGCTTTTCCATTGCAGTTTGTAAAGAAGATTGTAAAGTTGTAAAAATCACTATTTTTGATCAACTTAATTTTAAATTTATGCTATTTGGTTAAAATATAAATGTTATCATTACAATGCTGAATGCATTTTTATGAATGTTTTTTTTTTAAATTTTGATGTCAAACTTTTATGTTTTTTTTTTTATCAAATCTCTCTTATGTTACTCATCAACAACATTGAGCGATGACTCTAAGTGACTTTTTATGAAAGCTTTTTATCTCATTTTGAATCCATTACAAATTTATGCTTTAGTTTTGAAACGTTTCTTTTTTCAGAGCTAATGCTGATAGATAGTGAAGCCAATTTATTTTGAGTTTCATACAAAATTTATCTGATTAAAGCAAAAATATTGTAATCAATGTAGAAAAATTCAGGTTTTAAATAAGAAATAATTGAGTCTATGCATTTGAAATGGTCCTCCACTGAAGATTGCAAACTAGAGCCATTTATTAGATCTTTTTTATTTTATTATATAAAATGAAATATTAAAAGGAAAAACAAATTAAATTTTAGAATGGCATACACATGAAAAATTAAAAAAAAATATTTAAAATTTGTTTAATGCTAAAATTTGTATCCAAGGCAATATTTTTTGTTATCTGTTAGCTAAGTTTTTTGTTATCACTTATGTAAAATATATAAATTTCTACATTCATATATAAAGAGAGGTGTCTCTGTTTTTTTTAAACTGATGATAGTGAATGTAAGATGGTGAATAACATACCATCTTGGTTCATTCGCAGCAATGAAAGCAATGAAAAGTATAAATTCACCACACTCTATACAACATAGATGAATGTAATTTATTGTTAGGAGTGCTCTCTAAAGCTTATCTGCTGGACGGAAAAAAATAAAAATTTCTTAGAAAGAATTGATTGAAATAGGAGGATCACTCAATAAATAACAGATTTAAAAAAAAAAAAGGCAAAAATACTTGAGGAAAAAATGTTTGTTTTTTCATCACAAAAATCATTTTACTCACATAAAAATATTTGTTTTGAGACTATTAAGAATAGCAGAAAATCAAACAGAGTACTCGAGGCTTGAACAGAAGCCTTTTCTCAAATTTTTAATCACTGAAAAGTGCAAACCAAGTGAAATTTACCAACAAATGTGTGATGTGTACAGAAAAGCATGTCTTCTTAGTAAGAGAGATCTTTACAAATGGGTGAATCATGGGTTTTCCACTATAAACCATAGTCGAAAAGACAGTTCATAGTTAAGAAAAAGTTTTGAGTAAAGAAGGTCATGCTGACAGTGTTCTAGGATATAGAAGGATCTATAACAATTGATTTTTATGTAAAAGTCGCAACTGTAAACAGTATTTCCTATTGCAAACTCCTTAGGCAATATTTACCTTATTTACTGAATGACATAGATAGATAGATAGATAGATGCAAATAAACAGATTGATAGACGAATGATGAAGACTCTTAGATAGATTGATCAAGAACAAACTGAAATCAATAGATTAAAAGGCAGGTTGATTGATAGACAAATAATAAAAGACTGAGATAGATATGAACAAACCGATGAACTGATTGATAGGAAATTGAAAGACTAAGATAGATCATGAACACATAGAAATTGATAGAATATAGATATAAAAAAACCCAGATAGCTTCATAGACAATTGACAAACAGATTGAAATAGATAGATGTGAACAGATAGAGAAATTGTTCATGAACAGATAAAATTTTTTAGAAGATATATATGAAAAAACAAAAAGATTGATGGATAGACAAATAGACCGGGACAGATAGATAGGTAGATTGTTTGTGAAGAGAAAGAAATAGATAGATGTATGGATTTGTTCAACAAGTTGATTTATGAATTTCATTTAGTTAAATTGTAAATTTTGATTTTGTATTTATAGTGAGCTTTTAAAAATTCTTATAAAAAGACCAATTTCATAAGAAAATGTATTAAAAAATGTTCATATAAAATTTAAGAAAATATTTAGGTTGATTTCTAAACATATATTTTATGCTGTCATTCAAGTATTGAAAAATTATGAAAATGATTTTGATACTTGAAAAAAAATTATCTTACACAGACACAGGCACACACACACAGACAGACAGACAGACATATATATATATATATAATAAAAAGCAAAAAAGAAAGATTAATAACTAATGGCTGTGAAGTTCATAACACTGATTATCAGGTGAAAGTCATTGAAACATCCTATCTAAATTTATTGTACTCAAGGTGGCTAATAACTTAAAAATCCTCGCCATATGTCTACGATCACTGAGCCTTTACATACTGAGCCCAAGTTAAATTTTAACCTGATGCAGTATGTGAATTTTTTGGGGTGCAGCAATTTCATTTCACCCAAAACTATATAAAAAAATAACAAGAAAAAAACAACAATAACTATATCAACTACTATTTTTATTTACCCAAATCCAACTGCAGGCAAGATGTGACACAAGGTCAATTTCAAATAGTGGAGTAAGGCTGGTTTGAATTTAGAGTTTACCTCCTCCTTGACTGGTTAATTAATCAAGATTAAAGAGCCAAGAATGCTTTACTATTTCCCCAGATATGGGGAGAAAGAACAGATACCTTTCCAAAAAAATGTCCATATAAAATTTAGGAAAATATTCAGGTTGATGTATATTTTCCTTTTTTTAGTAGAGGAATTATATTGTGAATTGAATTACCATGACCAGAAAATCCAGTGAACACTTACACATGACATCACTGGTTCTATCTTCAGTAGTGGAAATCTCAGTATACACTGCTGATGAGACCTAATTAGGTTAGAACAGCAGTCCAGTGTTTCTGTATGTCATGTGGATTTTCTGGTCATGGTAATTCAATTTACAATATTCAGTTTGATTTCCAACCATCTGTCTTTATTTCACTTCATGCTAATCATGAAGTGAAGTAAAGTCACCATTGTCTAGGATTTGAACTTAAGTTGCTGATTTCATTTCCTATGATGATAACCATTATGCAAATGATAACAACTCAAAGGAACTTATATTCTGCAGAATTTTCAAGATCTTAAGAAAGAATCAGTATTAATTCTCATTCTGTGTCTAAGTTTCTCTCAAATATGCTTTGTAATCTGTTTTGAGAAAATACATCTGAGTGGAATTATATTCCTTAAAACATCATTCGTTCTTTTTCGTTCTTTATCTCTGAATAGTGATTTTTACATAGTCTATAAAGTTGACATTTCTTAGTATTACTAAGATCTAATTTCTTTTTTTTTTTTATCCTTTTATTCAAAATGTATCTAAACTACCATGCTGAAGTCTATGCATTTGAATGTCTTTTGAAGAATCACAGCCAACTAGTCTTTTACTCCAGATGCTGTGAAAGGAAGAATTCATTTTTATCTCTCAGCAGAACCCCATCGTACTGGAGCCTGGCTCAATGCCAATGGTATGGCATTTCTGACAGTCACACAATAAATACACAAACTATGTGTACACACTATACACCACACAACGTCAAAAGCTTTTACATATTATTCTGGACACACACAACCAACAACAAAAAGGACTTTCTCAAGTAGGTACTTCTATTAAGTACATTTTAGTTCCATCCAATACTTTGGTAAATTTACACACATTTATGTGGTTTAAAGGATTTTTTTATATACACGTCTCTTTCATTCTTTTTGAATGTTCTTCCTTGTTTAGTTTACATATTAAGTTACATACAAAGTTGTCTTTGAACTAATTCTTGGGAGGAAACCAACATTTTTTATTCCAAATTTTCCAAACAATATTCCTCTCCTTTAGGAGGTACACTTTGTATAATGGTAATCATCATAGGAAATGAATTTGGTGACCTGAGTTTGAATACTAGATGAGGCTGTTAGCATTTAAGTTTATGCTAATGCCTTTGTTCTCTCCCCGGCTATAGGTAAATAGTGAGTAAATTGCATTCTTAAGGCACAGTTAGGCAACCAGTCTAAAAGAAGGAAAATTCTGAATTCAAACCAACTTTACTTGACTTAGAAATTGACCTTGAGTTACCTCCTGCTCATGGCAGAGGGGTCGGGTAAATACAAACAATATTCCTTTACAAATATTCCTAAGTTTTATCACTTTCCAAAACCTGGAAATTAGAAGTCCTGATAAACTATAACAGATTACTGTCGCAGGTCATAATAGTGGAATCTTCATGAGTACTAATCTCACTCTACTACCTAATGGTTCACTAAACTAGTTTTTGTTTTGGTAGGAGTACTAACTCAGTGAAAGTTTTTTATAAATAATAAATAATAAAAGTTCTATGCATGATTCACAAGGCATTGTTTTCTTTTCATAACCTTCAATTTTAAGTGCTTCATACAAAGCATATAGAAAATTGGAAGAATGTCTTTTCCTACATTTCTAATTAAAACAACTTTTAATAATAAAAGCAAATTCTCCTCTTCAAAAAAAAAGAAAAAGAGAAAAGAATCTGTTGACTACTTTGGTGACAATGTGTCACGTTCCAGTAATTGGCAAAAGAATGTCGCATGCTTCTTCACTCTGTGTTCTGTGTGATACTATCTGTTGTTTATCGTCCTTGACGCTCTCTGTCTGTTAGTGGAATGTTTGAGTTAATTAAATTCTTCATTATTTATACTTTTGGGGGGAACTAAAGTGGATCAAAAATAGGATTTTGTTAAGTTTTATTGTGGGTCCTAAAATTCAAGCATGCAGACATTTCTTAACCAATCAGATTCGTATAATTACTTATTTATTTTGGAGCCTAGATATTTTTTTGTTTATTAGTTTCTGAGCCGAATTTTCTAGAATGTTCTTATTTTGTGTTTTTTGCTGCTTGGTTGAAAAATATAAACATGTAACTTCAATGTTAATGTGGTTTTGATCTGAAATTTCAAGAATGTTCTTATCTATGTTCTAGGGGTTGATTATTTTAAGGCTAAAAAAAATTGTATTCTATACTACACTGCTTCCAATGAGGATTTGAATTTTGCTTTATTCATATAATTATCATTTTTTTAATTCTTTAAATCCATAGGCCCAATATTTCTTGCTGAGTTATATTTTAGTATTCACTCTAAGACCAATATTGAGTGCTATTTGGCTATATACAATGAACTTCAGGCTGAATGTTATTCTACTATACACAGTAAAGCTGATATTTTCAGCTGGTGCTTTTTTATTATATACTGTGAGACTAATACTCCTGGTTGACAGCTACTTTACTAGACCCTGTAAGCCCAATATTCTGGGTTTAGAGCTATTTTGCTGAGTGCTATTTCATTATGAACTACAAAATCTGACAGTTTGGACGAAGTGTCAATTTACTACACACTGTGAGTCCAATATTTTGAACTGAGTATTATTTTACTGTATACCATTAACTTGTTATTTCAGATTGAAGTTATATCTTATAATATAGCTTATATATAATTCTGGATAATTCTACCTTTTGCTCAGTTGTATAATTATTTTGAGTTTCCCCATGTATTAAATTGAATATTCTGTGTTTCCCTTTTGAATAAACCAAATAACTCAGCCCATTTTAGCCTTTGGCTCTTTGGTTAGGAAAATAAATAAAAATGAAATAAAATAAAAAAATAATTATGAAAAATAGTCAGAAATAATAGCATGAATATTTACTAAAGTTCTACTTTGATTATTTAATCTTCAACAAAAGAACTTGAAGAAGTGCTTAAGACACCTGCTTTCTTCCTGTTAAACCAAAATGGAAGTCATGACTTACTGGAAGCATAAGCTCATCTGGCGGCTCTAATTGTAAAGGTTAGCTTTAAGTAACCTTTACCTGAAAAATGTAAAAAAACATGTCAGACTGAGTGAGAACAAAAGAAAGGTTGATTACATTTCTGACCTTTATTTATTTTAGCAAGTTAACTTGGTATTTTAAATGTTTGTGCAAGGTTCCCTGTAGTATTTTATGGAGCTAAGTTGTTAGCTATAAGAGAAAAAGAATGTTTCAACAGGTGCTTCTATGTCTCAGACATCTGTGTATCTATCTGCTTGCTTACCTGGCATACTGGGGAAAGCCAACATCTGAAGTTGAATAATAACATAAATGATATAAATAATAATAATGATAATAATCATAATGATAATAAACTCCAGTGTGAAACCATTGGCTAACACTGATGTGAAAAACTCTCAAGGAGTAAATAATAATAACAATAATATTTAGAAGACGAAAAAGAAGAAGAAGTAAACAAAATAACATCAGAATACAGTATGGCCTTACCAAATTATAGTTGGATTATTATTATTATTGTTATTATTATTATTATTATTAGAAGAAGAAGAAGAAGAAGAAGAAGAAGAAGAAGAAGACAGCAAAATAACATCAAAGCAAAAATCTTTAGTATTAGGTATGGCGTTACAAAATGTTTGTTGGTTTATTTATCTTTATTATTATCATCATAATCAACATCATCACAAGAAGAAGAAGAAGAAGAAGAAGAAGAAGAAGAAGGCCTTTATTTATTGTAGATGAAATACAAAATTTAAGCACTTTAGGGAAATATGAACTTACTTTGAAAGTTATTTTTTAACCCAAGAATTACAAAAAGAGGCAAGAAATCAGCAAAATAAAACTAAAGCAATAAACTTTTGTAAGTACTATAGCCGTACTAAATTATAGTTCTAAAGTTTAAGATGTACCTACAAAATTTTTAGACTTTATCAGGGGAAAAATGAGGTACTGGAATTATAAAAAAAATGAAATAAAACAAAATAAAGAGAGTAAGCCCATTAAAAAGCCAGGAGAAATAAAGTTTTAAAAGAAGTACATAATTATTACAATTAACATGTGACATATTTTAGACATGTATCATTTTGTTTTCCTAAGTGCATGGAGGTGCTTAAGTTACAGGTTTTAGTAAAAGTACAATCCTATATAAAATTTATATGCATCTGGGATTGTGACTTGGGATACGAAAAAGATCGAACTTTATAGAATTGTCAAGAATCACTGAGAAATTTATGACATCTCTGTTTGTTATGGTTTTACAAATGCCAGCAGTTGCCAATACATCACAAGAAACTGAAAATATAGCTCAAAAGACTTATGGATTGAATAAAGTAACAACCCTAAAAAAAAAACTCTTCTAAGGCCATGAAATAAAGCAGAAAATACCCCTACCCACCGAAAAAGGAAATTTAGCTTTTATTCAACAAATTTTTTGAAAAATACATCTCTAGTGATGTGGTTTGATACATCATCAGTGATGTCTTTTGTTCATTGGAGGGAAGGCGTTCAATTTTTGCCAACATCATACCTCCTTGCAAAAGTAATCCAGCCAAGATTGATCATGAATCAGCCTACATCCAACATTGGTGTTTAATAAGACTTCACATGTCACCTCCAGCTATAGTTAAATGCCTTTGGTTCTTTATATATGTAATTAGAGTTAAAAAAAAAAAAAAGCTATAAAGGTGCCACTATTAAGGAATGTGCTCAGGGAAAGAAATTGGTTCCTAATTCTATTTCTATCAATGACCCCTCATGTCGTACGCAAATTTTTTGAAAATGTTAGAAGAGGTTAAAATCAAAACTGGTTTCAAAAAGAAAGTTTTGTTTCCTTCCTTAGAATTTGCTGGCTGATTTATTTATTTTAATAGCATGTCAACCTGTTCAGTGTTATTTTATACCTAGAGTTTAGAGAATTTTGTTCATTGTACATTTGTATTTACATTTTTTGTGGAGTTGATTCTTAAGAATTTTTTTGCACACTGTCCTACCAAATACAGAATAATTCTTAAACAGATCTACTTGACCCATAGAGGTGCCTGTGGGGAAATAGTTATTGTTATTGGAAATTGACACTGTGAAGAGTTCAAATTCTGGACAAGGTTTTTTGCATTTCACTAAGTGCTGATATTCTTGGGAAAGGTATGAATCTAACTATTCTCCCTCCAGCTATGGTCAAGAGCAGAAGGAACTCTTCAACAATGGTATGGCAACTGACCTAGGAGAGGAAAAACAGCTTGAAAAATTGATCTTGTGTCACATCTTGTGCAGAGGGGTTGCTAAATGCATATCTAGCTCTAAAGTAGGGATTCTAGCAAGTACTACAATAACTTCAGGTTAGAGTAGTTGTGGTAGTAAATTCAATGATGGGGTATGCAACACTCTCAAATCTCCAGAACTGAAGGTTCACCATAAGAGGCAATTTAGTGTCACACCCATGATATCATTTTTGGGAAGAGTCTTAGCCCTCTGCTGGGAATAAAGTCAGTATAATCGAAAATCTGCCAACAGGGCAAAGAATTCATTGAGAAAATTTTAAAGGTTACTAAACATTCGAGGTTAAGCTATAAATACAAGCAGGATTAGCTATTAAAGATTGAACCCTTGTAATCCATGAGGTTTGAAACCAGACAATAGTCAGAGGAGCTGAAATCCCAGTGAAGCTTTGGATAACAAATATCAAAATAATTTAGTTATTCTACTGTATTCATGATGCAATTTTCATTAGCCAAATTCAAATATTATAAACCCTTTTAGTCTTTGGCCATTAAAGAAAATTACACAAAATAAAAATAAAGTTCAGGTTTGGTTTAGTAGTGTTTTATAGCACTTGATCTATTGTTAGTTATTTTATGTCAATTCCTGCTTTTACATGTATATTAAATATTTATGATTTTGTAAACTCACTTTGTAGATTTTTAAACAAGACTGAACTGATTCTTTGGTTCACAGTTAGATGGTTTCAAGCATTTCTATTGTACACAAATATTTCTATTTACTATTGATCATTTGTTTGCACCCAGTGAAATGTTTTCAAGTATTGTTATTTTATTGTTACAATGTTATTTAATAGTTACAATTTGCACACATTTAAATGGACATACATATATGATTTGTAAGTGAATAGTTAGTACAGGGTGAAACCATAAAATTGCCGTCCTAAAGAAAACAATACTACAGCTTTATTTTAAAACTTTTATTGAAAAAATCAATTCAGGTAACTTGATTATGTAGTAGAGCTGACATCTATTCATTGTAGCCACCTTACACAAGTGCCAGCGGGAGCTCGCGAATACTCAGTGGATGGCGGTGATCAGGCTAGCATTGGTGTTGTGGGAGCCTATGTTGGTGATGTTCTTGACGTATGACCAAATGATGTAGTCCAGCAGGTTCAGGTCGGGGGAGGAGGGGGGCCAATGAGAGAAGGGTACAAAGTCATAGCACTTCTTCTGAAGTGAAGCCTGGGTCTCTTTGGACTTGTGGGCCGGCGCTGAGTCCTGCACCCAGGGTCTGCCGCTAGCCCCCTGATCACACCAGGGGATCACCACACT
Source organism: Sepioteuthis lessoniana (assembly GCA_963585895.1). Lineage (NCBI taxonomy): Eukaryota > Metazoa > Mollusca > Cephalopoda > Myopsida > Loliginidae > Sepioteuthis > Sepioteuthis lessoniana. The sequence goes on along the minus strand of OY757920.1, from coordinate 49,356,088 downwards.
CCTCAGCACATCCAGGTACACTTTGGTGTTGACTTTCAAGCCGACTTCAAAGATGTGAGGTGGCATGATGTGGCCCTCACTTGAAACCACACCAAAGACCATAACTGTAGCCGGAAACTTTGTTTTCATCACCCTGGGCACGTTGAACCATCTGGATTTGCATTTTGAGGGTGCTGACAATAGTCCTGTTCTCATAAGTTGGATTGGTAGAGAGCATGAGTTGTACAGTGGCGCATCTCCAATCTCGCTCATTGAACATTGTGTCACTTTCAGACATGATAGAAGGCTCCTATCGCTCTTGGTATTTCTACACAACTAGCCAACTAGTAGATCATCTGCAACAAAAAAAGAAAACCGGTTTTCATTAAATGGAAATGGAATCATATCACCTTTTCTAGGGCGACAATTTTATCGTTTCACCCTGTAGGTAATTTTATTTTTAAATGGTTGGTTGGTTGGTTGGTTGGTGTTGGGTTTCATGGCATATCAACCTTTCATCTCCTCAATTGTCTCATAACGACAGCCTCTGAGCTTAGGGAATAAGCAAAAGTCACAGGGAGCAAGGTCTGGACTATAGAGAGGCTGAGGAACTGTCTTGATGCCCATCTTGGTCAAATAACGTGACAAGGATGGAGTTGTGGACTGGTGGATTGTCCTGGTGGAAATGCCATTGACCCGATTTGAAGAGTGCTGGCCTCTTCCCTAGGAATCTCTTCTTGAACTCCCTTAAAACCTCAACATAGTAACCGTAACCCTAACCCTTTGGACAATCAACTCTGGTGTATTGACTTCCTTACTCCTCCCTCACCTCTCATCATCCTTCACGGACTACCTACCTTCGTTGAATCTCTTATGCCACTCAAAAACTGATGCTCGATTCATGCAAGATGGTTGAAAAGCAGTCTGAAGCATTCCATATGTTTCTGTGGCATTTTTCCAAGTTTAAAACAGAATTTTATTGCATATCGTTCTTCTAAAGTGTCCTCACGTCCAGAGTGCATTTTTAAAATTCACCAGCTGTGACAATCAGGCTTTAGTAGGGTGTATTCCAATTGCTCTTGTAGCAAAAACATACAGAATTTTCCAGAGTCTATGACAATTTTAAATGGCTGTACAAAAAAAGTACGGAAACTTATTGAAGGCACTACATATTTAATGCCTAATCCTTTTATATTAAATATATGATTTCTAAACATATTTTGTTGATAATATTTCTAAATGAGCCTGGGCTCGTTTTTTTTTTTTTTGCACACAGTAAAGTAGTTTCACTTATTTCTATCTAATATGAATAATTCTGTTTACCATTAATCATTTGTTTGCAACAGTTAAATGTTTTCAATTTTGCTAATTAACACTGACAATACAATTAAACATCAGTTATTTGTTTATTCACAGTTAAATGATCAAACAGTTCTATTTCAAACTATTCAGTTTAACATAAGTCAACAAGGTTAAGTGGTTCCAAGTATTGCTATGTATCACTAACAATTTAGTTAGACATCAGTCATTTCTTTACATGCAGTTAAATGATCTAACTGTTGTATTTTAAGAAATTCAGTTTAGCATAAGTCATTTGTTTGCACTCAGTGTAAATGTCAAAAAGGTTCTATTTGACCCCTTGATAGGACACTATCAAGTGCTATCCCTCTGGGCAAGAGTGGACCTGGGAGCAATGGCAATGAAGGGGTTACTCTACGTTCCCCAAAGTTTCAGCATTAATGGAGCCTCACCATCAGATTGTTTAATGTCATATCTAGGACACTCATTGTAGGGAGGGTTCTACCTGGTCTGCAGAGATGCAGTGTATTCTACAGCCTCATGTGACTGGGCTACCTTTCCTAAGGTTCATTATGTAAAATGCAAACAGCCTCCTCCTGGATTTGAACTCTGGTTGCTGTGTCCATTTCTTATGATAATAACTGAAAGTCCATGAGTGCCTCGCAAAGATATAAATCTACCACAAGTTTACTAGATTTCTTTTCCACAAAATAGTAATCATGTAGCTTCAAGTTTACTGTACTGTCAGAGAAAATAAATTGTATTAGTAGAAAAAGATAGATCTACAAGTAAAAAAATTATGCCAATAGATTTTTTGATAGCAAAGTGATTGCCCAGTTGCTTTCTATTCCTTACTTAAATCAGTTCTTCTATGGCATTAATAATTTACATCATGCAGCTCAGCTCTTACTCATTTTCAATTTCATGGTAAAAAAAAGGAAAAAGTTATTTAAAAAACAAATAAATTACCTTTGAATATCTTCAAGAGATATTGCATATATATATATATATGTGTGTGTGTGTGTGTGTGTGTGTGTGTGTGTGTGTGTGTGTGTGTGTGTGTGTGCATGTGTGTGTGTGTAACATATATATATATATATATGTATATATGTGTGTGTGTGTGTGTGTGTGTAACATATATATATATATATATATATATATATATATATATATATATATTTATAAACATATATATGTAACATAACAATATTTTTCAAGTATAAAATGGGATAATAATAAAAAAGGATAAAAAATCATGACTCTAAGTTTCTTGTTGTTGATCCTGATGTGATGCTGTATTCAAAATGACAGACATCTTTTATTTTAATTCAAAATTATTTAAAAAATCCTAAAGATTTGATAGTAGTTAATGCTAGGGATGTGTGAATGGTTAAGTAGAAACATTTTGAACCCAGCTAGATGATATTCCAACTTCTTATGGAATATTTCATTGAACACCAACTCCAGAAGATCAACTTCCACAGCCAGAGACTAAATGTGATGGGTTATCTGCCCTTTGCCCCTTGTGGGGTCCTTTTCCTGTTATTTCATATAATAAAGCAGCGGAGTGAACAGCCATGAAGTCAAATCCACCACTCAGCCTTACTGGTCTTCTGTGGTTTTTTATATGTTTCAGCATGTCGAAACAATACACAACTGTTTGTACCTTTTAACTCATATATATATATATATATATATATATATATAAACTAAAAGGAAATAAGATCTCACCTTCTTTGTATTGTTATGAAAAAATAGTAAGAAGGTGATATTTTAATTCCTTTTAGTTTCTATACTGCACTGCAGGACCTCATTTGAGCCTTTTCTGATTTATCAAACACTTTTTAAATGATTGTTAATCTCAACCTATTTACTATATATATATATATATATAATTTTATTTTTCCTGTTTAATAGGTTTATTCTTTTAATATCTTTGTTCTCAATAACCTGCTGTATCCCTAACTACATTCCTGTTATACAGAGCACAATTTTCTTTTAAAAAAATTTGCTTGAAAAGTCACTTTGTTTATGATTGTCAGGCTCATTCCTAAATGATCTGAGTACGAAGTATGTTCACTTGTTTCTCTGAATTTCTGAAATGATCTCTTAACACAATTATACATCGATTTATTTAGATTAGTTTTAGATGAGGAACTGGATCTGAATAGATCAATGTATTAGGTGAAAAATTTGCTGTTTTCCTTTGCACAGTTGAAACAATTTCTGAATGCTTCATTTCATTTAGAATTAGTTTTTATCCTATTTATTATCAATTATATTTCATCACTTGAATCAAGAATATTTTCTGTATTTCAAAAGGAGAATAAGATTTATGTGTTGCTTAAAATAAGACTGTGGAGATTAAAAAAGCAAATAAAAAATACTAAATAAATAAATTCAAAAATGTAGCTGTTTCCTAGAAGGCCTCTTACAGGAAGAGAAATCTGTGCATGCCTGGAGGGATGGGCTTCCTTACACCAAGGGGAAATTCTTTCTCAGGAAGCAATGACCACATCTACTGGAAGGACCTATTTCTCTCTGCTACACAGAGGGAAGAGCATGTGTCTGCCAAGCCACAGCTTAATGGCACGCTGGCCCTCCCACTCATGGTTACCTGTGCTGAACTTACCAACCTGACTAACAAAACTTCAGACTCACAATTCACCAGAAATAACTACAATATATTTAAATGACTTGTCTGGGACAGGCGACTATTTCTGCTGGTTCAAAAAAAAAAAAAAAAAAAAAAAAAAAAAGATTTCACCACAGAATGGTTTTGAACCCCAAAATAAAGTTGAGTATAAAATTATCTTTGTCTCTTTCATTCCATCTTTAATTTTTTTTGCAGCTTCCCACAGATAAAAGAAATCAACACGTGAATGAGGTAAGAAGAAGAAAAAGGAGTCAGATACAAAACTCAAAATTATCCCAACAGAACCCTACAATTTACCGACACTGACGACCTACACCATAAAAATGACAAATCTTCTAAGCCCCATAAAACTTATACAAATTTTGTTTATATTTTTTTCTGTATTGTTATACAAGAAACTATTTGGATCATTTTTGAAGGAAAAAAATTTTTTATTCAATTGAAATTTCTTTCTTTTCTATTTTTCTGTAATAACAATAAATGAAATTATTTCTAATTTAATTCTTATTTTAACTATGGTTGTCTGAAATGGACAAGATAATAGAAGCGATAACAATTAGAATGACTCTTTATGTTCAATAGAACATTTGGTAGCAATTCTATGCACTGGTCAATGTGGTCAAGTCAATGAAAATACACCATTAAAGACACAATCAAACTTGTAAGAGCAAATGCCATGATTTAATTACACATTTTGACTTGGTTTTATGGTATATCAACTATTGTAGGTTTTTCAATGCCAAATCTTTCATGTACAAATATATTAAATATATGATTTCTTAACACATTTTGTTGATAACATTTTTCAACGAGCTTGAGCTCATTTTTTTTGCACACAATTATATGGTTTCACTTATTTCTATCTAATACGAATGATTCTATTTGCTAATAATCATTTGTTTGCACACAGTTTAATGTTTTCAAGTATTGCAATGTATCTCTAACAATTCAATTAAACATCAGATATTTGTTTACACACATATCAATTGGTTCGGTTTTACGGCATATTAACTATTGTAGTTCATTTGATGTCAAATCCTTTTTATACACATATATATTGAATATTTGATTTCTAAACACATTTCATGTATAACATTTTTAGATGAGCCTGAGTTCATTTTTTGTACACATTTAAATGGTTTCACTTATTTCTATCTAATATGAATACACAGTTAAATGATCAAACAGTTCTGTTTCAAACAATTCAGTTTAGCATAAGTTCACAGTTTTTATTTACACAGTTAAATGTGAAAACAGTTCTACTTTTAACAATTCAGTTTAGCATTAGTACACAGTTTAAATGTCAAACAGTTTTCTTTGACCCATGGATAGGATCTCCAGCAGGTGCTACCACTCTGGGCCACAGTATACCTGGGAGTGATGGCAATGAAGGAGTTCTCTGCATTCCCCAAAGCTCCAGCATTACTGGAACCTCACCATCAGATTGTTTAGTGTCATATCCAGGGCACTTTTTGATGGGGATCTTACCCCTTTGCAGAGGTGCAGTCTGTGTATTCTACAGCCCCAGCTAACTGGGCAATCATGAGATGAATTTCTGCTTTAGAAGACAAAAAACATTATACAGAGCTATATCTTGTGAGTATGGAGAGTGCTACATTTGTACAAGGGTTGATCTACAATATGACACCAATCAACGAACCAACCATGTCTTTTGGCTGGGCTGTCTGGCATTCGTGTCGAAACCAATGGCAGATTCGAGGCCGAAAGTCCCCCAACTTCGGTTGGGCAACCCTTGGGTGGGTGAGCTGCTTTTTTGTCCTCTATGCACCCCTTGTATAGCACTAGACCTCACAGTCTAGTTCAAACTATATTCTGGCATACGTGCCTGGATCTAGATTTAGGTTCGTGATTCTGCTTGACTCATTGGACCCACATTGCACTTAGTGGGTCAATGATTAGCAGGGTTCAAGTCTCGGCTCGTTCCTGACCTTCCCCTCCCCTTTATCCCCACTGTAATTGGCCTTCGGGCTTTTGACCTTGTGTCAAGTCTTGTCTGATGGGAAGCAGTGACAAATAAACCATGTCTCAGTCATAAGTAGGATGCAACTGAAGGTTAATTTTTATAAGCAGAGTACAGCTAGTTTTCAGTTGATGAGATGAGGATGAGTACTGAAAACTATGTCAAAGTATGCATGGGTAATGCTTGGACTGCTATTGACAACTTAATGACCATATGGAAATATGATCTTTCTGATAGAATCGGAATTCTTCTAAACTGGAGCTCTCTCAGTACTACTGTATGTTTGCACTATTTGGACTTGAACAAAACACCTGGAGAAAAAACTAAATCAGAATGACACAATGATTTTGTGTGCTATTTTACACAAATCCTAGGAGCAGCATCCAACAAAATAGTTGCTGTATGGCCACTTACCTCCCATCACACATTACATTCAAGTAAGGCAAGCAAGTATATGCTGAGCACTGCAGAAAAGTAAGGATGGATTCATAAACAACCTTCTCCAAAGAACACCAGAACATGAATATAGCAGTGTTGACTGACCAGAAAATTTACATTCATCATCTCTGTGTGGATACTGAATGCCATCTACAGAATTTACCAAGAGCAATAACCAATAAGGACCTATGGTGAGACATAGTCAGGAGAAACAATGCTGTTGGCATCCATTGATGATGATTATGGTTGCTGGTTTGAATTTGGTATTTAACTAACTTCCCACGAAGTCCGGATGCAATGCAAAGTCATTTTATAGTGGTGGAGAGTATGCCTGATTCGAGATTCATGCACAGTTATCTCAAATAATGATTGGCTCCTTTGGCATTTCCCATATTAGGATGCCTCAGTCACCAAGCCATGAACACAGCCCTGCAAAGCAGATATTGCTTTATGGGTGGACAGCCCCCTGGGACTAGGTGATACAGCTCAGCAGCATCCACCTGGTGCAAACACCACGCAGACACAGGTACTGAGAAGCAGCTGGTGTGAATTTAGAGTTTTTCTTCTAGATTGGTTGCAATACCAAAGCTAAATAGGCCAGTCTTCTGTGTTATTTACCAAAAAACAAGAGATGAACTCATGCTTTTTCCCATGGTATTGGTACAAACGGAAATGCAAGCAGCTTCATCCCAAATTTGAACTTGGATTGAGTCCATTTCCCTCAATGATAACCGATAACTGAAAAGGAAAAAAGTATATTTTTTGTTGTCTGAAATTTTTTTTTCATGTATTTCCATTTCAAGGGATTTTCTAATATCATTTTGAAAGGAAGATATCATTGTTCCTTTAGTTCTATCTAATCAATTCTGCCCTTATTAGATAAAAATGAAAATGGATACCTGAAATAAATTATTCTAATTTCTTATGATCCTGCTTGCATAACACAAGCCATGTAATGCTGTGGAAAGGGGTAGCATTCACAGATCACTTCCTCATGTTATATTAGCCCGCTCACAATTCTCTCAACCCCCAAATCTAATGGAAAAGCCTTGTCTTTTACGTTTGCTCATATGTTCATATAAAACAAATCAAATATATTCATTAAACCTATGTTTCATGTTTTGGCTTTTGTTCTTTTGCTGAGTTGATGACACCTGACACAATCATCAAAGAATGATAATCATTAAGCTGGAACTGAAATGAGCCAATTGCTAACAAATGTTCTAAATCAATACTTCTAAAATCTGCGATACCCTATTACATATTAGTTTTGTTTAGAAGTTCGTTTTATTTGAACAGAAAAAAACTAGAATTATTTGCTTGTTACATATTATTGAGAATTTATTGTATTTGAAAATAATAATAATACACTCACACACACACACACACACACACACACACACACACACACACACACACACACACACACACACACACACACACAAATACAGAGAGAGCAAGAGAGAGGTAATTCTACTCTTTTATAGAGTTCTGATCTTGTATTTTTAATTTATCATCTTTTGTGTATATTTCATGGCTTAAAAAAAAATTGAAATTAAACCAAATTAAATGTAATGCTTGTTTTTCTAATCAGGTTATTTGAGAATTTTCTAAATATTAATTTGAATGTCTAAATATTGGTTTGATGTAATCACAGCTAATTTTGTCTTATGCATTGCCCTTCAAATATCAATGATTTTGTAAATGTGCTTTTATCAAACCAGGCAATTTTTGCTTGACTTGGAATTCGTCTTTCCTGCATTTCTTTGTGGTAACCCATTTGTTTGACTCTAATACTTTATTACACACATACACATATTTAAGTTGGGATATCATACACTGAGTCAATGGTGATTGGCAAGTGTCTGTTTCTCAGAAACTGATACATGCCAAGCACCATGGGTGGTATTTGTTGCACACCCCATCAAATTAGCAAGTGTGGCACAAGGCTTTTTAAAAGTGGGTCCAAGTGAAGGGCCATAACCCAGACTCACCTGGCATTGCCAAAAATCCCTCAGGTCCCGTTGGCATTCCCTGAAAAAGGGGTGCCTCAGATGCAAAGCAATAAACCTAACTTCTCTAAGGAGGGTCAGAGTCTGAGAGGACAGATCCCTGAGGATCGAGGAGTAAGTCATTCTTAGCTGCATGATGCAAATGCTAGGCCTCCCAGGCACCCATGCCAGGCAGCTTCAACTGACTAGAGACCCCACAAAGGACCACACCCAACCAGATCAGTGCCATTACCACCATGGCCAGAACGACTTGACTCTATGCTATCCTAACTTATATATATACATTCTGGCAATAAGACATTGAGCACTCTTTATTGATATAGCAAACTAAATTATCTCTCCCTCTCGCTCTCTCTCTCTCTCTATATATATATATATATATATATATGTCTGTTCCACTTATTCCCCCAGCAATGAGTTAAATAGTACTACTACTGTTATTCTTCAAGGATGACTTAGGCATCAAATAATCCACAAGGATTGATATGCCATCAAACGAAGAAACCCACCAAATATATTAATGCGATTTTAGTTAAAAAGAACAGACAAGGAAAAAAGTATGAATTTTTAAGGGCATATAAATCTAAATTGTATAAATGTAGAAATTATCCCCATACTAAGAATATTGTTTTGTGAAGGAACATCACTTTTATGATCCTGACGTGAAACTTTTCATATTGTAATTTTTAAACTGTAATGGCCCTTATTTTTTTAGCTTGAGACAATGAAAATTAACATTGTCTAAATTTTAAAAAATAAATCATACCATTCCTGAAAGTGGCAGGAGACACAACCAAAAGTGTTTAAACGCTAAATCTTCAGAATGATTTAGATGTTTATTTGATTTGGATTTACTACATTCCCTTTAAAACAAACAACATCTTTTTCAAAATTTCGGACATAGTCTGTTCTTTTTAACCAAACATGCATGAATAAAAAAACTGCCGCAAAATATCTACTGCTATATATATATATATATATATATATACATATATATATGGAAGAAAATCATCATCATCATATCGCGCTGGTAGTACGGATATCGCTGACCCTCTCTCGCCACTCCTCCCTATCGTTCATCGCCCTAGGTAGGTCTTCAGGACAACATCCTGTATCCTCACATAGCTGCTGAATGTACGTTCGAGCTGGTCGTCCTGCTTTTGCGCGGCCATATGTGGGGATCCATAAGAGTACATCTCTTATGAGTTCATCTCTGCTTCTCCAGCAGTGTCCTGCATGTCTGGTTCGTCTAACTTGGATAGTTTTCGTGATAGGGGGTAGGTGGCCGTACAGTTGGTGTCTTGTGGGGTGTTGCTGCCAGGACTTGTTCAGGATTGCACGCAGCATTCTTGTGTAATTGCCATCTAGCTTCTTCTCCAGTCGTTTTGTTAGTGTCCATGTAGTGCATCCATATAGCAGTATCAATGTGACTGCTGCCTGGAAGAAACTGCGTTTCATTTTATCGGTTAGGTCTGATTTCCATATAATCGATAGCCTATTGATAGCTGTCCATGCTTTCGTTAACCTCGTTTCGATGTCCGGGATAGTAATCCAACAATTTGTGAAGAAAAATTGACAACTTTGTTTCTCTATAAATCCCCACTTTCTATTTGGATTACTTGTTGTCAATTTTTCTACATATATATATATATATATATATATACACACATGGGTGTGTGTGCGTGTGTGTGTGTGTGAGCATAAATGTTTTTAGTAAAGTAATAGAATCAAAGAAATAAGGAAAACAAATGAATTCCATCTAATGAGTTAAAGACTGGATAACAGAAGCACCACATGAGAGTCATCTTAAAGTTCTAGGTTTTAAACCAGTTCTAATCTAAAAGCAATGATCACTTCTTAAAGCTTCTTTTCTAATTCACTATTATTATCAATATTAACATTGTTATTGAACAGTTATCGATCATATGGAAATCTGAGATTTTTGATGAAATATAATGGGATTTCTTCCAAGCTTTGGCTGTGTCAGTACTACTGTATGGATGCACCACCTGGACTTATAATGAAAACCTTGGAGAAAAAATTTGATGGAAATGACAAAAGAATGCTACATGCTTTTTTTAAAATAAAATCCTGGAAGCAGCACCCCTCAAAACTGTAAGAAATTATTCAAATAATTAGAACAAGAAATGTTGGGCACTGCTGGAGAAGTAAGGATGAACTTAAAAGTGACATTCTTCTTTGGACCCCTATATATAGATGCACCAGTGCTGACCAACTAGCCAGGACTTACATACATCAGTTCTGTGTGGACACTGGTTCTGGAGGCAATCAAGAAGTCCTGCCAGTAATGATGGGCAATAGGGATAAATGGCAAGAGAAATCAGTATGACTTGACTTCTATATGTATATACATACTAAATATAGATATGCAGCACAGTCCAAAAATAAAATAATGGAACTGAGTTCAAACTCTGGCGTAAGCTGTTTGTATTCACTTTGCACTTAACTCCTGAATCAATGAGTCTATCTCTTTTTTCTCTCAGCATTAAAATAATTGGGCAGACTGGGTTATCTAACCATGATTGGCAACCAGTTGAGGAGAAGGATAATTCTGAATTCAAAACCAGGTGCTAGAATCCCTCAGGCAGTCTGATATTATTTCCAACCTCATCCTAATGACTGATGTGATGGTATTGGTGTCAAGCTTAAATAGCGTGTGCCATGGAGAAAGAAGGCATATTGGATGAGCATACAAACTTGCTCAGATTTATGGACAGATCCAGAAAAGCATATCATTTTTATGGTATGTCAGCCTGTTTAGGGTTATTTTTTGCCTTGAGGTTAGGGAATTTCATTTACTGTACATTTATGATTACATTTTTTGTATAGTTGTTTCTTAAGAAGTTTTTGGCGCATTGTTATATATATATATATATATATATATATATATATATATATATATATATATAATGTATACAAAAATATATTGGTTTCAGTTACATTATTATAATAATAGTAATATCAATTAGATGTTTCATAATAGAGATTAACATTTAGTTAATAGATTTTTTTTCCTTTTCTATTATTTTGGGCTTTGATGTTGGGTGGAGATTTTATGCACCGATAGTTTGTTATGAAATGGAATAAACCAATAAAAAAAAGAATAACCAATCCATGTGACCTTTAGTTGAACAAAAAAATAGAAATATATTTGGAGATATCTAACCAAATATAACATTTCTATCCGGCGAATACCAATGTAAATATTTGGTACACTTTAGAAATTCTATAACAATCTCAGTCCCAGTGTAATGCCTGGAGGTCTTCTTTAAAATTCCTGTCTATAAAAGGAAAATCACTTTTATTATATGCAAGTAGCAATGGTTCAGTTCTTCAATTGCATTTTCTAACAAGTATTTTTCACACAAAGATGGAGATGTGCATGTTTTCGTAGACTCAGATCTATAACTTTATCAGGACATGAACCAAAAGAGGTTCCTTTCAATGAATTTTTTTTTTCTTAAACTCTCTATTTTCCCTTAAAGCAGTTTTTCAAGATACTGAGTATTTTTTTTTTATTTTTGATTAAGCAATGGTTTTCATATGCAAGCATTTTTTAGGGAAAATTTCACAGAAAGGAGAAAAAAAATCAATTTTCTCTATGGTAAAAAAGGATAAAAATCTTTAAATACAAGCATAAAGTATTATTTTTCATATAATTGCAAACATGCAAACAGTTTGTATATATTCCTAGGGATTTGGTAATGAAAATAGAATTTTACGATAAATTATTATTTTTTTATTTCAATAAAAACTTTTCCTTCAAAATATGAAATCAAAAAGACAATTTCAGCTAAGTTTTACATTCTTAGAAAAAGTTTCCTTTGAAGTTTACAAGATTGAATTATTTTAGAAATCTTCAGTGTTGGGAGTCAGAATTCCTCTTCCTTTTTCTGAAACTAACAGATAATTATGTATTGAACTGTCCATATTCTGCTCTAAAATTTTTAATGCACTCAAAGAAAGAATTTTGCTTAATGGAGAGTTTTTAGTCTTTGGAATATAAACAGATAATATTATACAGATATCTATTCTTGTTTTCTGTCAAATTACTTGCCCTTGCTGACTGCCATTGTTCACAGTATGACTATCTGCCTATCTGCTTTTGTCTGTCACAGACACTTCACATGAAAATTAGAGCCTCTGTTATCATAGCAACCTATCAGATTGACTGGTTGATTTTTTATGGTATGTCAGCCCATTTAGGGTTATTTTTTGCCTTGAGGTTAGGGAATTTCATTCACTGTACATTTATGCTTACATTTTTTGTGTAGTTGTTTCTTAAGAGGTTTTTGGCACATTGTTATATCATATCTAATAATCCTATCTCATACAAATAATTTGCACATTTGTGTGGTTTCAAGTATTCCTATCTAGTACTAATAATTACTTGGTTTTCAAATAATTATTTCTATTTAATAATAGTCATTTGTTTGCATACAGTTATATGGTTTTAAGTAACTAATAATAATCCTTAGAAAACAATTATAGCTTCAACTAAGTATTCTTAGTGTAAATAACTTTCAGTTATATGATATCAAGTATTCCAGTTGAATATGAATAATAATGGAGCTGAGATTAATTGCAACGAAGAGGTACTCCTCACTCTCCAGATCTCCAGAACTTGTGCTTCACCAATGGATACAACTTAGTTTCATTTGCAGGAGACCTATTTTTTGGAAAGTATTTTTTTTCTGCTGAGGATACAGTCAGTGAATTGCAAGTTCTTGTTGACTGGGTGAGCAACAAATGTGAGTATAAAAGAGAAGATGTAAAGATGATTCACCCTCTTTTCTATAGAATGAATAGCAACCAGAACACCCATAAATTTGGCCTTATGCCATTAGCAAACTCCATGTTAGACACTGTTCTACATAATATTCAATGGCCCAGTCAGCTGGGGCTTCAGAATATACCAACTGGATCTCTCTGTAGAAGTAAGACTCCCATCAACAAGTCTCCTGGAAATGATGCTAAACAATCTCATGGTGAGATTCCAATAATGCTGAAGCTTTGAGGAATGCAAAAAATCCCTTCATTGCCATCACTCCCAGGTCAACTATGGCCCAGAGTGGTAGCCCCTAATTGTGTCCTATCTATAGGTCAAATAGAACAAAAATGTGTAATTATACTCAGCTGAATTGTTTGAAATTAACTGTTTTTTACATATAACTGTGTTAAACAAAATTTTATCCTTATACTAAACTGAATTATTTGAAATAAAACTGTTTTTGACATTCAAACTGTGTGTAAACAAAAAAAACTGTACTAATACTAAGTTGAATTGTTTTAAATACAATTGTTTTGACATTTAAAGTGTGTAGTTATGCTAAACTGAATTGTTTGAAACAGAACTGTTTTGATATTTAACTGTGTATAAACAAATAAACTATACTTCTATTAAATTGAATTATTGAAATCTTTCATTGAAATGACTTAATTCAGCATCAAATAACCTGAGAAGGGTTGATATGCCGTAAAACAAAACAACAAACTAACCAACAATATTCAATATAACAAGTTTTCATATACAATTCTAAACACACTTAACAAGGAACTCAAGTAGGTATCCATATTTTTAGTAATTTTACCTATACCTACCATCAACAACTTTTTTACATTTAACCCCATTAACTATTTTTGTATCTTCTTTTTTATTTAGGGCTTGGTTTAATACATACATAAAAACCTTTATGTAATGTATGTATTAAACCAAGCCCTTTGATACAGGTAGGGTGGACACGATCAATTTTAAATCAAATAAGCTGCTTTCAATTCAGAGTTTTCCTTCTCTTAAACTCGTTGATTAACCAAGGTTAAAGAACCCAGTCTGTCCTGCTGGGTGAGAAGAGATGACTTCGTGCCTTTCCCAAGGGCATTAGTGCTAAGTGAAAAGCAAACAGCCTTGTCCAGGTTTTGAACTTGGGTTACTGATTCCATTTCTTATGATAGAAACTATTGTATAAGGTTTACCTAAAAGTTGTTATGTAACACACAGAACTGTGTTGGACTTCTCAGTCATCAAGTATACATACTAAGTGGTTCAAAAATGGTATCATTTAACAAGTGTAAGCTCCTCTACAAAAATGATAATCTCAATGTTTTCTAAGTTTGTCATAACCACTTCAAGTCCACAAACATTGCAGCGTTCATTCTCCTACAAAATATCATAACAACATTTTTACTTATACTTATAATTAATTATTCACAAAGGCAGGAGACTTATGCTGCCTTGCTCGTTCTTTACTTGCCTTTTTCAGTGAACAGATCAAAGAAAAAAACCTGTCACTTACAGGATTTTTTTGTAAGACTTTCATTGTTTATTTATGATATTATTGTGTAGGTTTTCAAAATAGATTAGAAGTTACAAAACTTATCTGCTGTTTAAATATTTGATACTTTTAAGCAGATAAAAAGAATGTCAAAATCTTTTCAGACTTCAATATATGATATATATATATATATATATATATATTGGCCTACAGTTTATGATAAAGAGAATATATGTAAAATATAAATATGAAGATACGAAAGAAGATTGGTAATGAATGTGATGTGAACAAAGCAAAGCAGTTAGAACTCTAAAAAGCAGAAACAAAATCTTTTTCACAAAATTCTCTGACCTTTTCCTGAAAGTCTGATGAAAACTGTTTAAAATATCTTATCTCTTCCTGTTGTTATATAATAAAGGAATGATTTTTTATTTTAATCATTTTTCATTAATTATATCTTATCATTCAGTTTGGTTGGGCTTTGAACTATTCGGGTTAAGAGTTCAGGTGCATAGCCATTGGGTACAGTTTTATGCTCACTCACAAAGGATATGACAATCACCATCGTCATAATAAACACCTGAAGAAGGCCCGGAGGACATATCGGCCGAAATGTTGTGGAAATAACAATAAAGATGAAGACAATAGTTTGAAAGCCATTAATGATAAAAATCATCAAGCTTCGTCTCAGAAATTTAGACAACTAATTTTTTATTAGTTCTTTTTATTTTTTCTTGCTTTTTATTATAAAATTCCCAGTTACATAATCTTTGAAATACAACAGAGTTTGGACAATTAAATGAGGGTTAGAATTGTCTCTTAACCTATTTCTAATCCTGAGTAAAATCACTTTTATGTATTGGTGAACAATCTATTGTAAAGAGATCTACTGTATCTCTCTTCAATGAAACTACAAATGTTTCTTATTTATATATAGAAATATAATAGTTTCTTTTATTTTGGCATGTAAAGGATGCAGAGTCATGTTTTTCACTAGTATTTTTGCTACATAAGGAGCTGAACCAGTTTTTTTTGTCTTTTTCTGCCACTGTTCTGCATACTAGATAATATTACTTAGAACTATAGTCCAATACACCAAACCATATCAACTAAAAGAAGTGAGGTACAAAGTTATTGATGTCAGAAATAGAGTTGATGCCCTGAGCTCAAATCCTAGACAGCATTTTAGTTTATGCTAATATCTTCATGAAAGGCATGAATTCATCTGTTCTTCACCCTAGCTGTTGATAAATAGAAGAGTAACCAGTTTAGGAAAAGGATAAATAGAAGAGTAACCAGTTTAGGAAAAGGAATACTTTGAATTAGGAAGGAATACTTTGAATTCAAAATCCAGGTTGACTCCACTTAAAAATTGACTTTGCGTCACATCCTGCCCATCATGGAGTGGTTACATAAATACATACTTGCATTAATTCTTTTAGTGGAGGAATTTGTAGTTTACATCTTGCCAGTAGTGAAGGAGTTGGGTAAATATGTACCCTGTTGTTTACCTATAGCTGGTAGAAAGAAGTGGATTCAAGCCTATTCTAAAAGCAATTGTGCACAATGAATGCTGTGTCAATTCCATTAATCACACCATTGACCAAGAGGCTACTAAATACTTATAAAATGAAATGTAAAGGTATTCCAAGTGATGGAAATTGGATGCTGATTTAGCACATGGAAATTTTGAAAAGATGACATTTTTGTATTTGCTAAAAAAATTCTATGCTGATTATCAAAAAATAATAAAAGATTAAAGTCTTTTAATTTTTTTACTTCTACTAAGCATCAAGAAATGCTTACTAACAATTGTTGTGTGGCTCTCATTGGTAAAACAAAACACTGGTGGTGATCCTGTTATTGAGAGTTGGCAGTGAACAGAAGACAAATACCCTGTTGAATGTTTATCAATATATTTACCTGATCTCTCCACACAAACCAGAAACGACACAAGGTAATTTTAAAGCAAAGTTTAATGGGTTTGTATTCAGAGTATTCCTTCTCTTTAATCAGTTGCTATACTAAGGATAAAAAGCCCAGTCTGTCCAACTATTCACCTATAGCTAGAAGAAAAATAGTTGGATTCATACCTTTCCCAAAGGTATTAGTGCTATATGAAATGTAAACCACCTTGTCCAAGGATTGACCTAGGGTCATCATGTCCATTTCTTATGATGGTAACCATTACACCATGAGCACCGCCAAAGTTCATCTAACTTTTATTTCTCTCCCACCCAATCGGCAGAGCTAAGAACATGCTGATTGTATCCCCTGCAGAAAGGTAAGATCTCTCCAAAGGGGCATCATGGGTAAGACACTCCACCTGATGGTGGGTTCTAATTCTGGAGCTCTGGGGAATGTAGAGTATGTCTTCATTGCCATTACTCCCAGTAAGACTCTGACCTGCAGTGGCTGTACCTGTTTGAGTCTTATCTATGGATCAAATAGATTTGTTTATGGAATCAGAACAGGCAACCCCAGTGGATTCAATAAAAGATGTAGTTCGAAGTTCTGTGAAGGTTCCCAAGTTCGACAAACACCTGAAGAAAGCTGGAGGATATATCGGCCGAAACGTTGTGGAAATAACAATAAAGATGAAGACAATAGTCTGAAAACCATTAGTATTCAATAATTGTGTGAAAAAAACTTTTAAGACAACTACACACAAAAAATATAAATGTGAACAGATAATGAATACAATTCCATAACCTTTAGACATAAAATAAACCTAAATAGGTTGATATGCCATTAAAACAAATCAATCATTTTATTTGTCTGACAAAGTCTGAGAGAGATATATGACCAAGTGATGGTGTGCTTATCATTTATTGTTTACATTTGTTAGGTCTATTCATTAAACATCTTAGGATGTGATTTTAATTCCAACTTTTGAGTAGGTGTAGAATACAAGTTTGCTTGTTTGCTATTTTGTTGGCTGACTTAATTAATAAAAAGACCTTAAGTGTCATCAGATGTGATCCTGCGTTGTCTTCAGTGATGTCACAATTCTCAACAATCCCTTTCTTCTCATGGTCAAACTGACTGGAAGCTCATATCCAGGATCATGTGTTTAACCTCTACGCACTTGGGTATATACAGGCTTCTCATCCAGTTACATAATGAATGAAAGCTGATTCTCAAAACACGTGTAATTTCCAATGGATCTTTGTTCAAATAAAAAAAGATGCCATCTAGCAGATGGTATGTTAGATATCAAAAAATGACACTGAAAATCAAGTAGAAGCTGCCACTTAAACATGGAAAAATTCTTAGAAGGTTTCCCCCACAAAAAAAGAGAGGAAAACTATGATTTAAAACTTCCTTTCCTATCTAGAAGCCATACACACTTGTTAGTAAAGTCGATGACAAATTAGGAGCTTGAAAACTTAATGCAGTTCAGCACAGTCTTTGGTTTCACTTCTGGTAATTCTAGTGATGTTGATGGTGCCACTGGATGGTAAATAAAGTTGACAACCTTTGTCAAGGGTGACCTGAAGGCTCCCTTTTCAATAGCTACTACACCAAGGTGTAGGGGAGGGCACTACTCCATATCCTGGACTGCTCCACTTTACCCTTGATGTGTACCTTATAATGCTGAGTGTTAAGCAAGGTGGCATCAAGTACCATTTTTTGAGTCTTAGGTATGACTTGACCTGGGATTGAACCAGATCTCCTGGACCATTGGCGAACACTCTACTCATTAGGCCAATATTCTTGCATTAATCTTGGGTAATATCAGTGTAATGTTGAGGAAAGCCTTACTGCAAGGGCAATCACCTGGCTTCTATATAAACTATTCCAGGCCTTTGTCCTTGAGAAAAGTAAGTATTTTCAGACGCAGATTTATTGTCTTATGTGAGCAAAGGATATCACCTTCCTTGAAAAAAGAGACAATCAGAGGAATGCAAACAGTGAAAATTTAAAAAGTTATAAGGGTATAAAAAAAAACAACAAACTTCTTTTCTATATCAAGATGAGACATGAGAAAGACTCAGAACAATTTCTCTTTCTCTCAATCAGCATCTGATACTTTATACCATTGAGAACAATAGAGCTAATTTCTGTCTGAATATTCGAGACAGGGTATTATTGCTATTCACTTTAATTTATTATGGCAATTTTTTGGCAATAAATACATTTATACTAAAGAATATATATTTGAATGATTTATCCATATATAAATAATGTCATGATTTGATGGATGGGATAGCTTTGTTATTGTGTTTGAACATGTAGAGGAGGCAATGTTGCTGTAAGTCATTAATACTCATAAATTATGAGATCAGCTTTCTAATTTGTATGTAACCTATTAACAATAACTAGCTTTTCACACTGTTTATATTTGCTGTAAGAAGAAATTACAATGAATAAATATCAACCTATCAAAATAATCAATTTTTTTTACCTCCACTTTGTCTATTTCAGTATTGGTTAATGATATATCTGTACAGTCCCATCCAAAAGCAAGTATACCTCTAAAAATATTATTAAAAGTGAATTTTCTTGTAAATTCAAGATACTAGAAACTCCTTATTTCTAGTAGAAGATTATAAAATCAAAATGGATATCAGTAGGTACCAAACTCTTCAGAAAATAGGATATGTATATATATATATATATATATATATATATATGTATGTATGTATGTACTTGGTGCATTCAATAGGTTTCCAGACTTTTTTGTATAGGCGTTTAAACTGTCGTAGACTCTTGAAAATTCAATATGTTATTGCTATACATCTTATGAGATGACTGATCAATTTTTGTGATTTCAGCTTCAAAGGAACAGCTAC
Organism: Sepioteuthis lessoniana; assembly: GCA_963585895.1. NCBI lineage: Eukaryota > Metazoa > Mollusca > Cephalopoda > Myopsida > Loliginidae > Sepioteuthis > Sepioteuthis lessoniana. Next base: position 49,336,634 of record OY757920.1, on the reverse strand, counting down.
AGCAGGAATTGGAATACACCCTACTAAAGCTTGATTGTCACAGATGGTGAATTTCAAAAATGCAATTTGGATGTGAGGACACTTTAGAAGAACAATATGCAATAAAATTTTGTTTTAAACTTGGAAAAAATGCCGCAGAAATGTATGGAAAGCTTCAGACTGCTTTTCAACCATTTTGCATGAATCGAGCATGAGTTTTTGAGTGGCATAAGAGATTCAATGAAGCCAGGGAGTCTGTGAGGGATTATGAGAGGTGTGGGAGGAGTAAGGAAGTCGATACACCAGAGTTGATTGGCCAAAGGGTTAGAGTTAGGGTTACGGTTACTATGTTGAGGTTTTGAGGGAGTTCAAGAAGAGATTCCATCAAAAGAGGCCAGCACTCTTCAAATCGGTTCAGTGGCATTTCCACCGGTACAATGCACCAGTCCACAACTCCATCCTTGTCACAGACTATCTGACTATTTGCCTATACGGAAAAAGTCTGGACACTTATTTAATGATCCTCATATATATATATCTGACTGGAAATTGTCCCGGTGGAAATGCCACTGACCTGATTTGAAGAGTGCTGGCCTCTTCCGTTGGAATCTCTTCCTGAACTCCCTTAAAACCTCAACATAGTAACCCTAACCCTATCCCTTTGGCCAATCAACTCTGGTGTATTGACTTCCTTACTCCTCTCATAATCCTTCACAGACTCCCTGGCTTCCTTGAATCTCTTATGCCTCTCAAAAACTCATGCTTGATTCATGCAAGATGGTTGAAAAGCAGTCTGAAGCATTCCATACGTTTCTGTGGCATCTTTTTCAAATTCAAAACAAAATTTTATTGCATATTGTTCTTCTAAAGTGTCCTCATGTCCAGATTGCATTTTTGAAATTCACAAGCTGTGACAATCAGGCTTTAGAAGGGTGTATTCAATTTCCTGCTGTAGCTGTTCATTTGAATCTGAAATCATAAGCATTGGTCAGTCATCTCATAAGATGTATAGCAATAACATACTGAATTTTCAAGAGTCTACTCCAATTTTAAATGCCTGTACAAAAAAAAGTCTGGAAACTTATTGAATACACCACACACACACACACACACACACACACACACACACACACACACACATATATATATATATATATATATATATATATATATACTACTTCTGTAAAAAATATGGAATTGAAACACTGAGAGGATAATCACTTGGGTTTTTTTATTTAGCGGGAAATAAACTAAGAAAAAAAAAAGTAAATTAAAGTAAAGTTGGTAAGCATAGTCAAGAGTAACCTGAAGTCTCCCTTTTCAATAGCTACTACACCAAGGGGTAGAGGAGGGCTCTACTCCTTTCCCTGGATTGCTCCACTTTTCCTTTTGACCTTACCTTATAATACTGAGTGTTAAGCAAGGTGGCATCAAGTACCATTTTTTGAGTCTTTAGTATGACTCGACTAGGGATTGAACTCAGGTCTCCCGGGCCATTGGCAAACATTCAAACCATTATGCCAATGTCTGGTAAAAATTAAGAAAAGAGAAAGCATAAATTCAATAACTGAACATTCTGGCTTCATAATATATTCCTTAAACAAACAAGAATAAACTATTTAAATTGTGCAGACAAAAATATAATGGAATAGCCCAATAGTGAGGGAAAAATGATAGAATTCCTTGAAAAATCATTAGAATTTATACTTTGTTGTTCTTCCTTTAGCTTTTGCTTTTATGAGAGCCTTAATTCTTTTAAGCATGGACTTCATTAATTTAAGGCAATATTCTTTTTCAAAGTGGTTCTAACTTTGCTTAATGGCTGTTAATAGATCTTAGGTGGATGGAGACTTCTCATAAATGATTTTTAAAATTTTCTTTCATAAATTCTCTAATGGATTTAAATCCACAATGTTTACTGGCCATACCATCATTTTTTATGCCTTTCCAGAAGAAAAGCTTTAATTCCCTTTGCTCTATGACTTCCTGAAAAATGATTTCATCATGACCAAACCAATTTTCTGTTGCTGGAATGAGAAAATTAGCCAGCATTTCAATTTACACATATGTATTGTCATTTCCTCAATTTCTTTCAATGATATGCAACCTCATATTATGAATGATTTAGGGAATTTGCTTTTTCTTCAAGCAGTCATCTTTATATATCTTATTTAAATGGCAGTAGCAAAAGTTCAAGCATTATGACATTGGCCAATGCAGATTCTTGACATATATGAAAAAATATGGTGTACGTATATATATATATATATATATATATATATATATATATATATATATATATATATATAAGTAAATTATGGATTGTAATCCGACAATATGTAGAGAAAAATTGATTGACTTGAAATCTTTCTTGATAAACAAATGTAACATGAATTCTATACAATATTTCTAATAAGTCAAATGATGTAATTTAAAACAACAAACACTGATTCACCAATTAAACTGACAACTTTTTCTGGTTATGCAAATTTTCCCCTAGGTTTTTGTATTTTGCATTTCTAAACATCCATCGTTGATTTAACATCACTTATATCACCCCTCACGGTCCTGATGATGGTTCAGTATAACTGAAACGTTATTGTGTCAACTTCTCAATAAATCTCTCCTTTCACTTGGATTACCTTGTTATCAATTTTTCTCTGCACACACACACACACACACACACACACACACACACACACACACACACACACACACACACACACATATATATATATATATATAGATAGATAGATAGATAGATAGATAGATAGATGAAAATTTTTGTTGTGGCTGCACACTATCCGTTCATAATAAACTGGAAAAACTTATTTAAATTTTTCTAATTCTATAAGAATTGGTAGTGTGCAGCTACAACAAAATGGTCCAGTTATGCTCTTCGCTTTGGGTGAGGCTTAGAACTTTTTGACCCATGCTCTGTGTGTGTGTATATATATATATATATATATATATAGTATAGTATAGTGCAGAAATCAAGACATTCTTGCAAATTTAATAGGAAAAATTAATTTTTTTCTCAACCAAAAATAGCAGGATTTTATTATATCTAGTAGAACATAATAAAATCAAAGCAAACATTAAGTATTTAAGTATGCACAAGTTCAATTTCAAATTAGTTCTTATTTACATCACTAAAATAAAGCAAGGACATATTGATTAACAGGTTGAAATTATTTTTTTTTTACATTCCCTGTACATATTTTGATATAATTTCATACAATTGAAAAAAAAATATTTTGACACTTTAAAACTAAATTTACCATTAAAGTCTTTTATAAAAATCAACTTAATTTTGATGCAGTTCTGAAACATTTTACTTTGTATCTTTCTTGAGAAATTTTCATTTTAACCTAAAGAAGCTATATGAATATCAACTCAGAGCAGGGTATTTTCAGGCTATATCCCAATCTTTGTTGTTTTCATACCACTATTTCAGCCAATCTATCCTTCATTCTTCAATTTCAGTTTTAATTTCTGATATTGGGTGTTCTTTTTGATGAGTATCTTCATATTTTTTATTTTGATAACATTTTTTTTTTTTTTTAATTTCTTTATCTTCAAACAAGATGTGTGTTATCCTAATCCTTTTTTTAAAACCTGGTAAGTGCTTATTTTTCTTTCCTGTTGTGCAACGATGCTTCTTCACTTACATAACCAAGCAGAAAGACATGCTGGTACCTGCTGTTAATTTTGTCTTGTTCTCAGGAGTTGAGAGTTCAATTCTTTGGCTTGGTAGGCAGTAAATATACTGGTTTGATGGAGGAGTATTGTAGTGGCAGCGGTGGCAACAACAACAATTATAATACTATTATTGAAGAAGAAGAAGAAGAAGAAGAAGAAGAAGAAGAAGAGGATGAAGTTTGGTTTGGGTTTTTGTTTAATGGCATATCAATCTTTGTGGGTTGTTTAATGTCAAAGCCATCCTGGTATAAGGACAGCAGTGATATTATTTAACTCATAGTGCATGCTATAAGGGTATTTATACTTTTCCCAAAAGGTATTAGTCCAAAAGTCAAAGTAATACTAAGACTAGAGTTTGAACTAGCTTTAAGGCTTTAGTTCAGCACATTAGCCACCATGCCATTTGGATTCCCAGGATGAGGAAGTGGAAAAAGGATGAAGGATAGTAACAAGAGGTAGTAGGGAGCAATGACAAGAAGAAGAACAACATCAACTGATAGTTGGGAGTTCAGATCCTTAATGCAAATATTGGACTAAACAAAACCAGAGATAATAGAGAAAATCATATTCTCCAGGACAAAAAATTGTCTTCCATTGAAGATTACTTGAATGACAACAAACATACTTGAGGAAACCTGGAAAATGCACAGAATGAAACATAATGATTAAAGAAACTACTATAAAAATCCTATTCTCAAGGAATTATCATATGGAGATAAGTTTTTGAGGTCAGCCTGGAAAGAATCCAGCTCTTTTGAATATCTTGCAAACCACTTATTATGTCTACATGTAATATTGTGATTAATTAGAGAAAACCTTATTCTATATGAGGCAAGTGTGGTAAAATAGTTATTCCTTTTTTTATCTGTTTTAGTTCTGAATAATATTAAGTTAAATTTAAGAAATACCTGATAATCTTTTTTAATCACTTAATAACTAAAATCTTAAATTCATTTGATCGTTTAAATACTATACTAAAAAAATTGACTACAAACAACAAATACGAGGTTATATATTTATCCACACTAATAGGATATAACACAAAGTCAATTTTTTTTAGCCATAGTTTAAGAAGTTTGAATTTAGTTTTTCTTCTCCTTGGCTAGTTTCCGTACCATAGTTAGCCCACTCTGCCCTGCAAGTTCCATAAAATGAATTTCAAAAATCTGCAGGAGCTATGGAAAAAAAAAAGAGACATTCTAAGATTTTTTCTGTATTTACAGTGATACCTGCTTTAACATGGATTGAACTATTTTGGTCATGTAATACATGTACTGCTAACTAAAAAAAGTAAAGTTGGCGACCTTAGTGGAGGGTGACCTAAAAGCTCCCTTTTCAGTAGCTACTACACCAAGGTGTAGGAGAGAGCGTTACTCCTTCCCTGGATTGTTCCACTTCACCCTTGATATGTTCCTTATAATGCTGAGAGTTAAGGTGGCATACAAGTACCATTTTTTGAGTCTTTGGTATGACTCAACTTAGGATAGAACCCCGGTCTCCGGACCATTAGTGAACACTCTACTCATTAGGCCAATGCAAACTAGTATGTGCCAAATATTGCAAAACTTTAAACTTACTCAGTCAGGATAAACAATAATGATTAAAAAATACAGTAAAAATTTTGTAATGGAAAGGAAAATCTTGCTGATTATAATCTTTAAAGTGTCAAGTATGATATTATCTGTTGACAATTAAAATGAAAATAAGTCACTTGATTACCTAAGTTGTAGATGTGTAAAAAGTTCATTATTACCGTAAAATTTGAAAATCATCAATCTATGAGTTGATTGTATTAAAAAAAAACAAAAACAAACAAAAAAACTATAAGATATAAAATTTGCAAATCTATGATTTACAATAATGAATAAGCAAACCACAATCAATTTTTTTTTAGAAAGTTAAAATTTTTCTAAATCAAAGATACCACAAATTTATTATTTCTAATAGAATATTATATAAACAAATAAATATTATTAAGTATCAAAATCTACAGCACTTAAACTCTGTAGTAAAATTGCATATATAAATATAAGGGGTGTACTAACTTTTGGACTGGTACATATTCAGATTTTTGGTTAAGGAGTTTCAGTGCTTTAGAGTCTGGTAACAAATAATGCTTAATAATATCGAATTCTTATGACTAGAAACCCACCCACTGAAAGACTGTGATGATATCTTGCTTGATTACGTAACTCATAGGATTATAAAAGGGTCTACACTTCTGATGATTTTCTATCTATAATTTCTTTGTCTATCATTGTAACTTTAAAAACGCACAGACACACACACAGACACATACACACATACACTAATCACCACTTACTCATCCACACACAATAATACGCAACTATAACCCCCCCCACTCACACACACACTTGCAAGCACACATAAAGATTAGTACACAAATGGTTTTTGACTGTATGTTTCGATTTAAAAATTTTTTTTTTTATTTCTTCATTTCCTTTCATTATTTGCCTGATGATTGTTGTTTGTTAAACTTCATGAAACCTAAGGTCACAGACAAACTTCCATGGCATTAAATATATAAACCTAATATATATATATATATATATATATATATATATATATATATATATATATATATATATATATATATATATATATATATATATATATATATATATATATATATATATATATATATATATATATATATATATATATATATATATATATATATATATATATATATATATATATATATGATCCCCCCAGAGAGGAGGTCCACATGGTGTAATGGTTAAAGTGCTTGAGAGCAGAATCATAATAAGCAAGTTCAAATTACAGTCACATTATTACTTTCACTTTCGGACAAATACACTTAGGAAAGGTGTGAATCCCATTATCCTCCCAGCCATAGGTTAAATAGTACCACTACTGTTCTAGAAGAATGGATGTGGCATGAAAGAACCAACAAAGGTTGATATGCCATTAAACAAAGAACCCCAGCCTCCAGGGGGTCGTGCACTCTCACAAGGAATTACTGGTGGCCACTCATGCAATACAAAGCTCTTCTAATGAATTGAACACCCCAATAGTGGTTAAGCAGATATGTAAACAAAAGAAAAATGATGCATATGCATTAAATTTATTTCCCTTACACTGAAGCTGCTGATGGTTCTGCTGTAAGATATCTTATTGGCATGAAGTCAGCTGGGTTTCAATTTCAGCTTGAAGCATCTCATGTGTCGAGTCACACAGATGAGTTGTGATACAATGTAACAGTCTCTCTGTGAATGACAATATATATATATATATATATATATATATATATATATATATATATGTAAACCGTTATTGTCTTGATGAATTTAAAATTTAATACTTTCTCAAAAATGAATTATATCAGATACAAGGTGTGATTTGAAGTTTTGACATTATTTGTTTTAGATAAAGAAATTAAAATCAAAATATGAGTAACTTATACAGTAAAGTGATTTCTAAATGTCTAGATATTGCTCATCTGACCAACTTATGTAATAAAGGGATGATGTCTAGATGTCTAGATTACTATCTAGAGGTATGCACAACTGAGCAACTAATATAATGAAGAGATGATATCTAGATGTCTAGATTGCTATCTAGAGGCATGCACAGTTGAGCAAGATAGGTAGATATCTAGATTACTATCTTGAGGTATGCACAACTGAGCAACTTATATAATAAAAAGATGATATCTAGATGTCTAGATTACTCTCTAAAGGTATGCACGATTGGGCAGCTCATATAATGAAGAGATATGTAAATGTCTAGATTACTATCTAGATGTATGCACAACTGAGCAACTTATATGATAAAAAGGGTGATGTCTAGATTTCTAGATTACCGTCTAAACCTTTGTGCTAACAAGAAGAAAAAACTATCAAGTCTATTTTCTTATTTTTTATTGATATGTTTTTTAGTGAAACACAGGATTGTTCAAGTGCAGCACTCTTCATGCTTACCACCCCTAGTTCCATGAAGCTTTGGTTTTAGGTGAAATACGCTCACCATATATATGTGACTTAGATCTGTGTAACTTTTCTTCCTTCCGAAACAGAAACTTACTTTCAAGGGTAAAAATTGTTGATTTGGAGAAAGTTAAAACAAATATGATGGAAAAGTTACACACCATATCAAAAGAAGAATTTCAGTCATGCTTCTATCAATGAAAAACTCACTGGAATACGTGTGCTGAATACTTAGCGGATTATTTTTGAAAAAATCAATGTTTCATTCATTGTTCATTTCTGTCTTGGCAAATGACAGCTTCAGTCTGGATATTTTTTAACACACACTTTGCATATTTAGATTTCTGAAAGAACAATTATTACACTCTAATCTTGAACAGTTATGGACAGAAAAACGAAGAAACAGAAAAATATCCCTGTGTAGATTATCGAGATTATTAAATAATATATGGAAATATAATACAATTGTATTTATAAAGAGATCTGCAATTCAGAATGATGAATGAACCTTTCCCCAAAGAGAGAATTAACACTGAACTTAGTTTTTACTGAGAAGTATATCTTCTTTTATAAATATTTGAATTTATGTTGTTTAAACTTCAATGTTTTAAAAAAAATTATAGAGAAAAATTATATGATTCATTTTTTTGGGGTGCTTGTCAAAAAGAAACAAAGAAATATGAGAGAAATGGTTGTAACTATCATTTAAAAATTTTTTTTTTTACTCTTTTGACAAGTTGGAATTTGAAATGCTTACGCAGTTCAGATATTTCCATTATACTTCATTTAAAAGATTAAAAAAAACAAATTTGTCATATAAACAGAATTGTTTCATGAAATATTATTTTCTTTGATTTAAGACTAATACTAGCTGTACCCACTGAAATAGGTGCATGATAATTGAATTGATTTAAAATCTAAATAATGTTCAAAGAATACTTGATCTTTCATTGGAGATAATAATTCATTTGCACTCAATTATGTTTTCAAGTGTTTCTTTTCGAGACAAATAATCTATATACAATTATATGGTTTCAAGTAATGATTTCTATTCATTATTATTATTATTATTACTCATTAGAGTTTTTCACACCAGCATTAGCTGATAGTCTTTCACTGGAGATTGAGTGACAGCAAGTCACCTCAAGTCTCCAGGACTCTTCTCTGTATTCTGGCTGTCTTCAATAATGCTGTTGTTTGGATAGTCTCCACTCGGCCGCCAACTTCCAAATCCTCCAGGCTCTTTAATAATCCTTTAGTTACCATGCCAAAAGCATCAATCACAATTGGTACAATTGTCACTTTCATGTTCCATAGTTTTTTCAACTCTCTAGCAAAGTTGAGGTACTTATCTCTCTATTCACGTTCTTTCACTTTTATTTTGTCGTCAACTGGGACAGCAAAGTCTACAATTTTGCAGATTTTCTTTTCTTTGTTGATTATTATAAGATCTGGTCTTCTGGCCGAGATTAGGTGATCCGTTTTTATGTCAAAGTCCCATAGGAGTTTATGTGTGTCATTTTCTAGGACAGGTGCTGGGTTGTGCATATACCATTACTCATTAGAGTTTTTCGCATCAGTTTTCGCTGATGGTCTTTCACTGGAGTTTGAGTGACAGCAAGTCTCCTCAAGTCTCCGGGACTCTTCTCAGTATTCTGACTGTTCTCAATAAGACAGTAGTTTGGATGGTCTCCACTCGTCCTCCTACTTCCAAGTCCTCCCGTCCCTTTAATAATCCTTTAGTTACTGTTCCAAAAGCACCAATCACAATTGGTATAATTGTCACCTTAATGTTCCATAGTTTTTTCAATTCCCTAGCAAGGTCCAGGTACTTATCCTTCTTTTCACATTCTTTCAGTTTTATTCAGTGATCAGCCAGGACAGCAAAGTCCACAATTTTGCAAGTTCTCTTTTTTTTGTTGTTGTTGATTATTATAAGGTCTGGTTGTCTGGCTGAGATTAGTTGATCCGTTTGTACATCAAAGTGCCATGGGAGTTTATGTGTGTCATTCTCTAGGACAGGTGCTGGGTTGTGCATATATCATTTGTTCATTTAGTCAAATTTCAATTTCTTGCACATCTCCCAGTGGATCACTTTGCCCACCCAGTCGTGTCTAGTCTTATACTCCTTCTGTACTAATTTGCTGCATTCGCTTATTATGTGATTGATGGTTTCTTCTCTATCACCGCATAGCCTACATTTGCTAAGATGCAATAAGTCTTATCTATTCTCACTTTGATATGATTGGTTCTTATGGCGTTGTTTTGTGCTGCTCTTCGGAGAGATTCTGTTTCTCTCTTAAAGTTTCTTTTTCTTAGCCAGGTCCAGGTTTTCTCGTGTGAGATGTTTATTAGTCGTTTAAAACGCCCATGTAGTTGTTTTTCTATGTATTGTCATTCTGTTGTGCATCGTGCCAGTATCGTTTCTAATGGCTACAATCAGTCCTCCTTCGTGTTTTTTCTATGTAGTCCTCGAGTCGTATTGATACGTCAACACTGTCTTCAATGCTACCAATTCCTTTTCATCCCTCCTTTCTTGATTCATATAGTCTGTCAACGTCGTCTCTAGAATATAACGCCTTATGCATGGTCATTAATTTTCTTGTTCTTTGGTCCATTTGCTTAAGTTCTTCTCTGGTCCACTTCAAAAAGAGTCCCGAATATCTAACGAGGGGTACAGCCCAGGTATTTATTCCTTTGATAAGGTTTTATCATCATCATTTTACTCATTGAGAGTATTCCACATCAGCTAACGCTGATGGTCTTTCACAGGAGTTAGTTTTCTTGAATCGTAAGTAGATGTCTTGAATTTTAACGATCATTTTTTCGCATTACCATATCAATACTATTAATAGTGATGGTATTATTGTTAAGCAGTCAAAAAGGCATTGTTTAACTTATAACAATAATGATAATAATAATGATAATAATAAATGAACTTTGATTCGTCGAATTCCACTTAGAATAATAAACTTCAATCTGTTTACTTCGATGGCTAGCGTTCATTAATATGTATGTGTATGTATATGTAAACAAGTCATGTCATCAAATCCGGGAGGTGAATGTTAGTAGCTGGCTACCCTCGGTGTAAGGGTGTAAACCCAGACAGAAAATAAGGAGTGGAGCCCCGCAAGAGGTTGGCCGGCGTATTCATCACTTTCCGGCAGCTCCTGCATCCCTTCTGGTCTTCAGCCGTCTTGACCTGTCTTGCAGCTGGATCGGACCCGCCAGGACGAGAGAGTGAGGCTGGAAAAAATACCTCTGAACATCGCCGCGTGGCACATTCGCACGCTTATTGACCGGGACGACACAAATAGATCTTATCGACGTACCGCTCTTATCGCTTCAGAACTTGCCCGGTACAAAAATGACATTGCCGCTCTCATTGAGACTTTAGTGTTTCGGGAAATTGTTAATTTCTCTAACACTATATATTTTAGGCAACACAAATGAATAACAAAACTTCTTTTAACACCACAACAAAGTAAGGTTTATCATAGTAGCAGGCGTGAAGGAGTGAGAGTGAGAAAGTGTCTCTTTTGCGTCGCTGGTCTGTATGTTGGTCCTTGGTTCGTAGGAAGCGTGTTTAAAGCTAGCAGCGAGCGAAGGGTTCCAAGTGGAATCAGTGGCAGTCATGTGAGAGAGATGTGTTTCTTCTGCTAGCTCTGGGCTCTCTGACCTTGTCCGTTCTACAAAAAGGGACCAGAAAAAATATTTCCTGAGAGGGAGAAGGAATTAATGCGCTCTGCCAGTTGTGAGTGACCGACTCTCTTAACAGGGGCATTGATTCGCGAAAGGAAATAGATCTGTGGCTGCTACAAGACCATGCTGGCAGGCAAGGGAGAGCTAATTGAGAGGAGTTCAGGTTATGCTTTTTTTCTGGAGTGGACGTGCACCCGATGATAAACGCGAAGCCAGAGTGGGCTATGCCATCAAGACTTCGCTCGTAGGCAAGTTATCCTACCTCCTGAAAAAGGGTGAATGACTGCCTCATGACTATGAGACTTCCACTTCATCACGAGAAAAAAAAATTGCTACCGTCATCACCGCCTATGCACCCACCATGACTAACACGGATGAGATAAAGGAGAAGGTTTATGCAAACAAGCTCATCATTCTTGGTGACTTTAATGCAAGAGTTGGACAAGTTCCCTCGTGGGAAGAAGTACTAGGTAAACACGGGACCAGAAAATGCAACAGTAACGGCCTACTGCTTCTTCAGACCACTGCCAAGCATAATCTTTTAATCACTAACTCCATATTCTGCCTCCCTCCTCGGAACAACACATCCTGGATGCAACCCGCTCTAAGCACTGGCATCTGATCGACTATGTCATTGTGAGACGGCGACATAGGCAAGTTATAAGAGTCACGAAGGCCGTGTGTGATGCAGAATGCTGGACAAATCATCGCCTAATTATTTCTAAATTAAGCATCAGAGTCCAGCCTAAAACAAGACCAAAGGGCAAAAAAGCACCAAAGCGACTGAACTTCACGAAGCGAAAAGACGTTCCAACCAAGCAATCGTTTGTTGAGGCCTTAGATAAGTGGCTTGATACTATCCTTTTGGACGAGCAAGATATGGAAGCAGCGTGGATTACTGTCTGAGACACCGTATATAGCATAGTGTTTAGGATCATCTACCTGAAGACACAGAGACTGGTTTGACGAGAACCATGCCGAGATCATGGACCTCATAGGGAAAAAGCGCACTGCCCACCTGGCGCACCTCCATGACCCTCAGTGTACTACCAAGAAAGACGCTCTAAGGAGTATCTGTAACACCATTCAGCTCAAGATTCCTGGCTGAGCGCTAGAGCTGATAACAAAAATGACATGAAAAACGTTTACAGCTTATGTTGATCTGACCAAGGCATTTGACACTGTCAGCAGAGACCGCCTTTGGAGAATCATAGCAAAATACGGCTGCCTCGAAACATTCATCACCATCGTTAGACAATTTCACGACGGCCTGCATGCAAGGGTGCAAGACAACGGAGAAAGCTTCGTAACTTTTCCCTTCACAAATGGGGGTTAAGCAGGGTGTGTCCTGACACCAATTTTTTTCAGTGTCATGTTTTCTGCGGTGCTGTTTGATGCATTTAATGGCTCCGATAATGGAATCGACATTCAATACCGCACTGACGGCTCTTCAACCCCAGAAGGCTTCAAACAAAGACCAAGGTGAAGACTGATATCGTCAACGAGTTTCTATTCACCGACGACTGTGCACTGAACGCTACTTCCAAAGCCAGCATGAAAAATTGTGTTTACAAGTTCTCAATAGCCTGTGACGATTTCGGCCAAACCATCAGCACAAGTGTTCTGGTGGCGAAGGCAAGCGATAATAAATAACACGTGAACACACAAGGTATCTAGTAATGGGGTGTCTTTATTTACATCCAAGGGAGCTAAACCTACAGAGCCGGCCTCACTTTCATGGGGCCGTTTCGTATCCGTGTTTTTCGGAGCTATAAACATCATAACATCCCTCTTATCAAGTGATGTTTATACTGAGTTCAAGGTGATGTGTGATGCTGTAAAAGTCCATACTTTGTAATAGTGTGTGAGTTCATTTTGGAATGAAGCTAGTAAAATTCAGAGTAATCAAAGTAAGGTCCCTATGTGCTTTTTTCTTTTCTTTTTTTCCTTTTTTTCTCTTTCCTTTCTTCCACTTTCTCCTCAATTTTTTGCTTTGTGCGTCTACCTTTCGATAGGTTATGGTCCTTTAATCGTGCTGGCACTTGGACAGGACGACTAGATCTACGGTTTGGATTTCATGTGTCTGTGATGTGCATGTTTGTATGGAAGTGTATTGGGGGTCAGCTGGTGTTTGGTCGGGTAATGTATCTAGTTGCAGGGGACGGATATTCAGGGGCTCTGTGGGTGCCCGGCCAGGAAATGTGCCCTGTTGGCGCAGGTGGATCCTGTTTCGCCTGTACTCTTGTCCATTTACCTGGACCATATAGCTGCGTGGTGCTGCTTTGCTAGTGACTATGCCAGGCGTCCAGTCACTGTTAGGGTTTTGTGGATGACGCTTCACCCTGATAGGTTGTCCTTTGGCGAGGTCTGGTAATTGTTTGGAATGCCGGTCATAATAGCTTTTGGTTGTCTGTTTTTTTTTGTCTGTTTTTTCTTTATGAGTGCCTGTTGTACGTCCATTTGAACTTGGGGCGTGTAGTCCGTGGCTTTGCATGGTAGCATTGAGCGGGTGCGCCTTGATAGGAGTCGTTGCGCAGGTGAACTGCGCATGCCTGGTGTGGTTGCATTGCGCCATTCCAGGATGGCTTTCCACATGTCAGTTCCTTCTTTTCACTGCTGCTTCCGCTCGTCCATTGAATTGATGATGGTGTGGGCTGGATGTTATGTGGTTGACATCCCATGATTTGAGGAATCTGCGAAACTCGCTGCTGATGAAATTGGTGCCGTTATCGGTGATCAGGGTTGCTGGTGCACCGTGTGTGGCAAAGACAGGTTTGATCGCTTTGATGAGGGCGTTGCTACTGAGGTCAGGGAGCTGGCTTAGTTCTATAAAGTCTGAGTAGATATCCACCAGCACTACATAGTGTCTGCCATTTACTTCAAAACAGTCGCTGGCCACTAATTGCCATAGGTGAGTCGGAATTGGGTAGGACATCAGAGGTTGTCGTTGTTGGACGAGCTGGCAGGTTTCACAGCACCGGACAGCTTCAGTGATTTCATCCGTGACCAAAACATTATCTCACGGGCAGTATCTAGGGTGTACTGGATGCCTAAGTGGGACCTGTGTGCCCTGACGACCATCTCTGGCCTCAGTTTTGTCGGTATGATAAGGCGTGTGCCTCGATAAGCTAGGCCATTTTCTGTGGCTAGTTCATCACGGTATGGCCAGTATTCCCTGATATTGAGTGGACTGTCGTTTTTGTCAACTGGCCCACCTTTTTTGTGATTTCTATTAGTGGTAACAATGTCGTGTCCTGACCAGTTTCTTCCTTAATCCGTGCGAGGCGGTGGTCAGAGACGAAGTGGTGATCTTCCAGTTCAAACTTTTCCGTGAGCTCATGTATTTCGAATATGGTGGCTTTGTCCTCCCTGGCTGTCTCAGTGGCTGGCAATGAGGCTCGTGATAGTGTGTCACTGATATACATCTGTGGTCCTGGTTAGTACTCCACGTCCAGAGAGTGTTTCTGAAGTCGAAGCCGCATTCGTTGCAGTCGCTTTGGGCTGGTGTGGATGGGCTTCGACAGTATATTCTCCAGTGGTTTGTGGTCGGAGAATACTTTCACCTTCACCTTGCCGAGGATGTACTGCTTGAAACGTTCTGCGGCGAACACAATGGCGAGACATTCTTTCTCAATTTGAGCATAGTTTCGCTCCGTTTTAGTAAGTGCTCTGGACGCATATGGGATGGCGTGTCCACCTTGTTTTATTACAGCTCCAAGACCAACCTCCGAACTATCGCATTCCAGTGAGATTTCCTTGTTAACATCATAATATTGGAGGACTGGAGCTTGGGTGATGAGTTCTTTCATCCTACTGAAAGCCGTTTCGTGTTGTGGCAACCAGTCAAATACAGAGTCCTTGTCCAGTAGGCGTCGCAGTGGTTCACATACAGTGCTTAGTTTGGGTGTAAACTTGGCAAGGTAGTTTGCGACTCCTTGTGCCGCGACCCGCCGATAAACATAAACAGATCAGGTTACACGCCCGCTGTAGGACAATTATATCCAGGTACGGCCGGAACTGACGAAGCCCTTTTTTTTTCTAATGACCTTGACATCTCGTTACAGCTAAAAGAAAAGGATGAATTAAAATTAACAATATTTACAAAGCACTTTGGCCAAAAATAACTTAATAAAAATGGAACTAATAGTCGTCGCCAGCTTATAGCAGGTAAAAAAATACTTAATGGCTACACTCATTTTTTATCAAAGAATTTTATATTCACGCGGCTGGAGCTGTGTGTCACAGCACCTTCGTAATATCAAGCCCTTTTTCAACGCTCATCGGCGCGCTCTTGGCGTTGCATTGTGTCTTGTGGTGGGGCGCTCTCGACCGGCTGTGATTGCGTGCCGCACAGTCCGTTCGGGTGTGTTCCACCACTGGATATATCACCTCTGGCCTCAGGGGGCCGTCCTCCCAGGCTTTAACCCTCTTCGGAGGGGTTGGGTTTATCGCCCGGCGCCTGAGGCGCCCCGAAAAGGGGAATGCCGACAGGGTCCGAGGCATTTTTGGAACTGCTTGCCGCGTTGGGCTTCGGCCCTGCGATAGGACCCACCTTAAAAACAGCCTTGTGCCATATTCGTACGCTGGTGGGGCGTAGGATAAATAACGGCGCGCTCTTGGCTTTTAGCATTTTGCGAGGCCCCGGAGTCTGTTCTGGACTTCGTGAAACTGCTTGCCTCATTGCACTAAGTGAGCCGATGAGCAGCATTGACCAGCAGGGTTCGAGTCTCGGCTCGTTTCCGACTTCCCCTCCCCTTTATCCTCACTTTAATCGGCATTCGGGCTTTTGACCTTGTGTCAAGTCGTGTCTGGTGGGAGGCAGCGACAAATAAACGGCGCGCTCTTGGCTTTTAGCTTTTTGCGAAGCCCCGGAGCCTGTTCAGGACTTCGGTCCGGAGCGTGGCTCTGCAAAAGGAACAATGGCAGACTTGGGGCCTTTAATTAGACACCTAGTTTCGACTAGGCTACCTTCGGGTGGGTGAGCTGCACTTTTGTCTCCTTTGCCCCCTTTGTACGGTACTAGACCATGCGTCTAGTTTAAGCCGTAAATTGGCATACGTGCCCGGACCCACATTTGGGTTCGTGAAACTGCTAGCCTCATCAGGCTCACATTGCACTAAGTGAGCCGATGAGCAGCACTGACAAACAGGGTTCGAGTCTCGATTCGTTCCCGACCTCCCCTCCCCTTTATCCCCACTTTAATCGGCATTCGGGCTTTTGACCTTGTGTCAAGTCGTGTCTGGTGGGAGGCAGCGACAAATAAACGGCGCGCTCTTGGCTTTTAGCTTTTTGCGAAGCCCCGGAGCCTGTTCTGGACTTCGGTCCGGAGCGTGGCTCTGCAAAAGGAACAATGGCGGACTTGGGGCCTTTAATTAGGCACCTAGTTTCGATTAGGCTACCTTCGGGTGGGCGAGCTGCATTTTTGTCTCCTTTGTCACCCATGTACGGCCCTAGACCAAGCGTCTAGTTTAAGCCGTAAAACTGGCATACGTGCCCGGACCCACATTTGGGTTCGTGAAACTGCTTGCCTCATCAGGCTCACATTGCACTAAGTGAGCCGATGAGCAGCATTGACCAGCAGGGTTCGAGTCTCGGCTCGTTCCCGACCTCCCCTCCCCTTTATCCCCACTTTAATCGGCCTTCGGGCTTTTGACCTTGTGTCAAGTCGTGTCTGGTCGGAGGCAGCGACAAATATCCGGCGCGCTCTTGGCGTTTCTTTGTGTCCTGTGGTGGGGCGCTCTCGACCGGCTGTGATTGCGTGCCGCACAGTTCGTTCGGGTGTGTTCCACCACTGGATACATCACCTCTGGCCTCAGGGGGCTGTCCGCCCAGGCTTTAACCCTCTTCGGAGGCGTTGTGTTTATCGCCCGGCGCCTGAGGCGCCCCGAAAAGGGGAATGCCGACGGGGTCCGAGGCATTTTTGGAACTGCCTGTCGCGTTGGACTTCGCCCCTGCGACAGGACCCACCTTAAAAACGGTCTTGTGCCACATTCGTACGCTGGTGGGGCGTTGGATAAATAACGGCACGCTCTTGGCAAAGCTCATTTAAGGAGGAATCCTGCATTTTGTGCAGTTGCATTCACCTTACCTTCCGGCGTTGGTCCCACTTCTCGTGGTAGATCTGCCTTTCTTCCATCTACATAGGTATGCACAAAGGTCCTTTTTAGGACCATAAGAGGTCTCTGTCTGCGCGTCAGAGCATCTCTAACGGTCAGTAATGATCAGTCGAAATAGACGGCCCGGAGACGGATTCTAAGACGGATTCTAAGACCAGCCGGTCTTAACCCTCGCTCGGTTCCGATTGTCCGATAAGCTGCGCAGCGCTAATGGCACGGTCCAGCCTTTAGCTACCGCTTCGCTATCTGCGCAGCGCTAAGATAACGCCCATCTTAGCCTCAGCCTCCTGGCCTGTCCGCTCGTTTGTGCACGGCTTTGGCGCGACCCAGCCATAGTCATCGTCCGCACGGCTTTGGCGCGACCCAGCCATAGTCATCATCCGCACGGCTTTGGCGCGACCCAGCCATAGCCATCGTCCGCACAGCTTTGACACGGCAAAGCCTTCGCTCCCGTCCGATACGTCCGCACGGCTTTGGCGCGAATCAGCCATAGCCATCGTCCGCGCGGCTTTGACACGGCAAAGCCTTCGCTCTCGTCCGATACGTCCGCACGGCTAGGGGGCACGACAAAGCCCTAGCCTTTCCTCGACTCGTTCGCTCGATCTCGCCTATACTAAGGCCCGGCAAACCTTAACCTCAGTCTCAGACCTTTCACTTGGTCCATAACAAGGCTCAGTCTTAGTCACTAGCTCGCCCGACACTACATGACCAAGCTGCCATAACCGAACTCGACCTCGACGCTCCTGCAAGGTACAACGCAGTCCATGTAACGACTCGCTGCAACGGACTGTTTATACCACTGCAACACCTGGCTCACGTACGACCCGCCGTACGAGCCAGCAACCGGATCGACACACCCTTGGTAAACCCAACATACCGTCATAACCGGGAATATCGATCTACCAACCTCGACCGACCTCAGCTGCCCGCGACGACTGTCCAACGCTATCCAACGACCCGACCGAATCTTAGCTTACCAGCATCAAACATCCAGCTGTATCTCCACGACTCGACCTACGCCAGCTACCCTCGTCGGACGTCCGGCTGCGAACATCTACAACGCGACTATACCAGCTAACGACGTAACCCCTCCTAGCTGAAGACTACATACAACCGCCACGGACATTTACATACACGCTTGTAAATACGACAAATAGATTGTCACTTGTTATAATTGTTACCTCGCCTTTGTCCCTTCATTGTGTTTTGGCTGTTCTCATTCACACGTTTAACCGTATAACTCATTTGCGGGGTCGACATGCTTATCGGCTCCGCAACAAGTGGTGACCCAGAACGTGAATACAGCCAGAGCAATGGAGGGTAGCTGTGAGTCCGACACAGCAATGGCAAACGTCACCGTGGCGTTGCCAACGTACAATCCAGATGTACATTCCTGGTTCCAACAGGTCGAAACCATTTTCCCCATGTTGAGGATAACGTCTCAACGCATCAAGGTAGCCAACTTGATGCAGAAATTGCCACCAGACGTCATCAGCCGGATTACAGACGCTCTCGCTGAACTGTTCAGACGACTTTCACATTACGGATTACGTCTGAACCTTGACAAGTGTGTTTTCGGGGCGCCCAGCATCGAATTCCTCGGACACAACACCGATGCTGAAGGAATAACCCCTCAACCGACGAAGATCAGTGCAATCCAGGATTTTCCAACGCCGACGTCGATAAAACAGCTGCGACGTTTCATCGGGATGATAAACTTCTACAGAAGATTCATCCCAAAGAGTTCCACTATTCTCTAACCTCTCACGAACTTACTACAGAGGAAGAATAGGAACATTTCACTTGAAACGGGCGCTCTCCACGCATTCAACGCCGCAAAGACCGCGCTGGTGAACTTCACCAAACTCTCGTAAATCAAGGACGACCCCAAAACGCATCTCGCCCTTACGACTGACGCATCAGACGCCGGAGTAGGAGCTGTAGTTGAACAGGAATACGACTCCCAACGCAAACCAATCGCATTCTTTTCGGCCAAGCTTTCACCAGCACAGAGAAGGTACAGTACCTTTTCACGAGAGTTGCTGGCCATATACTTGGTCGTCAAGCATTTTAGACACCTCCTAGAAGGCAGAGACTTCGTGATCTACACAGACCATAAACCGCTGACGACAGCAATGAGAACTAACTCCGACAAATATACGGCTCGGGAAATTCGACATCTCGATTACTTGTCACAGTTTTCCACCGACATACGCCACGTCAAGGGGAAGGATATCACAGTCGCAGACACTTTATCCCGGACAGAAATCCACGCTCTGGATAACGACGTTCTGAGTCAGGATTTAATCACAAAAGAACAAAAATCCGATATTACAAGAGGTAAAAACGAACACCTCCCTGAAACTTCATGAGTTCCCAGTACCTCTCAGCGACGGAAGGCTGTACTGCGACATCAGCCAGGCCAACCCAAGGCCCTACGTCCCCTCGGCATTACGAAATAGCAAGGTGGTCACTGGCCGAAAAAGAATGATCTTTCTCCTTTTGTCGGGAGGTCCCTTTTTCTTTACGCATGCGTCACCCCTTTTTCCTGTCAGAGGCCTTTGGGAGTTTCGGCATATTTTAATAATTTTCTTTTTTAATTCAATTTAAATTTTTAATTTATTTATTTATTCCCGACAGATTCTTGGCATCACATGGCAAAAACAAAAAAAAAAGTCTGTGAAACCAGAAGAAACACATCAACTGAGCTGCGCAGGAAACTTAGAAAAAGCACAGCCACATCAGCCGCTGCCGCCACCATTCCTTGTTCTCTCTGCCCAAGACTTATCTGCGCACAAATTTGTCTCATTAGCCATCTGCGCACTCACGGATGCCTTCCTCAATCATATGGTTGATCAGATGGCCCTCATCGATAATGATGGACAAAAAAGAAGATTGATCGTTTCATCTCTATTACCACATAACCAACATCTGTTGTTTTGTTGTCTTATCTGTTCTTGCTTTGATATGATTGGTCCTTATGGTACTGTTTTGTGTTGCTATTAGAAGAGATACAGTTTGTCTCTTAAAGTTTCCATTTCTTAGCCATGTCCACGTTTTCTTGTGTAAGATGTTGCTTGATAGTCGCTTAAAACGTCAATACAGTTGTTTTTCTTCCCATTTTTGTTTTCTGTTTATTGTCATTCTGTTGATCTTCGTGTTGTCAGTATTGTTTCTGGTGTCTTCCTCTGCGCTTTTCTATGTAGTCTTCAAGGAATAGTATCGATGCATCAATACTTCCTGCATCTTTTCTTGACACATATAGTCTATCAACGTCATCTATGGCGTGTAAGACCTTTTTCATGGTCATTAGTTTTCTTGTTTTCTGGTCCATTTGTTTAAGTTCTCTGGTCCACGATGAGGACAGCCCAGGAATTTATTTCTTTTATAAGGTCCCTGCTATGTAGTTTTGTCTTGAGTAGCTTTTTCGTTCTCCTGAATAATCTTCTTACATTTTTTCTTTCATCTCTACTTGTTTGATGGTTTCATCTTCCAATATTTTTTAGTGATGGGATATTATTAGGTTATGTTGGTATTACGTTGGTTATGTTGGTATTATGTTGGTTGTTTTACCCTCGCTAAATGTTGATGGAAAATAAAGGTAGTGGAGAAGAACGAAGATGCCGTAAGGTTTTATATGAAGGTTTTAATGGCAGCATGAAATAAAGGGTTTACGCTGGTACGCTGCTAGTCTCGTAGGGAGGAAAGAAGGAAGGAAGTAAATGAAATTGTTAGAGTTTAGAAGGCATTTTAGCAGCTAAATGCCTGAGCGAATATATGCGTCATTAGGTTAATTGTTGAATGAAAGAAGTGTGAATGTCTCCAGAAAATGTTGCCCAGGGATGAAGTGGCTGGCTGTCGGAGCGGTATCTTCATCGCAGTTGACATAGCCAAAGCTGGAAGGGACTTAAAGTTGTTCCTGTGCATGGCGTATTGAATTCATTTAATTCATATTCAACTGGGAACCTTTGGCCTAAGAGAATAGACGCAAGGGGCCCATAAATTAGATAGCTTTCCTCATGGTGGTGGTGCTGCTGATATTCAAGAGAGCGGACAGTCATTACGTCTGTCCTGAACGAAGAAGTTCTGCGGAAGAGAGAGTTTTTGGCGGCTTTCCCCAATTTGTGTTGCCCGGAAAGATCGTTTGGGATGAATAGGATAAGTCATCCTGATTGCGTGAAAATATGCGTTGACCCTAACGGTCAAATTAAATTACGCGCCAAACAAAAATATGAAATTCTTTCTGCTACAATTTCAAGTATTTGTACATTTCCTCTTCCCTGGGTGTTCAAATTTTTTCTTGGTTTGATTGGTCTATAATAATAATAATAATAATAATAATAATTATAATAAACTAATGTATCCCTTCCTACAAGTAGTTATTTACTAAGCATTGGCATAAGACTGGATTTATGAGGCATTCAGTGAGAGTCAAACTCATTAACAATGGTCTGCTAATCTAGCTTGTTAACCAATTACACCATGTGATTATAATAATAATATTATCATTATTATCAATAATAATGATTTGTTTGCACACAGTTATATGGTTTCAAGTGTTTCTATTTAATACAAATAATTTTTATATCTCTCTTATTTTTTTGAAAATATTAGCTAACTTTTTTTTAAGGTGGTTTAATTTATAAGTCTGCAGTAAAGAATTATCATAAAAGCTAACAAAAAATTGCTCACAAAAAATAGCTTATTAAAAAAAGGTTGAAAATAAATAATAAAATATTCATTTTCAATCTTATTTTTTCTAAAAAATTTTTTTAAAACAAAATTCTTGAAAGAAAAATTTGTAAATTAGCTAATCCTATCAAGAAAAAAGTCATGACTTTTGTCAAGTTATAAACCAGTTTATTAAAAAAGAAGATTGAAAATGAATAATTATTCATTCATATGTCACATGAATAATAAAGCAATGACTATCTAAAATGGTGAGAATCAAACTCACTAAAAATGGCTTGGTAGTGTATTCTATTAACCATTAAACCATAAGAGGTGCCCATGATCCTCTCAAAGTAGTTTTGATTTAAATGTTATTTATTGCCTGCAAGTTAAGCCGAGGAGCAAATGAGTCTCATGTCACCAATTCATAGTCAGCATTTTTATGCATTCTCAAGATGGGCTAAAGTGCAGGCATCACTGTAAATACAATAAAAAAAAAAATCTAAAAATATGTCCTTTTTTTTCTATAGCTCCGGCAGATTTTTTAAAATTCATAATATGAACTTTGCTTTTTCAGAGATTATAATATGAAGAGATCTTTTTGTTTTTTAATTATTTCAATTCACTTGGATTTTTCTAAAAGAAAATAAAAAATAAAAATTAATAAACATCAATAAAATAAATTTGACGTTTTAGGATTCCACAAATTCTAATAATTCTAAATAATAGTTTGATTGTTTTGTCTTTGTCTTTTACAAGATTTAAAATCAAGAAAGTATTAGAAAATATTATAAAATGTGATCAATAGTATTGAGATTGAATCGTTAAATTTTTGGATGCTTGTACAGAATAGTGCCCCACCTTAAAACTTACTTAACCCTGTCAGTGAGGTTTAGAATGCACCAACTGTATTCTGTATTTCCTGCAGAGGGGTACTCAATAAAAAAAAAAGGGTTGTCCTAGGTATAATCCTAATCTCCATCTGATGATAAGGCTTGGAGATCTGGAGAGTATTCAAATTTATACTAAATCAAAAGAGAAATTTCAGAGGTGCTCCAAACAAAGGAAAACTCAGTGGAATAAGTGTGTTGAATGCCAGGAAATCTATTTTGAAGAAAATAAATGTTTCATTCATTTTTCATTTCTGTTTAGGTAAATCAAACTTTAGTTTCAAGACACTTTGAACCCATTTCATATTCAAAATGCAGTCAAACCTCAACTTCTGCATTCACTTTCATGGAGTTCAATAATGAAATGTGAATATCTTTAGTTGAGTGGCCAACAGAGGAAAATTGCATCAACTAGAAAATGTAAAGCAAAATAAAAATGTTTAATAAGCCTGAAATGCATAAAATATCAATACATTACTAAAATTTTTGTTACAATTGTATACATATATATATATTTTTTTTCATCATACAACGTGTGGAAGCACGTGCGTATCCAGATCGTTACCATAGGAGCAAGTAAGATGGATGATATATTCTCCCTCCCTGCTACAGACACCCTGTGGGCATTTTTCTTTCATTGTATTATCCATATTTGTTAAAATTCCTGTCTTTCCAGGATGTCACTCCAACTTTCTGAAGAGTCACTTTGTCTTTCCAAAGAGTCATCTTGCTTTCCAGAGAGTCTTAGTGTTCAAATTTTCATCATACAACATGTGGAAGCACGTGCGATACCCTAGCCTCATCAGCTGCCAACCAGGGTGATAACACAGCCCCGGTAGCTCAAGGTGGTACTGCCACTCCTGGCGCTACCGAGCAGCTTTTGCCACCAGATAGGGTATTTAAAAAAAAAAAAAAAAAAAAAATCTATGTATACACAAGATCAACTAAAAGTGGACATTACATTAGACGTTCGTTCATCTTCATTTTGGTGCAGTTTGTGATTTAAAAAAGCGTTTACTTACGGCCATTAGATGTCATAGCAACCGTTTCTTGATTTTGCGTAATTACACGAGAATGGTGGTTACACGTGTATAACATTCGTGTTGAAATCTTTTCTATATCCGTTATCTTTTCGATTCGTTTTCTTTCATTTATGCGTTACTGCCCAAAAGCACCCGAGACAAACTATATATATAATTCCGCTAAAAGATTTTATTTGTTGATCAATGGGCCCTCAAGATGGGTGGTGAGTAAAAAGAATGCTCCTGGTGTAAGTTAGTCCAGGTAGCTAACTGATTACCCTTGGGCCACTAAATTCTTGGCTTGCAAAAAATGTCTCCAGGACGCCGATGGTCAGCAATGGGCTCGTGAATACTGTGGGGGTAAACCTGACTCATAGGCCCATCAATCGATTTACATTCTCTGGCAGGAGAATTACGTTCTTCGCACCAGCGCGCCTTGTGGATTCGTATTCCTCGCAAGCTGTTGAATTTTCTACCGCAATCACACGTTGTAGCCGGGTACATATCCAGATCGTTACCGTAGGAGCAAGTAAGATGGGTGATATATTCTCCCTCCCCGCTACAGACACCCTGAGGGCATTTTTCTTTCATTGTATTATCCATATTTGTTAAAATTCCTGTCTTTCCAGGATGTCACTCCAACTTTCTGAAGAGTCACTTTGTCTTTCCAAAGAGTCATCTTGCTTTCCAGAGAGTCTTAGTGTTCAAATTTTCATCATAAAATTTTTGTTACAATTGTATGTATAGATATATGTGTGTGAGTGAGTAGTTTTATATATATATATATATATATATATGTATATATATATATATATATGCCAATAAGAAAAATAACTAGCCACTATGACATAAGGACTCTTCCCATTAGTGTTAGATAGAAATATTTGATACAAATGATTGTTATTTTTATTAAATAGGAACAATTACTTGCAAAAGTGTTTTTAAGACTAATGATTTATACAAAATTATATGGTTACAAGTCTCTAAATTTTTTTCTTTGGGAGAAAGACCTTCAAATATTTGAGGTTTTTCCCCTGCACCCCCAAAGTATGAGGAAGATTAGAGTTTTTTCCTGCAGAGTGAGGCATTTATATTTGTTACATTTTTAATCTTTTTAACTAGAAACTGTTTTTGGTTTGGTTTAATTTATTTGTTTAATGCTGTTTCTTTGTTTAATACCATTTCTTCTTTTAATACCATTTTTTCTTTTAATACCATTTCTTATTTTAATTCCATTTCTTTTTATACCATTTCTTTGTTTAATACCATTCCTTTTAATATTATTTCGTTTAATACTATTTGTAAGCTAGGAAAGCTGTTTTTGTCATTGCTAATTTTGCTTGGTTTTTTTTCTTTACAGATAATACTTGAAAGTTGATAATAATAGAGTACCATGACTTGGAAACAAGAATTAATGTGGGGAATCTCTGTATTCAGACGTCTTCAGTTATTCAAATACAGCTGACTTTCAGAAGACAGTTTCCTGGCAGACAAATTTCCTCTCGGAAATCTATCCTCTCATCTATTTGGAAATTTAAGGAAATTGGAAGTGTTCGTGCAACACTGCAACTGCAGCTGTGGCTAATACACTGTTGTGAATGCAAGAATTCAAATGGGATTCATTTGACTGATGTAATTTTTCAGAAATAATAAAAATTGAAGCTTTCACGATTAGTGTGTTTATTTGATTAAAATAATAATTTCTTTGCACACAGTTACATGTATCAAGTATCCCTATATAAGATTAATAATTTATACAGTTTTATGGTTTCAAGTAACCATTCCTATTCAATAAAAATAATAATAATAATCATTTCTTTGAATAGTTATTCCTACATGTGATTAATAATTTGTACAGTTATATGGTTTCAGGTAACTATTTCTATTTAATAAAAATAATGATAATCATTTCTTTGAACACAGTTATATGGTTTCCAGTGACTATTCTGATTTAATAATGATTATAATTTGTTCGCATACAGTTTTCTGATATGAAGCATTCTATCTAATATTAATTTATATACAGTTATATGGAAAAATTATATGGCTTCAAGTAATAATTCTTATTTAAGATTTTTTGTATATAGGTACATAGTATCAAGTATTTTTGTATATAGTTACATAGTATCAAGTATTATTATCTCACACAAATAATTTACTCACTTATATGGTTTTAACTATTTCTATCTCATAATAAAAATCAGTTGTTTGCACACAGTAATACGATATCAAGTATTTCTATCCAATACTAATAATTTTCAAACAGATCTATTTGACTTATATATGGAACCCAAAAAGGAAATACCACTGAAGCAGAAGGGACCTGGGAATAATGGGTATGAAGAGGTACGCCATACTCCCTAGAGCTACAGAACTAGACACTCAACATTAATGCAATTAAGTGTCTGTATTTTTATTACCACATAATCTGTCACAATTGGCTAAATGTTTTGCTTTACAGGCTTGAAGTGGGTGTTTTCCAGAATATAATGATTCTTTGACACAGACTGGAGGCTTTAAAGTTATTGATGCAAAAAAAGAACTTTATTTAGAGCCATAATCCAATGATCCCCCAATTCTTTTTAACCCTTCAAAAAAAAAAATAATAAAGAAAGGTCATCTTTGCTGGGTCAAGAATTTTCTGTACCTTTTTATGTCTTTTATAAATGTGTTAAGTATAAATGCCTTATCCAGTACAATTAGTCAGTGATTGATTTTAATGGCATGGTATCTTGTCTTGGGTTGTTTTAAGCCTAAAGGTTAAAGAACTGCATTCATTGTACATTTCCTTTTTTTGTCTAGTTTTTTCTTAAGAGTTTTTTTGCACAGTTATATAATATAATATAAAGTATTCCTATCTAATTTAAATATTTTGCAGATTGTTGTATGATTTCAAGTTTTAGTTTCTTTGTTTAAGGGTTTATCAACCCATTTAACGCCAAAGCCAACTTTGTAGAAGAGCAACAGTGATGCTATTTAACTTATAACTGGAGGTATAAGGAGGTTCATACCTCTCCCAAGGGTATTTGTCAAAAAGTGAATTTAATAGCATGTATGAAGTTTGAATTCACTTACATCAAGTCCACAGTTAGGCACCATGTCAACTCCTCTCATATAATTTCAAGTATTCCTGTCAAATATTCATTGTTCTATGGTTTCAAATAACTATTTCTATCTAATAATAGTCATTAGCTTGCACACTGTTATATAGTTTCAATTAACTAATAATAATCTTTAGTAAACAACTATAGCTTCAAATAACTATTCTTAATAGAAATAATGTATTCACTGTTATATGGCATCAAGTACTGAATACAACTAAATCTTAAACAGATCTATTTGAAAATTTCTTTATGTAAGCAATCATGGAAATATATTTCTGATAGATTGATAGTAATGTCATGTCAACCCATCTTGAGTTATTTTATGCCTAGAGGTTAAGGAATTGCATTCATTGTTCCTTTATATCTACATTTTTTGTGTAGTTGTTTCTTAATAGTATTTTGCACACAGTTATAATATCAAGAATTCTGATCTAATACAAAAATTTTCATAATGATCTATTTGACCCTTGGATGAGTCCCCCAAAGGTACTACGATACTGAGTCAGAGGGGACAGGAAAGTAATGGCAATGAAGGAGTATGCTACATTTCCTAGATCTCCCAAACTGGAGCCTTTCTACCATCCAATGTAGCTTAATATTACAACACTCTTTTTTGGAGGGCAGGGAGCTTACTCCTCAATATATTCTAAGCCCCACCAACAAGGTAAAATGAAAATTTGAAGAAATAAGCAAAAATAATCATCTGATTTATTTATGGATACCATTAACATTCCTTTTTGTAATAATGTTTTCCTTGATCTTATTTTTTAAATGAAGTTGATTCAATGAATGTGTTAGAAAGTTGTCAAGTTTTAATTCATGTTAACACTTCTAATAAAAGTACATATTAATTTATGCATTGTTCAAAGGAAAAAATATCATTAGGATATTTCCCCTTTACTCAACCCTTTCCTCTCTAAATTTAGCTAAATATATAAAATATATTATTAATTGCAGACACAATGAAATTGCAATTGGAGTGGTCAACTAGCATTTATTTCAGGTCTAATTTATCTACACTTGATGCTCTTTTAATGTTAATCGACATTTAGTAATAGTAATTATACTAATCTAGCCACAAGGAAAATTACATGATCAAGAAATTTTCTGTAATTTTCTCAGCTAATTTACACCTCTTGGAGTAATTTATCAGGAAATCCGACAAGGTCCCTGAATAAAAGAGGAGAAATTGAAGTATTCGGAAATAGTCAAATACTTGGCTCATTTGTAACCTTCCTGTTATTTAAGCCTTAGTCTGGCACATGGCTACAGACCTGAAACACTTATTGAGGATAAAACTTAATGGTCTAAAATATTATCTGGATAAATACTGGACCATGGCAAGGTTCTTCACTAATTTGCTGATAATATCACTGTAAAGATATACAAAAGTAGAACAATTTCTCATAACGCTCTTTATTGTTTGAATTTTGAGAGAAAACTTTTAAATATTTTGACTTATTTTCTTCATATCATAGTCACCTTTTATCCAGATCTTTCAGGTTGAATACTCAAAGTAAGCACAGAGAAATCCAGATAAAAAGTTACTTTCAATGAGATTTGAACTTAGTTCTAATTATCAAAACCCATTTCATCAGAGAAGACTAATAATTAAGCACAGCTCAAATATATGATTTATATTATTATGCAAAAGTGAGTGTGTGTGTGTGTGTGTGTGTGTGTGTGTGTGTGTGTGTGTGTGTGTGTGCGTGAGAGAGAGGATCATGGCGAAATGGAAAGTCCTAGCGTTCTGAATTTTTTCATGGACTTTGGCTTAAAGTTGAGTTCAAATCTCTCCTTGTTATATTCTAAATTCTCTTCTCACATTACTTATGCAAGCTTGTTGATTTACTACCCATAAATAGTAGCAATAGTTTTAATTAATTTTTTATTCAGAGATAAAGTGATTTCATTAATAATTTTCAATTTGTTCTTTTTATCTTTTTCATGCTTTTTATCATAAGATTCTTCGCTACATAATCTTTGACTTACAAAAGAGTTTAGAAAATTAAGTGAGAGTGAGAATTGTTTCTCAACCTCTTAGTAAACTCGCTTTTATACATTAGTGGAAAATTTACGGCAAAAAGATCTACTGTTATGAAAATAACTAAAATTGATAATTTCACATGCTGAACACATATGGCAGCCAAAAGATCAAACTCTTAGTGTATATCAGACCAACCAACATGGTTTGCTGCTAGAGACTGTGGTAGTGAGAGAACCTCTTCTAAGTGAGACTTGTAGTGAGAGAACTTCTTCTTAGTGAGACTTGTAGTGACAGAACCTCTTCTTAGTGAGACTTGTAGTGAGAGAACTTCTTCTTAGTGAGACTTGTAGTGAGAGAACCTCTTCTAAGTGAGACTTGTAGTGAGAGAACTTCTTCTTAGTGAGACTTGTAGTGAGAGAACTTCTTCTTAGTGAGACTTGTAGTGAGAGAAATTCTTCTTAATGAAACTTGTAGTGAAAGAACTTCTTCCCAGTGAGACTTGTATTGACAGAACCTCTTCATAATGAGACTTGTAGTGACAGAACCTCTTCTTAGAGAGACTTGAAGTGAGGGAACCTCTTTTTGTGAAACCTGTGGTGAGAGAACCTGTTTATAAAATTTTTGAAAACCCACCATTGGATATGACACAAGAAGTTTTTAATGTGGGAGACATATGACTCTACATACCCCATTGCACAATAGAAAGGTGCAACCTATACTAAAAAGATAACAATGCTGAGGTAGCAATTTCAGGTTTAATGGGTACTAACTACTTGTGTTCATGAAATTCTGTTGATGTATTTTGTCTCATTTAGTTTGATGTGTCATCTAAGTTTGTAAAAAAAAAAGATGCTTTATTTTTTACTACATGCTGCTTATCCCCATAGGCTCATTTTTTTTCAAGTTGTTAATTTAATCATTTCACTCATATTTGAAATAATGAGAAAGTCTTATTGAAAAAGCAACAGATGTGCAGAGGCTATAATTGTTCAACTATAGAAAATGAGATATAATACAGTGAAGAGAGTCAGCCATGAAGATAATTGATCAGACAAAAAAATACAAATATTCTTTTGTGGTGCATAATTTTCTTTGGATACATTTAGTAAAGAATAATCAGCTAAGCCAAGAAAACCATCAAAACTGCAGAAGAAAGTGAGGAATAAAAAATCAATATAGTCAATAAATAATCATAATAGTTATTAACTCAAAGAATGGAATCACTAACTGGAAGTATAGCATTGGATAGGAAAAAATGTAGGGTATATATATATATATATATATATATTCATAAAAAGTTAATGTTCTTCTCAACCAAAGATAAGTGGATTTTATTGTTTCTAGCGGAAAACTATACAACTAAATTGGATATTATTAAGTAATAAATTATCATTACAAAATTTGACAGCGGGGAAACTCTGTAACCAAAGGTAAAATTGCATTGATATATAAAAAAGGTGTACTTATTTTTAGACTTTGACATTCCTATTTTTGGTTTCACATGATCAAATAATAACCAGGTAACTTTGGTTAGTGAAGAATATTACCTTTTTTATAAAAGAATTTTGAGGTGCACCTATTTATGGATAGTCAATACTCTGTCTAGATGTCTTTCTTTCTCTCTGTCTCTGTCTCTCTATCTCTCTCTCTCTCTATATATATATATAGATCTAAGTTTGAATAGCATAGACACAGATTTAATGGCACTTGAAAACCTTTGTGATCATCAGACCAAGAGCTTGCATAGTTGAGAAACTGATAGTCACCAAGAGCAATTGACTTTGTGTCAATGTTATTCAAACTTAGATCTACTGATACTGTATCACCAATATTGAGCACACTTTCTTTATAAAAACAGCAAATTATCATCATCATCATCATTAAAACATCCCCACAGTATAAATTCTTTTGAGATTCTCTCACCATCTATCTCAGTAAACCATGACATTTGGCAGCTCCTCTAAATGGCACCCAGTGTCTCCACAGAACAGATGAATGTAAGTTATTTTGGTCGGCCATCATTAGTGTTTCCATGTATAGGAATCAATTGGAGAAAGTTGTTTATGGGTTTGCCCTTCGTTTTTCCAGCAGTATCCACTATGTTTTACTCTTGTTACTTGGATAGTTTGTGAGATGGAATGTTGGTGGCCATACAGTTGCTGTTTTGTTGGGTGCTGCTTCCAAGATTTGTTCAAAATAGCATGTAATATCCTTGTATAGTTCCTATCTAGATTTCTTTTTAAGTGCTTCATTAGATTCCAAGTTGTGTAGCCATACAGTAGTACTGACACAGTTACTGCATAGATGAATTCCCATTTTATTTTATCAGAGAGATCAGATTTACATATTTTTGATAACATGTTAACTGAAGTTCATGCTTTACCTTTGCATAGGTTGACACCATTTTTCAGTAGATAAGATATTTCTAATAAGTTTTATGACTTGGTCAACTAATTTCAGGGGCTTGGTAATGAATGAGGTAGCTTGATTAAAACAAATGTTTTATGTCAATTCTCATTGAGACCAATGCCTCTTGCTGATTGCTTCAGGCAATGCAGCAGAGATTTAACTTCAGTTGGTATATTTGCAAGAAGCACTAGATCATCTGCATAGTCTACATCAGTAATAATTTCTGCTGTGTATCATCAACTTATTGCCCTTTTTTATTATATGTATGCATATAAATTCATATGATTAAAATTTAGTATTTTTTAGTAATATATATATATATATATATAAAATTAAAATCTTAAACTAAAATCTGAATTAGGAGATATATTTCTAGTACCAGATATGCTCACATATTGTGGATGTAAAAAATTTAGATAGAGGAAGGAACAAAATCTCAAACAGCAAAGTTATCCAAAACAAATCTATAATGAAAATAAAATTTTGCCAACCAAGTAATGGTAGTAATTAAGCATTTTTTTAGGTGTGGCACATGGGCATATGAATGGAGCACCTAATGAGACTCAAACTCACTCATGTAGGTGTGCTAGTCTAGTTTGTTAGTCCTTTCCCCACCTGAGGTGTCCAAACCAAGTTGTGATAGAAAGCAATTCTGCTATAAAAACATAAAACACAATAATTCAATGACTATAGTTCTATAACCAATAATACTTTTTAAAAATCCACTCTCAATTGAACAAAAATAGTATTTATCTTTTAGAATGCACACATTGCTCAAAACAATAATTAGCAAAATCAGAATGACCTTTCAATTTTAGAATAAACAATTATAGATATAAAATGATATTAAATCATTATAGATATAAAATGATATTAAAACATTGTAGATATAAAATGATATCAAATTATTGTAGATTATTCCCAGTGGAACAGTATTCTCATCTAACAGTTCAAAATATTAAATTAACTCTAATCATATAAACTGAAAAAAAAAAATCTAATAAAATTATATCAATATTGAAGTCCAGAACTCTGAATCCCAGAAGGATGTAACAACAAATTAAAAAACATTTTAATCCCCAAACACTTACATTCCCATCAGTTTTACAGACTGATTTTTCTTCTTAACATAGTATCCTTGTCATGATGCATTTTTAGAGCACAAAACATCAATGTTACTGGATCTCAACATCAAAGTTGTGAGTATGCTAAAACATCTCATTGGCACTGGATTTTAAAAATTTAATTTGTTTTTGGCCATAGTGTTATATAAAGAGTATTTGGTTTGTCATAATATTAGCTTTATGCAATGTCACTTAGTGTACATTAGTTGATGTAAGAAAGCTGAAAACATGAATACATCTCAGATAACTATAGACAGATCAAGAAAGGCCATTGTATATATGCAATTAGGATTAGTAATCATTGATACTGGCTAACCTGAGGATCGGCAATGTGAAATTTGGAATCAAGATTTTTTATCTTGATTGTATTGTTATTCGATTATATAGTTGAAAACACTGTTATATATATATATATATATATATATATATATATATATATATATATATATATATATATATGAGGATCATTAAATAAGTTTCCAGACTTTTTTCGTATGGACACTTTTATTGATAGTACACACATGAAACTCTAGTCCGCTTCAAAGTAATCTCCTCTGGCTGCACTGCACTTGCTGTACAATCCCAACAACTTCTGGAAGGCCCCATCAAAGTCCTCTTGTGTGAGCGTGTCAATGACCTTCATCACAGCCTCTTTCATCTCCTCAATTGTCTCATAACGACAGCCTTTGAGCTTAGGGAATTAGCAAAAGTCACAGGGAGCAAGGTCTGGACTATAGGGAGGCTGAGGAACTGTCTGGATGCCCATCTTGGTCAAATAGTCTGTGACAAGGATGGAGTTGTGGATTGGTGCATTGGCCTGGTGGAAATGCCACTAACCTGATTTGAAGAGTGCTGGCCTCTTCCGACGGAACCTCTTCCTGAACTCCCTTAAAACCTCAACATAGTAACCCTAACCCTAACTGTTTGGCCAATCAACTCTGGTGTATTGACTTCCTTACTTGTCCCACACCTCTCATCATCCCTCACAGACTCCCTGGCTTCCTGGAATCTCTTATGCCAATCAAAAACTCATGCTCGATTCATGCAACCTTCTTTGAAAGCAGTCTGAAGCATTCCATACATTTCTGTGGCATTTTTCCAAGTTTAAAACAGAATTTTATTGCATATTGTTCTTCTAAAGTGTCCTCACGTCTAGATTGCATTTTTTGAAATTCACCAGCTGTGACAATCAGGCTTTAGTAGGGAGTATTCCAATTGGTGCTGTAGCAGTTCATTTGAACGTGAAATCATAAAAATTGGTCAGTTGTCTCATAAGATGTATATCAATAACATACTGAATTTTCAAGAGTCTACAACAATTTTAAATGCCTGTACAAAAAAGTCTTTAAACTTATTGAATTCACCACGTATATATATATATATATATATATATATATATATATATATATATGCACATTATCCCTCCTCATCAAGTCATGTTGATGGCACAGAGTCCCTTGACTCTTTTCATCACTCCATCCTTATTTTCTATTGTTCCTCTAGACAGCATCTGGTGTCTACTCAGAACTGGTGTATGGAAGTCTCTGCTGGTCAGCCAGAACTGGTGTGTCCACATGTAGAAATCCATCGAAAAATGTCACTTATGAGTTTGTCCTCACTTCTTCAGTAGTGGTCAGTACATCCTTTTCATCTTACTTGGATGGTTTGTGAGATCAAAGGGAGGTGATCATACTCTTGCTATTTGGTGAGATTGAATCATCTCCACATTATATAGAAAATCTTTTAGATTAGTGGACCAGTTCATATACCTTGGTAGTAGTATATCATCTACTGAAAGTGATATCAATAGATATATTGGGAAGATGTTGAGTGCTATTGAAAGTTGGTTAATCATATGGAAATTTGATCTCTCTCATAAATGAAATTTCATTCAAGCTGTGGTCATTTCAGTTCATTGCACCACCTTGACTCAAACGAAATTCTTAGAGAAAAAGTTTGTTGGGAACTGTTCAAGAATTGTACATGCTGTTTTGAACAAATCTTGGAAGAGATAGAGTGCTCACCAATGGCCCAGAAGACTGGGGTATAATCCCTGGTTGAGTCATACCAAAGACTTAAAAAATAGTACTCGATACCTCCTTGCTTAACACTCAGCATTATCCTATTTACTGCTCGGGCAGGATATGACACAAGGTCAATTTTTAAGTGGAGTTTAACAGGTTTGAATTCAGAGTTTTCCTTCTCCTAGACTAGTTGCCTAACCAAGGCTAAAGAACCTAGTCTGTCCTACTATTTACCCATAGCTGGAGGGAGAATAATTGGATTCATACCTTTCCCAAGGGTATTAGTGCTATGTGAAATGCAATCAGTCTCGTCCAGGATGTGAACTCGTGTCGCTGTGTTCATTTCCTATGACGATAGCAATTACACCACGGGCACCTCCACTCAGCATTATGAGGTACAGATCAAGGCTAAAGTGGAGCAATACAGGGAAAAGAGTAGCTACTGAAAATGGAGCCTTTGGGTCACCCCTGACTATGGTCACCAACTTATATATATATATATATATATATATATATATGAAGAGATAAAGTTAAATAGAATAAGTGAGTCAGAAAGTCACAGAGCAGTTTGACTTCAATTCATTCAAGGAAGTGCCCAGGGAGGAAGAATAAAGAGAGAGATGGATCTGCTGAATAAAAATTAATGATTAAAATCAAATCGTCTCCAAAAAGACTCAAGAGAGAAGAAAACAAAAATAACATTCTGAACTTGTGAAGAGATTCATAATTTTCTGTTTCTTACTTTCCTTCCACATAGAAAAAGCAAATGGTCCTTCTTCAAGATGGATGTGGATTATCTTTTCACCTCATGGCAGCATCTCCTGGTAATCTTTCTGGGCTATTTTGCTAAACACTAAAGTTAAGTCAGCCATCTCAAGCATCCAAGTCTCAACTAAATGTTAAGTTCCCCAAAGCAAAATCGAATCTCTACTTTGAAAACTTCCCCCTCTTCTGCAATGGCACATTATCATTAAGGGTGGGATGTCAGGCTCTGACAATCAGTCAAGTGTGATATCCTAAATTATCTTTGGGTATTGGATGAATCAGCCAATTAAATTTGTGTCTTAGGAAGAAATTGCTTAAGCAGAATAGATTTTACAGTAAAAAATACATTGAAGAATGTTTCAATATATAAAAAAAGCAAACAAGATATGATGAATCAATAAATTTTGGTTTTATTGTGTGTCAATGTCATCTCTTGTATGTTGGGGGAGTATAAAATATGATGTCAATAACTTTTCTATTCTCTTCTCATTTTTATATGACTGAAGTGCAAAACCTCTTTAAAAAGTAATTTGAGGAGAATTGTTTTCAACTATGTTATTTGTGTGGTCAGTTGTCAGAAATGATTTAACCCTGAAATTTAGCAATTGGTTCCAGTAGCTTGAATAATATCTAAAATAATTTTGTGACTATTTTGGGAATTTATTGTCATTTCTTTCTGGGCACTTTAAGTTTGTTGAGGTCCAGCTTGTAGAACTTTTTTTTAAAATAAAAAAAACGCCTTTGTTTGCTTTTCATTCAGAAGACTTTATTTGACCCAAGGAATAAGTTAAACTTGAAATGATTTAAAACCTTTTTTTTAATGGAATTTAATGGTCTACTACATGAATACAAAGATCACTTGGTCTTTAACTTCTGATTAGCATTAACTCAAAGAAAATAAAGATAAAGAACAGATAACTAATGTAGATGAATGATGGAATTGACAGAAAATCAGATACCATTTTGTCTTAGTAATTATGTAGGAGATTGGAATTGACTATTCAGTTCCATAAAAATCTATTAATTTGACTAATTCCTTGAATAAAGTAAATTCTTTGGAATAGAAAGCAATGAAAATTCAGGAAATTCTTCAAAATATCCATTCAAGCAGGACCCCAAAAATCCCCTTTTCTATTATCTTTTTATCGGAAGAAGGGGAGTTTAAAAGTGGAAAAAAAATATGATAATTTCTTTAATCTTCCCTAAAGGTTTTGAGATATAACAGATACTTGGGAATACAGTGGATGAAACATTGGGATAAAAAAACAAAGATAAGGATTTAAGTCTGAAGAATCATAATATTGATTGTTACATTCAAATTTTCCTTAAGGATACTGAATACAACTGACGTTTTGAGGCATGCTTAAGTTAACACCTATCGTCAATGGGAAACAGAATCAGTAACCTGGGTTCAAATCCTGCACAAGGTTGCAAGAGTTTCACTTTGTACTCAGGCCCTTGGGGAAAGCATGAATCCCTCTGTTCTCCCAGAGCTATGGGTAAACAATAGTGCAGACTGGGTTTTGGGGTATGATTAGGCAACCAGTCAAGGAAAAGGAAAACTGAATTTAAACCAGCTTTACTCTACCTAAAAAAATTGACCTAGTATCCCGTCCTGCTCTTGGTGCAGATGTTGGTAAATGCATACTAGATACAACTGACATCTGAAATGCAATATCTAAAATGATAAACAATCAAGATGAGGATACTTGTCTGAAAAAATACTTACATAATAACTGCAGCTTCATTCAAATTTTCTTGAAGGTTATTTGATACAAATGATACTGGAGGAAGCATTTACTAAACATAATCTCTCTTTATTATAAATTAGTCAAAATGGTTGACAAGGAGAGAGAGAGAGAGAGTCAGGAACAGTTAAGATTTACATCAGGTTGAGATATGATATATTCAGAGCCTTACTTATATGCTCTGTCTCCATAAGGTTAGCACATGGCCAACTTAAAACATTCTATCATCTTCATTTCTTCTTTATTCTGCCTCTACGAAGCTAGTGCAGGGTTAACTTAAAACGTCATCTTTGTTTCTTCTTTGTTCTGGGATCATACTAACTTTCAACATTCTTGAGTCTTGTACATTTAGACTTTCAGCCCGAGGCTATCTGACTCCCTGCCAGGCCAACCCCCAGACAGTGTGGCATCTAGTGTCACTGCTTACTGCTTACTTGCTGACTTCTTGGGGTTGAAAACTTCCGTCATTATATATTTTTTGGATGCCCACACACTCTTCCTTCCAGCATCCCACCTATGCAATTCATATGGCAATTCTTCTGTCTTTTGTTTACCTTAAGATACAACTGCATCCTGTTTTTCAAATCCACTAATATGACCTGTCAAACAATAGAAATAAAGGTGAAGGATGCTTGTCAAATAGAAAGAACAATCTTATTATAGTCTAAACAAAACATAGATTTATGATAATTTCAGTCAGTAGATGAATTAATATGCATGATATGAAACAATGCAGACAAATGAAACAACAAAATGATAGCATATATATAAAGATAAGAGTGTGGTATATTGAATGTACAGAACATAAAGCAGCATTGGATTTTCAGAACAGGAAATTTGAAAAGTCTATAGAACAACAGATTTAAAAAAGATATCTTCAAAAAATGTTTAGTATGTACTAAAAAAGTTTAGAATTCTTTTAATTTCTAAGCTTGATTTATATATATATATATATATATATATATATATATAATGGATTTTTCCGTTGATCTTTACAGTTGACTGGGGCTGTTGAATACACTGACTGTTTCTCTGCAGAGGGGTAAGA
Source organism: Sepioteuthis lessoniana (assembly GCA_963585895.1). Taxonomy (NCBI): domain Eukaryota; kingdom Metazoa; phylum Mollusca; class Cephalopoda; order Myopsida; family Loliginidae; genus Sepioteuthis; species Sepioteuthis lessoniana. The sequence goes on along the minus strand of OY757920.1, from coordinate 49,298,372 downwards.
CTACCCCCTCCAATGTGTGTCCTGGATATGACACTAAACGCAGATGGGACACAGCCAGATAGGTCATCGAAATCTTTCCCAATCACCAATACCGGGCCAGGGTTGACGGGTCAAGTTGGATCACCTTATGAAATCGCAGATTCCTCAGGAAGCTTGAAATATCAACTATTCCACTCCGCATTCCTCATACTATGCCTGAGCCCCCCACACCAAATCCAAGAAATTACCCAATACACCAGTGCCACAAACAATGGACACTGGAACAACATTGTCACACCCACCATCAAACATCATTCAGCCACCTACAATGACGCCAATGAAAACTGCCCTGGCATTGTCCAGATTACTCCCACACAAGCAGCCAGGTTTGAAAGAATTCATCTCTCTCCAAAGACCACTCTCCATGTACAATGGGGGAGGAGGAAATGTAGAATAATAGCAATAACTTTCTTTCTTCTGATGTTCAGTTTCTAAACCCAACTTAGCTTGTTACACAACTGAGTCCTGATTTGGTCAACTCGTCAAACTATATATATATATATATATATATATATATATATATATATATAAAATGGATTTTCCCATTGATTTTGACATATGTTTGCCCAGCTAGCTGGGCCTGTAGAATATACCGACAGCTCTTTTGCTGAGGGTAAGACCCCACCCCCAACGAGTGTCCTGGATATGATACTAAGCAATCTGGAGGTTTAGGGAATGTGGAGTACCCCTTCATTGCCATTGTTCCCAAGTCCACTCTGGACTGGAGTGGCAGCATCTAATAGGGTCCAGTCTATGGGTCAAATTGAGCTAAACTGTGTACTTATGGTAAACTGAATTGCTTGAAATAGAAGTGTTTTGACATTTAACTGTGTGTAAACAAAAATTTATACTTATACTAAAATTAATTATTTAAAATTGAACTGTTTGACTAAACTGAAAAGCTTGAAATAGAAATGTTTTTGACAATTAAACTGTGTACTTATGCTAAACTGAATTGTTTAAAATAGAACCGTTTATTGCATAAAAATGAATTTGGTATTAAATAACCTACAAAGATTGATATGCCATAAAAATCAAACAAATTTACTATATGTGAATCATTGAACTACCTAACTGGTGATTAGCTTATTGTGGTAAAGGTTTGCATTGAATAAGCCACAGTTTTTGGGTGAGATGTTAAAAGAAGAATGGTGTACCAATCTGTTATGGATTCTCTCAAAAAAATACTTCTTAGAATTTGAGTACAGAGAAGACTTGTTGTCGTACCATGGCTAGAGAGTCTAGACTATGCAAGTTTTTATGAGAATATGAGTCTGAAAGAATCCTTATATAATAATTATTGGTTGTTTTTGTCTCAGTGGCTAAAAAAATTATAAAAAATCCAACCAAGATGAGGATTCTAATCTCAAAGAATCCTTCCGCAATATCTATTGCTATATTTAAACTTTCAGGAAAGTTACTAGCTACAACTGATACCTGAGGATACAATAGCTAAAAACAATCAGGTTGAGGATGCTACTCTAATAGAAAGAACCATTATATTATAACTTGAACAATGCATAGATTAATGTAAATTTTTTGTCAGTAGACGAATTAATATGCATGATATGAAACTATGCTTGAATAGATGGTTTACTGTGATTGTTTACATTGAGGAAAAACAATGATAGATGTCATAGAGAAGAATTATTTTTGAAACTATGAAGATTGGAAGATAATAATTATTTTATATTGCCAAGGGGCAATTAGTTCTTCATGACCTCGAGAGATAAATCTATAATATAAAAGAATTGAAAAAATGAAGTAAGATGTAAAAATAAAAAATAAAATAAAAATAAAATTAAAACTAAAACTCAAGTGTACTGATTATAACCAAAGTCTGGTTCAAGTGCTTCTTGGAATCAGAATCAGAGCACAAATGAAGTAATTATGGAAATAAAAACTTTGGAACTGCTGATTCCTACTTGACATATCAAGGACTAATCAATCTGTTGGTTGAATGCATTTTGTTATAACATCTTATTCACAAGCAAAATGAAACCATTGTTAATTATAGATGTACACATCATGAAAACATTTGTATGCATTAAACACACACACACACACACACATATATATATATTAGCAGTCTAAATTTCTGAGATGAAGCTTGATGATTTTTTATCATTAAGGGTTTTCAGACTATTGTCTTCATCTTTATTATTTCCACAATGTTTCGGCAAATATGTCTTCCGGCCTTCTTCAGGTGTTTGTCAAACTTGGGAACCTTCACAAAACATCAAACTACATCCTTTATTGAATCCACAGGGGTCGCCGGTTCTGATTCCGTTAGCCATAACCGAGTAAAAGTGTTAAGTATTCCTGTATTGTACTCACCTGCAGTCAGGATTGAACCTGAAACCTCCAGATGATTGTCTCCTTAGAAGCTTAGGGCACCAACACCTATAACTGTCATGCTATGTGTCCTGCTAGACAATTCAGAGTGAATTTTTGGATTTTTTTTCATCTAGCCTTCTTAATTATTGGTTCCCATATTGTATTCAACTCTATACTTGGTCTACTCAGCAGGTTATTGTAACCCCCCACATCTGAATATGAGGTAAAAAATCATACATAATAGTAGTAATCTTAGTCAAGAAAGAACATTAAGTTTATAAGTCCCAAAAATTCACTTGGGGAAATAACAATAAAGATGAAGACAATAGTCCGAAAACCTTTAATGATAAATATATATATATATATATATATATATATATATACATACACATATTTGTGTTAAAATATAGACATGAAAATTAGTTTCTATTATGCTGTTTACCATTCCATTTTGATTCAAAGGATTAAAAAACAGCAATCACTAATAAAAGAATATAAAAATCTAATAATTCAAATAATAAAAAATCAGTTTAGGACCTTTTAAGTATCAACTATGCTGGCAAAAGAAACGGAATGAAATGCTAGCATTTCTGAAAATGAATTAATGAAATGAAGTTGGGATGCATGAAAATAGGTTTGTATTATACTTCTAACAACACCATTACAACTATACAGGCATATATATATATAGAGAGAGAGAGAGTGAGATAGATAGATAGATAAATACATACACATACATATATATATATAATGTTCCAACTGAGTCTGTTTCACTGAGTTTCTTGGGATAATACACTTATCAAACAGAAAGACAACTTTCCATCTAATGATTGTTTGCTCAACATTGGAACCCTGAGTAATGGGCTCAATTGACATATAACTCCAATATGTTAGGTTTTAAACCTGCTCAGCTAAGCATTGAGTACTTTTTATACAACTTTTGGACTTGCATTTTATCTCCATTTATATTGTTTATCCCATAGCACATTAACCCCTTATGAAGTACTCATCTACAAATGCTTAATTATAATCAGAACCTTACATTTTCAATGCTCCATTGTAATCACTTTTTCTTTAATTACACATACTCTTTTTGTCAATAATAATCATAATAATTTGCTTGCACACAGATATATGGCCTCAAGCACTACCATCCATAATGATAATCTTTATATAGACCCACCAGACCCCTACATGCACTACCACTGTAGTTCAGATTAGACCTGTGAGTAATGACAATGAATGGGTACTAAGACAATCAATACCAATATTATTGACTGCACAATTAATTCTGACCAACTATATCTATATTACCCATCTAGAAGTGTGTCATTTGCTATTTTCTTTTGTTTATTCTTTAAGAAGAGAAAAATGAGAGCAAAAGGAACAAAATTGGCCAAATCTTAAAATGCAAAATCAGTTTGATAAGAAATATTCTCCATAATAAGATTGGTTGTTGGTCAGTCAAGTGTTGCAAATAATTGTCATTTTATTTGCAATTCATTTGACCTTTGCTAGTAATTGTCATTTGGGTTGCAATTCATTTGACCTTTGCTAATAATTGTCATTTGGGTTGCAATTCATTTGACCTTTGATTATAATTGTCATCTGAGTTGCAATTCATTTGACCTTTGCTATTGTCATTTGATTAGCAATTAATTTGACTTTTCCTAATAATTGTCATTTGGGTTGCAATTCATCTTTCGTATTTTTTTTTGTTGCCATAATCATTTTGCACTGACACACTAGTTGCATTTGGACAATTGCAGACTTTGTCACAAAAGAAAAAACATAACCAAAAAATCTATGACACAAAGTGAGGGATCAGTTTAGAATTTTTCTATTGCTTTCTATTCATTTCTCTTGTTTAGATAGAATCAAAGTAACTCAAGAAGAAAAAAAGCATCAATATTGGATTAACAAAACAAAAATATTTCATTGATTTTATTGATGTTTATTTCCCCAAGTCCTTAAAATCCATCAGAAAATCACAAAAGATGTGCATGACATTTTTGAAAGCAAAACAAAACAGACAAAGATGTAGATAGTAATATTAACATTTTTCAGATTAAACTCAGATAAATTTTGAATAATTTTTTTCAAGTATGACTGGGTGTTTTCATTGATTAATCTTTTTCTTTTTTTCATGCTGAAAGCCTAAACTTATCAGTGGCCTGAGTATAAGACAAAACTGCCTCCAGTGGTGAGACACCTTTTCTAGATCTCTTAGGAGTGTGGAATACCCCTTCCGGAGTATCCTTACTCTAAGGTATACACTGACTCAGAGTTGGGTTACCAATTAGGGTCCCATCCATGGGTCAAATAGAATTGCTTAAAAAGTATTAGCATTGGACAGGAACATTTGAAACAATACAACAACATGCAAACAAATGACTTATTAAAAACAATCAGCTACTGAAAACCATATAACTGTATATAAATAATTAGTATTAGATAAAAAACACATAATGCTGCACAACTAAATGCAAACAAATATATATTATAATTGAATAAAAAAGGCAACTAAAAAAATGAATGCCATGGAACATTGAAAATACAAATGGTTATGATTCCTATCAAACTGCAAATGAATATATATATATATATATATATATATTCATTTATATATATATATATATATATATATATATATATATATATATATATATATATATCATCATCATCATCATCAAGTCGTGCCGCCAGCACGGATATCCTTGACCATCTCTCGCCTGTGGTGTAATTGTTATCGCCGTAGGAAATGAACACGGCGACACGAGTTCAAATCCTGGACGAGACTGATTGCATTTCACATAGCACTAATACCCTAATGAATCCAATTATTCTCCCTCCAGCTATGGGTAAATAGTAGGACAGACTCGGTTCTTCAGCCTTGGTTAGGCAACTAGTCTAGGAGAAGGAAAAATCTGAATTAAAACCTGTTAAACTCCGCTTAAAAATTGACCTAGTGTCATATCCTGCCCGAGTGGAGGGGTTGGTAAATAGAATCTCCCGCCACTTCTCCCTATCATTCATCACCTCCGGCAGGTCTTCTGGGTTACATCCTGTGTCCTCACATAGCTGCTGTATGTAAGTTCGAGCTGGTCGTCCTGCTTTTGCTTGGCCATATGTGGGGGTCCATAGGAGTACGTCACTTACGAGCTCGTCCTTGCTTCTCCAGCAGTGTCCGGCGTGTCTGGCTTGTCTAACCCGTATAGTTTTCGTGATGGGATGCAAGTGGCCGTACAGTTGGCGTCTCTAGGGTGTTGTCGCCAGGACTTGTTCAATATTGCTCTCAACATTCTTGTGTAGTTGCCGTCAAGTTTCTTCTCCAGCCGTTTGGTTAGCGTCCATGTAGTGCATCCATATAGCAGTATCGATAAAACCACTGCCTGGAAGAAACTGTGCTTCATTTCATCGATCAGGTCTGATTTCCATATGATTGAGAGCCTATCTATAGCCGTCCATGCTTTTGTCAGTCGTGTGTCGATGTCGTTTTCTGTTGATGATACACTACTTCTTAGGTAGGTGAATTTGTCCACTAGCCTCAGAGAGGCTCCGTCTAGTGTGGTAATGTTGCCCGTTTGGTTGTAACACATATATTCAGTTTTGTGTGCATTGACATGGAGGCCAATGCCTGCTGCAGCTCGTTCCAAACTATGCAGTAGTGTCTCTACTTGATTAGGCGTATTCGCCAGTAACGCTAAGTCATCAGCGTAGTCGGTGTCTGTGATTGTTTTTGCGGGGTACCTTTTGCTTCTTTTCTTAGCTCGAAGCCGATCGACAAAATCAGATATATATATATATATATATCTATATATATATGTATATATTCATATATATATATATATGTATATGTATATATATATATTCATATATATATATATATATATATGTATATATATATATATATATATTCATATATATATATATATATATGAATATATATATATATATATATATATATTCATATATATAAATATATATGTTTATGTATATATATATATATACATACATATAGATATATATTCATTACACAAGAATGCTACGTGCAATCCTGAACAAGTCCTGGCAGCAACACCCCACAAGACACCAACTGTACGGCCACCTGCCCCCTATCACGAAAACTATTCAAGTTAGACGAATCAGACATGCAGGACACTGCTGGAGAAGCAGAGATGAACTCATAAGAGATGCACTCTTATGGATCCCCACACATGGCTGCGCAAAAGCAGGACGACCAGCTCGAACGTACATTCAGCAGCTATGTGAGGATACAGGTTGTTGTCCTGAAGACCTACCTAGGGCGATGAACGATAGGGAGGAGTGGCGAGAGAGGGTCAGGGATATCCGTGCTGCCAGCACGATATGATGATGATGATGATATATGTATATATATATATATATATATATATACATATATATATATATATATATATATATAAATATATTCATATATATATATATATTCATATATATATATATATATTCATATATATATATGTATATGTATATGTATATATATATATTCATATATATATATATATATATATATGAATATATATATATATATATATATATATATATTCATATATATATATGTATATGTATATATATATTCATATATATATATATATATATATATTCTAAAAATATATATATATATATATATATATTTTAAAAATATATATATAAAATTTTAAAAATAAATTTGCTACATTGCTAACCGAAATTTAAATTTAAAACGGAAGTGGGCTTAATGAAGAGGTAACTCTTCACCCCTCTTCTATCCCCTCCCACTCTTCTATCCCCTCCCACTCTTATGTGTCTATTCTAGTTTTTTTATCAAAAAGATCTGAAGAAGACCTGTTAATTTTTTCCGTGTTTTTGGAAATTTCAAAAATGCGTAACAGGATGGAAATAAATTTATAATCCTTTGTGATTGGTTTCGTTTTTTCTTAAAGAAATATATATATATATATATATATATATATATATATATATATATATATATATATTCCTATATATATATGTATATGTATATATATATTCATATATATATATATATATGTATATATATATGTATATATAGTATGGTGTGGTGGTTAGTAAACTCAGCTAGCAGACCATTACTTGTGAGTTCATTTTTTACAGTATATCTCACACTATTTAATTTAGTTGTGCTACAATTAAGCTAAGCTTTGTAAATAATCACACACACACACACACACACACACACACACACACACACACACACACACACACACACACACACACACACACACACACACATATATGTATATATATATATATATATATATATATATATATATATAAATATATATACGAAGTTGCATGTGGTATTATGGTTTCCCATCAGAGGAAATGGACACAATAACTTAAATACAAAACCTAGAAGAGGCTGTTTGCATTTCACATTGCACTCATACCCTTGGGAAAGAAATGAATCCTTCTATTATTCCTCCAGCTATGGGTAAATAGTAGGGTACACTGGCTCTTTAAGTTTGGTGTGGCAAAAAATAAAAAAAACTGACCTTGTATCACATTCTGCTTGTGTGGAGGGGTTGGATAAATCACACACAAATATATATATATACATACATATATATATATATATATATATATATATATATATTAAAAAGAAGTTTGTTATATTTATAAATACAGAGTGCTCAATATTGGTGATAGAACATATGTAGATTTGAGTTAGAATAGCATCAACATGTAATCAACATCATTTGGTGACAGTTTCTCACCAATGCAATGATCAGATCAGCTCTTAGTCTGATGATTGCAAAGGGAAGAAACTGAGTGCTACCAAGTGGCATTGACTCTGTGTCTACACTATCCTTATATATATATATATATATATATATATATATATATATATATATATATATATAGGTTGGTTTGGTTTGGTTTTATGGCACATCAACTATTGTAGGTTATTTAATGCCAAATCTTTTTTTATACATATCAAATATACGATTTCGAAACACATTTTGTAGATAAAATTTTTAAACAAGTCTGAGCTCATTTTTTTGCACACAGTTAAATGGTTTAACTTATTTCTATCTATATTTACCAACCCCTCCGCTCGAGCTAGATATGACACAAGGTCAATTTTTAAGCAGAGTTTAACAGGTTTTAATTCAGAGTTTTCCTTCTAGACTAGTTGCCTCACCAAAGATGAAGAACCTAGTCTGCCCTACTATTTACCCATAGCTGGAGTGAGAATAATTGGATTCATACCTTTCCCAAGGGTATTAGTGCTATGTGAAATGCAATTAGTCTTGTCCAGGATTTGAACTCGTGTCACTGTGTCCATTTCTGACGACGTTAACCATTACACCACGGGCACCTGCACAAACTTATTTCTATCTAATATGAATAATTTTATTTACTATTAATCATTTGTTTGCACACAGTTAAATGTTTTCAAGTATGGCAATTTAACCCTTACAATTCAGTTAAACATCAGTCATTTGTTTACTCACAGTTAAATGATCAAACAGTTCAATTTCAAACAATTCAGTATAGCATATCAACAAAGTTGAATGGTTCCAAGTATTGCTATGTATCATTAATAAAGTAAGTAAAGTTAGCGACCATAGTCGAGGGTGACCTGAAGGCTCCCTTTTCGATAGCTACTACACCAAGGTGTAGGGGAGGGCGCTACTCCATTCCCTGGATTGCTCCACTTTACCCTTGAACCGTACCTTATAATGCTGACTGTTAAGCAAGGTGGTATCAAGTTCCATTTTTAAAGTCTTTGGTATGACTCGACCTGGGATTGAACCTAGGTCTCCCGGGCCAATTCAATCAAACATCAATCATGTGTTTACATGCAGTTAAATGATCAAACAGTTTTATTTCAAGTAATTCAGTATCACATAAATTATTTGTTGGTACACAGTTTAAATGTCAAACAGTTCTATTTAACTCATAGGTAGGACCCTATCAGGTGCTACCAATGTGAGCCTGAGTGAACCTGGGAGAGATGGCAATGAAGGCATAGTCCACATTCCCCAAAGCTGCTGCATTACTGGAGCCTCATGATCAGATTGTTTAGTGTCATAATCAGAACACTCATTGGGTGAGTCTTACCCCTTCTGCAAAGATGTAGTTGGTGTATTCTACTGCCCCAGCCAACCGGGCCATATATATATATATATATATATAAACCTCTATATATACATCATCAAGGCATACTGTTAGAATGGAGTCCTTTGATTATCACCATCTGTCCTTATTACTCTAAACGGGTTCTAAAGGTGGCATCTAGGGACCATACAGAGCTTTGAATATATGTTTTTCCTAGCTGGCCAATACTGGTGTGTCCATGTATTGCAGTACATAGGAGAACATTGGTTATGAGTTTGATCGTATTTGTCTCTCATGTCTTGTTGAATGTGGATGGTTTGCATGAAGAGATATAATTTGCAGTACAGCTGCAATATTGTGGGTTGCTACTTTCAGGATTTGTTTCTGCAACATTCTTGTTGCTGCTACTTAGTTTCTTTTAAGAGTTTTGTTAGAGTCTAAGTATTGTAGTCATACAGTAGTACTGACATGGCTACAACTTGGAAAAATTCTCAGTTTATTTTATCAAAGAGATCAGATTTACAAATGTTTGATAACCTCTTAATTGAAGTCCATGCTTTAGCAATGCATTAGTTGATATCCTTTTTTAGTAGATAAGATATTGCTACTGAGGTTTGAAAATTGGTCTACTAATTTCAGAGGCTTGGTGTTAAATTTTGACTCTTTACAGCCAGTTATTGTGGATTCCATAAACAGGATGCTCTAGCTGTGTAAACAAGAGGACAGCGGAAGTAGATCATATGGGTTGAGAGCCAGAAAGAGAACCGGAACGAACGCATAGGCATTTTGAATATTATATATACAGAGATACCCACAGACAGGCAGTCAGTCAGATTTAGAAAGCAGACAGCAAGTGTCCAGTGGGGAGGTAGCTAGTCCCCATCTCACTGGTTGAGAAGCAGAAGACATGCTAGGTGAAGCCCTGAATATAGACACACATCATGGCTTAGAAGATATATGGTCAAATATAGCATTCCTCTGTCAGTCTTGGTCTGAATCCTTTGTCTCTGTCTCTCTCTCACACTTACAACCAATTTTGACCCTTTTGAGTAATAAAGAAGAGAGATATTTTTATAAAGAAATATGTTATGGTCTCTTCATTCCTTCATTGGTACATAAAATTGGCATATAATGAGGAGATCATTCCATATTGATTAAAACAAATGAATTCTGCTTTATCACAGTACTCATAGAGACCAATGCCTTCTTCTGACAGCTCTAAGTTATGCAGTAAGGACTCAACTTGAGAAGCTGTATTTGCAAGAAGCACTAGATCATCTGATTAGGCTGCATCAGTAATAGATTCCACATCATATAATTTGCTTTTTAAATTTTTTGTGTCAAGCCATTTTCTTTTATTAGATCAATAATCTAGGTAGATTATGAATAGAAACGGTGCCAATCTATCTCCTTTACAAGACTTCAATGACAATGTCAAAGTAGTCGGTGTCACCTTTAGGTGAGTGAATCATTGGCCTTTATGTCCTTGTAAACCACTATTATATTGATAATAGTTTCTTTTGGAAAACCATATGCTAAAAGTAATTTCTCCATCTCTCCTTTGTGTTTGGAATCAAATGCCTTGGAGAAATCATTCAACAAAAGTGTTGCTTTGAGATTTTTTTGCATGCCTTCCTTTGATGATTCAACAAATAGTCAGAATTTCAGAAGTCGTGGATCGATTTCTCTGAAAACTCTTCTAATTTTTCCTATGAATTCTGCAACTTCATGTTGGATACAATTGAGAAGTGTATTATAAATTTTTGCAGCTATAGCAGTAAGAGCTATACCTCTGTAGGTCTGAGTGATTCCGAAGTCACCTTTCTTGGGGACAGGGATGAAGCAGCCTTTTGTCATTTTCTCTATTGTGTTTTGATTATATATGACATTACATAATCAAAGAAGTATGTCACCAAGTTTAATTGTCTTCCATTGATCATGTGGTATTTCATTGATACTTTCAGGTTTTCTGCTTTTAATTGCTTTCAGAACTTTGTTAAATTCATCTCCTATGAATTGACCAAGTTTAATGTCTACTTAGTAATGGATAATTTGTTCAGTTAGTTTGTCTGTGATTTTAGGAGGGTTTCGAAGCAGATTCTTAAAATGTTCTTTCCACTTCTGAAGTCTCTCTTCTCAATGACTAGCTGCTTTTACTTATATATATATATATATGTATATACAGACATGAACTCACAAATAAGTTTCTTGATAATCAATGTTTCATTTTTAAATGCATTAAAAAATCAAATTTATATGGAAATCAGCACAGTTATGTACATTAAACATCAATAAATTATATGCTAACCTTAGACTAATCTGTTTACATTTCACATTGTGCTAATACTCTTGAGAAAGATATGCATCCAGTTATTCTCCTTCAGACTGGCTCTTTAGCTTTGATATGGCAACTGGTCTAGGAGAAGGAAAACTGAATTCAAACCTGTTACACTCTGTTCAAAAATTAACCTTGTATTACATTCAGTGTGTGCGGCAGGGGGTGGATGGTAAATACATATATGTTAGTCTTTGTAAATAGCACATATTTCCCTGAAAATCTTTTGAAAATAATAATAATAGTGATAATAGATATAATTACAGTACAGTATTTATAATTGGTATTTGATAATTTTCTTTGAGCTGATGGTTCGTTGGGTGGGTTTTATGGCATATCATCCCTTGATGGTTATTTATTGCCAAATCATAGTTGTAAACATATACTACACTTATTTTATATATGATTTATAAGCAAATAGTTTGTCGGTAATATCTTTTAAATGAATCAAAGCTAATTTGTTTGGACACAGTTAAATGGCTTCAGGTATTGCTATGTAATACTAATAATTCAATTTGATAGCAGTCATTTGTTTGCTCACTGTTAAATGATCTCATATGCAGCTATTTAACACTAATCATTCAAATTATAGATGAGATACTGACAGGTACTTCTATTCTAGGCCAGTGTGGACCTGGGAGTAATGGCAATGAAGGAGTACTCCACATTCCCCAAAATGCCAGGACCTTACCATTAGATGCTTTAGAGTCATATCTAGGACATTATTTCGAGGGTTCCTACTCCTCTGCAGAGATGCAGTCGGTGTATTCTACAGCCCCAGCTGACTAGACTGAGTGATAATTGTCCCTTTCATATCGTTTACATATTCCATTACTCTCCACTTATTTTTTTATAATTGTTCTAATCATATACTGATTGCAGCCAAATGCTTTTTTGATGCTTGTTTATCCCCCCCCCTCTCTCTTTATAATTTTCATTTTCATTTTAGTTGAGATTGCTTTACCTTTTCATCAATGCATCTAACTTACCTTTTGAAGCCATTTACATGGCAATGATCACATCAAAAATATTGGTCAAAACATTTCATGAGCAAAAATGTTTATAGAATCCAACTTTGGGCATTTCTCAACTTGCTATTTCCTCTCTCTTGCTCTCTCACTATATATATATATATATATGAGTGTAATGTAAATGCTCCATGCCCTTGAGAAGAATTGGGCCACAGCTATACTACACCTGTTATGATGCTGCAATTTCCCAGCAAGAACATTTCTTATGGTTATAGTTGCTATGTCCATGCTCCTGGCTTTGAATTCATAGTTTTCTTTCTCCAATACTAGTTTCCTTACTAGGTTAAAGAGTCCAGTTTGCCCTACTATTTGGCCATAGCTGGGAGCAGAAGAAAGATTCATACTTTTCTCCAGGGAAATTGGGGGATAGTCAAAAGCAAACAGCCTTGTCTAGGTTTTGAATTTTACTTGTTAAACAATAAGCATTATGCTACAATCGTCTAAAATAAATATTTTTATCATTTAGAATATTTGGACTATTAACCTCATCTTCATTGTTATATGCACAATATTTTGGCTGATATGTCCTTTGACCTTCTTCAGTTATTTCATGTCAAACTTGGGAGCCTACATTGTATCTCGTACTGAACCCTTTATATAATCCTCGGAGATTGATTGTTCCAATTCTGTTAAAGATGGCCAGGTACAAGTATTAAGTTATAGTAAGAATTCCTTCTTATTCTTAACTGTAGATGGAGAAGATACATTTCTTGGTCATGTTCTCTTCTGTTGGAGGCATAACTGAAAACTCAAAACATAGTGAGAATAACAATGAAGATGAGGTCAATAGTCTGAATATTCTAAGTGATAAAAACTTAATCTCAGAAATTTTGGCAAAACCCCACTAAAATGTTAAAATTCCAAAAGAATTCAAAACTGCAAAAACAACTGTGAGAGGGCAGAGGGAGTGAAATATTAGGTTGGTGAAAAATAATTGTGGCTTTTGACAATCAACTTTATGTTGTATAATCTCATTTGTCAATAGCCCTGCTGACAGAATTTAGAATACATTGATTGTATCTTCTCTTCTGGGAAGAGGAGTAGACCTCCCCAAAAAGAGGAGTCCTGAGAATGACACTTAACTGCATCTGATGGTGAAGCTCTTATTCTGGACATCTAATGGGTATTGAGTACTCCTTCATTGTTCATGTTCACTCAGATCTGAAGTGGTAGTATCTGTTGGGGTTACATCAATGGGTCCAATAGATCTGTTTAAAAATTTGATATGACCATGTGCAAATATAAAAAAAACTTTGCAAAAAAAGCTTTACAAAAAAAATAAATATGAACATGCAATAAATATAATTCCTGAACATCAAGGTATAGAATAACCATTGATGGGTTAAAACAAGGTGTTATAACCAATCATTTATGAAGCTTTTATGGTTTTCCAATTTGGTAAAGATGTCAAAAAATGTTGAACGGTTGATATTTATTCATAGCATTTTAAGCAACCTCTAAGTTTTTTTTGCCAAGGTCCGCTTCAAGAATAGCCCTCAGCTGGTTGTCATTATTGATAAAAGTTGACCCTTACAAACTCCTTATCTTTAAGGCTATCCCCATTACAAAATTTAAAGAAATATCAGATATCTAAGATCTATGTTAATATCACCTTCTTCAACCTCTGACTTTTTTTTTTCCTTTCATCATTGCTAACCCAAAAGTTCCTGGTGCTCCGGGCAAATTGAACTTTGGCATCGTTTAAAGAAAGAATCTCAAAAATATGCTCCAAGAGTTACTTATTTATCTATAGCCTGCAAGAAACCATTTTTGTAACCAATATTTTCCTAAAACTTTGATTAAAAATTAGTTCCTCTATCTTATTTCTCTATATATATTTGATGTTTTATACTAGTTGACATAATCCTTGCCAAGGAGCAGGGAACCTGCAGCTTTCCTTAGCCTTGTCAAAAGAAGACTAATCAAAATTATACACTTCCATCTTAAATTAGATATCCCAATAGTAGCATTATAATCAAATGGTGCTGGTTTCTTCTTTGTTTAATGGCATATCAACCTTCATGAGTTATTTAATATTAAATTCACCCTAGAGAAGAGCAGTCATCATCATCATCATCATCATGTTATGCTGCTAGCACGGATATCCCTGACCCTCTCTCGCCACTTCTCCCTATCATTCATCGCCTCTGGCAGGTCTTCAGGGCTACATCCTGCATCCTCACATAGCTGCTGTATGTATGTTCGAGCTGGTCATCCTGCTTTTGCTTGGCCATATGCGGGGTTCCATAGGAGTGCATCACTTATGAGAAGAGCAGTAATTGTACTTTTATTTAACACATAGGCTGGGAGAATAGAAATTTTCCCCAAATGGTAGTGGGGGGCAAATAGATGTTATCAAAAGAGCCAGCGGCTGAAAGAAAGACAAGTTGACAGAGTTCAATATCTCTTCCAGGGACCTGTAGCAAGATATGCTTGATCTAGAACTTAGGACTGGTCTTGCTGAGATCACCACATAAGTGTAATTCACACAAAGTGAAGATGTAACTAGGGTATTCTCTCAACCCCAGTATATATATATATATATATATATATATATATATATATATATTGTGATTGGTCTTTTTTCTCTTTTAATGGCTGGGGTGCAAGGAGACATATACTCACTATGAACAGAGAAAAAAGAATGAATCAAACATATGAGAAAAGACTTGTTTGTAAAAGAACAAAGAAGCACATGACATGCAATGTTCATTTCTTCCTTCTTTTATAGCCTTAGAATTTGAATGGAAAGAGTATAAAAAATAAATGCCCTCAAATGCTAAAGTGGGTTGTGCTTTAGCACTTTTTATTCCTCGTCCAATGATTAGACCGTACCAACATAGTAGTCATTGGTGACTACACTACACAATGTTTTCTCAATGAAAGTTTGTCTTTATTAACACAATAAATTTACATATGGCCTTTTAAATATAGAAAAGGTCTCCCAAGGCTTTTAGTTGATAAATGAAAGGTTACCCAGGCAACTTATTAACTGTTTTGCAATTGTGTACAATTACTGGTAGAAATTGCCAACCCCTTTTGCAACTTTATTTTTGGTCCTGGGAAGATCTTTTTGGAGAGACAATAGCTCTTTTTTGTCCTTGAGTTTGAAACTCTTGCTTGAAAGTATAGTATTATTTATTCTATACTGCTGTCTCTTGGGTCATCACCTTATTTATTCATTTATATATTCATGCTGTGAAAAATGATTATAAAGAAAAATAGTAAAAGTACAAAGGTTCTGAATCAAAACATAAGGATATGCAAGATGGTGAGAAGAGGGAAAGAAAAAAAGAGTAGCTAAAATAAAAGACACTCCTCTCTGTCAGTCTGTGGTAATTTACTAAGCTTTTTGCTTAGATGTGGCACAAGGCCATATGAAAGGGGCACCCTCTCTGTCAGTCTGTGTCTCTACATCTCCCTAAGTATCTATCTCTTTACTTCTCCCTGTTTTTTCTTTGTCCTCCTCCCAAGATGTCTTCCCACTTATCTCTCTATTCACTTCTATCTGTATCTCTAGCTCTCCATCTATCTATCTATCTATCTATCTATCTATCTATCTCAACTTCCCCCTATCTATTTCTTTCTCCACTTTTCTTTATCTCTCTCTTTTCTGAGAAATTTCCTTATAACTTTGCCTCAGCCCACTTATCAGCAAATGAAATCCTAAATGACTCTGCATAAAGGTAATTTCTTATTCTGCTCTTTTTTCTTTAATTTCTTTGTCCATTTGTTCATTTTCTTATTTTGCTCTTTTTTTCTTCAATTTCCTTGTCTACTTGTTCATGTTCTTATTTTGCTTTTTTTCATTAATTTCTTTGTCCATTGGTCATTTTCTTATTTTGCTCTTTTTTTCATTAATTTCTTTGTTCATTTGTCATTTTCTTATTTTGCTCTTTTTTTCATTAATTTCTTTGTCCATTGGTCATTTTCTTATTTTGCTCTTTTTTTCTTCAATTTCCTTGTCTACTTGTTCATGTTCTTATTTTGCTTTTTTTTCATTAATTTCTTTGTCCATTGGTCATTTTCTTATTTTGCTCTTTTTTTCATTAATTTCTTTGTTCATTTGTCATTTTCTTATTTTGCTCTTTTTTTCATTAATTTCTTTGTCCATTGGTCATTTTCTTATTTTGCTCTTTTTTTCATTAATTTCTTTGTTCATTTGTCATTTTCTTATTTTGCTCTTTTTTCATTAATTTCTTTGTCCATTGGTCATTTTCTTATTTTGCTCTTTTTTTCTTCAATTTCCTTGTCTACTTGTTCATGTTCTTATTTTGCTCTTTTTTCATTAATTTCTTTGTCCGTTGGTCATTTTCTTATTTTGCTCTTTTTTTCAATAATTTCTTTGTTCATTTGTCATTTTCTTATTTTGCTCTTTTTTTCATTAATTTCTTTGTCCATTTGTTCATTATCTTATTTTGCCCTTTTTTCTTTAATTTGTTTGTCCATTTGTTCATTATCTTATTTTGCTCTTTTTTCATTAATTTCTTTGTCCATTTGTCCATTTTCTTATTTTGCTCTTTTTTCAATAATTTCTTTGTCCATTTATTCATTTTCTTATTCTGCTCTTTTTTCTTTAATTTCTTTGTCCATTTAATCATTTTCTTATTCTGCTCTTTTTTCTTTAATTTCTTTGTCCATTTGTTCATTTTCTTATTTTGCTCTTTTTTCTTCAATTTCTTTGTCCATTTATTCATTTTCCTATTCTGCTCTTTTTTCTTCAATTTCTTTGTCCATTTGTTCATTTTCTTATTTTGCTCTTTTTTCTTCAATTTCTTTGTCCATTTATTCATTTTCTTATTCTGCTCTTTTTTCTTTAATTTCTTTGTCCATTTATTCATTTTCTTATTCTGCTCTTTTTTCTTTAATTTCTTTGTCCATTTGTTCATTTTCTTATTTTGCTCTTTTTTCTTTAATTTCTTTGTCCATTTATTCATTTTCTTATTCTGCTCTTTTTTCTTTAATTTCTTTGTACATTTGTTCATTTGTATTTGGAAAGGTTTATATTACAGCTCCTTCCTCCCCACTTGATACCCAGGGCTGACATTGCATTTTATACCCATTTAAGCAAATATCGCTATAATACATCTGTACTTTTACTTCCATAAAAGTATTTATAAGGTGATGACCCAAGAGTCAATTATGGCTTCAGGGCCATAACATCATTATTTTTAACTTGGGATTCACTAGCAGTATCTTGCCATAGCACCCAAATTTGAATTGCTTTCTCAAAGAATATTGATTATATACATAAACACAATGCCTATATTGGCAAAGAAGTTTAACACAGTGATTAATGGTGATAGAATATTGCAAAACTCTTGACCTTTATTGTAGTATTGATTTCATATCACTCATCAAGGTCTTAAAATTTAGGCAGCAAATATCTTAACATGTTCGATCTCTTTTACAGAGATTGTGTTGTTATTTATTCCTCTATTGCTTATGTCACTACTGGTGCTAAAAATTCAATCAGTCAATAGAAATGAAAATAAAATTAGATATATAAAACTAACTGAAAAATTATCAGAGGATTAAAAGATTATTGTACAAGGAATACTATAAATTACTTTAAAAGTTTTTTTCCACTACAAATAAAAGGTGAAAAACTTGTTTAGAGAATATAAATGACTCGTAAAATTTAAATGTTCTTCAAATAATTAATATATATATATATATATATATATATATATATATATATATATATATATATATATAACAAAACCACAAGGCAGTAGATTGACAAGCAAGAATAACACAGGAAAAATTATTGGGTTTAGACTCATCTGTTCTACACTATCCACCATATTCAGTAGACCAAGCTCCAAGTAAATTCTATCATTTTTTCTCTCTATGGAATACACTGTATGACAAAAAAATTTCTCCAGAATAGGTGCCTTATGTCTTTAAATGGAATAAAGTTGTGAAAATACTGAAAATGTTAAAATTACACAAGAATTTAAAGCTGTGACTCCGAGTTTCATGCTATGTTTAAGCCACAATCATGAGGCAGCCAGTTTACCCAACTCTTCTTCTATTAGGAGGATGTTACACAAGAACAAATTTTTAGCTGATTAAATTTGATTTCAGAATTTTCTTTTTCCTGGACTGTTTTTTTAATTGAGATTAAAGAACCCTGTCTTCCTAACAGTTTTCCCATAGGTAAAAAGGTAGAACAAATAAATTTGTGCTTTCCCAAGAGCATTAGCATGAAGTGAGATGTAAACAGCCTGAATGTAGATTCCATCTCCCCCAACAATAGTTATTAAGCTAAGTTTGAGTCTCATTTACCCAACCCCTCCACCACTGGTAGGATATGGCACGAGGTCAATTTTCAAACTCAGTAAAGGTGGGTGGAATTTAAGGCTAAAGAACCTTGTCTGCCCTTCTATCTACCCATAGTTAAAAGGAGAAGAGATTGATTCATCTCTTTCTCAGGCTCATTAGTGCAAAGTGAACAACAAACAGCCTTGTTCATCATTTGTACTTGGTTAACTGATGCCATTATCTGTGACAATAACTGTAATGTTAAATGCATCTCCAAAATGTAACAACAATTGTGGGACAGAGATATTAACATATTCATATTTACCAACCCCTTCTCCCGGGCAGGATATGACACAAGGTCAATTTTTAAGTGAAGTTTAACAGGTTTGAATTCAGAGTTTTCCTTCTCCTAGACTAGTTGCCTCACCAAGGCTGAAGAATCCAGTCTGCCCTACTATTTACCCATAGCTGGATGGAGAATAATTGGATTCATACTTTTCCCAAGGGTATTAGTGCTATGTGAAATGCAATCAGCCACGTCTAAGATTTGAACTCATGTCGCCATGTCCATTTCCTATGAAGATAACCATTACACTACGGGTACAAAATCTCAAGTAGAAGCAACTAAGTATAAATTCTTATTTTTTGTCAATTTCCTTATATTTTCCAGTCAATATTGGGTTATTTCATAATATTTTCCTCTGTATGACTTGGAAAAAGATTTTTCATATAAATAATTAAACCAAGTTTGTTGAAGGAATATTTCATGTATTAGTGCTATGTGAAATGCAATCAGTCTCGGCCAGGATTTGAACTCGTGTCACTGTGTCCATTTTCTATAATGATAACCATTACACCACGAGCACCTCCTTTTATATATTAACATATTAGGCATGGTGTCAACATAATGTCTCTTTTTGTATGGACGATGGCATTTACAACTTTACAAATTTGGCTCATAGATGATACATTCTGAATTGCAAGCCAAGAAATAATTGGATTTTCAGTAAGCTTTATATTTTACCTTATGAATAAGAATGGTTCCTTTTAAGGAATTCAGATTGTATTAAAGGTCATTTTTGATTTAAGAAAAAATTGCCCTGGCAATTTGCTTATTCAGTCATTCCTATTTCTATTGTTCTCTTACAACAGTGTTTTTTCTTCACAGCAACAAAAATAAAATTACCATAGCAAATAAATATAAGAGCAACAGAAAGTTTTTTTTTAAAAATAGCTAAAAAATGATATCAACAACAACAGCAACAATGATAACAATTAGGTCATTCATAGATATCAGGTATGTAGTTATATTAAAATGTCTCCAAGAAAAAAAATTAGAACTTTCTAAAAGAAACAGACTAAAATAATAATTTCTTTATTCTAAAGGTCCTTTGTTATCACTGGAAGCAACATATTGAATTGTTTTTCATGTCCGATTTCTCTAAAGTAAGCATCAAATCATTTAAATGACTGCATTTTTTTTCAGGAACTTTTCAATGCACTTTTCTAAAAATATATATACATTTTATTTTATTGCATTCAATTAACTTATAGGGCTTTTGCAATGAGAAATAATAATTATCTGAGTCTAATTAATTAATTTCAAAGTAAAACTTCATTGTCAGAGACTTTTTTTGTATAAACGAACACCATGTGGAATAGACATGACTTCAGTTTAAACACCCCACATGACACTATGGTTACAACACCCAACAAGGCATTATAACACCCCACATGACACCATGTTTACTACGGTCAAAAAACTTTGAACCTCTAACATCGTGTTCCTTTATAAAGAAAAAGTCACTGACGATGAAGTTTTACATTGAAATTAATTAGACTCAAATAATTATTATTTTGCATTGCAATAGCCCTCTAAATTAATTCAATACTATAGAATAAAATAATTGGTGCAATGCTTTAAGCAAATTACAAAATACTTTTATATATCCGTTTATATATACAGTATTACTTGAAGATACCCTGCAAAAACAATTACCGACACCGATTATGCCGATGTCATAGCGTTACTGGTGAATACACCCAACCGAGCGGAAACACTACTGCATAGTTTGGAATGAGCCGCCGCAGGCATTGGCCTCCATTTCAATGCACATAAAACTGAATATATGTGCTATAACCAAACAGGCGACATTTCCACACTAAACGGAATCTCTCTGAAACTAGTTGACAAATTCACCTACCTAGGAAGCAGCATCTCATCAACCGAAACAGACATCGACACATGGCTAACGAAGGCATGGACAGCTATCGATAGGCTCTCGATCATATGAAAATCAGACCTGACCGATAAAATGAAACGCAGTTTCTTCCAGGCAGTGGTCGTATGGATACTGCTATATGGATGCACTACTTGGACGCTAACTAAATGGCTGAAGAAGAAGCTAGACGGCAATCACACAAGAATGTTGCGAGCAATATTGAACAAGTCCTGATGGCAACACCCCGCAAGGCACCAACTATACAGCCACCTGCCTCCCATCAGGAAAACTATCCAAGTTAAATGAACCAGACACGCAGGACATTGCTGGAGAAGTAAGGACGAGCTCATAAGAGATGTACTCCTATGGACCCCCACATATGGCCAAGCAAAAGCAAGACGACCAGCTCGAACATACATACAGCAGCTATGTGAGGATATGGGATATAGCCCTGAAGACCTGCCAGAGGCTATGAATGATAGGGAGAAGTGGAGAGAGGGTCAGGGATATCCATGCTAGCGGCACAACATGATGATGATGATGATGACATGTAAGTATTTAAACTAACAACTTGTTTAAAATTACTAGATTTTTATTAGTAAAACAAAGAACATAATGCAAGAACCAAATTTTATAGTGATTGACCAAACAAGACATTTCTGTGCTCTGGTCCAGAATGCTAAATTTCAGGAAAATATTTTTAAAAAATGCAGTTAAATTGCTTTATAAAAAAGCTTGTTTTTTAATACTTCTAAAATCTTATGGGAGGCAGGTGGCTGTATAGTTCGTGCCTTGTGGGGTGTTGCCGTCAGGACTTGTTCAATATTCTTTAGTAAATTAAAAATATGAATTCACATTGATATTAGGAAGAGTCGATGAATAAATTAATTAATCTGGATCAACCACCTCCCTGCTCAAAATCCTTAATGGCTCCTTCAATATAATGCTATAAAAACAGTTTTTATTTGTGTAAATTGTTACGACCAGTACTTTTTATAAGGTTAATGTTCATGATTATTATTATCTATGATATTAATACAATAAGACATGAATGAAAAAGGTGCTATACATCAGAGCAAAACAAAAGCAAATATTATAAAAAAAAGAGAAGATAAAGAATAAGAAGAGAGGAATTGATAATACAATACATCAGATGCTTATTGTCTGCTTCAATGGAATGGAAGGAAAAAGAAATGAAAGGAATATAGAGAAAGAAAAAGAAATGAAAGGAAGTTAAAAAAAGAAAAAATGCAAGGAAGATAAAGAAAGAAAAAGAAGATGCATAGAGAGAGAAATTATTTAAAAACACTTATTCTAAAAATCTATTTTGGTTGCTTATTAAAAAAAAACAAAAAAACAAAAAAACAAAAAAAAAAAACAAAAAAAAAAAACAAACAAACAAATGACATGACATTTTGTAATTACAAAAATCTCCCCAAATTTGACAGATTATTCAGTTTGAATAAAATTTATGGTATTTATGCAGCAAGGGATGAAAATAAACTGAACATTAACTGGTCTGATTATCTTTGTCTATTTATTTGAAAGGAAACAAATTATTAGTTATCATAAAAAACAATGATAATTTATTTAAATATTTATGCAAAAATTCTGATACAATTGTATGTAATTTGAAAAATGTAATCTTTAAAAAGATTAATAAAGATTACTTTGTAAATTTATACATAAATATAAAAAAAAACATTCAATAAAGTTACTTTGTAAATTTTCTTGTAAATTCAATGTATCAAAATAAAAAAAAAGAAATTAGAAAATGTGGAATTTTCATGGGTACTGCTAGCTATTATTTAAGAAAAGAATAAAGAATTTTTCCTTTTCATGTGTGGTAAGCTCAGAGAAAAGTCACTCTGTGTAAATATTAAGAATGAGTTTAAGTAAAGACAGAAAACATTATTGAATGTAGCTGCTGCTGCTGCTGCTGCATACTAACAAATGTATTTGTTATTTATGATAGTTGTCATCCTCATCTCAATTCATTTCTTCTGTCATTCTAATGTTTAAGTAACTGCTCAGACTGGTGTCACATTTTCTGCTCTGGTTCATATAATCTTTATATCATATGGATCTAAAGCCCCACATATCATAAAATGCACTGAAGTAGACAAGCATTTGCCTTCCCTTCCGCTTTCAAAACTCAGTGCATCGATTCTATCTCGCGGCCCTGATTTGAAACTTAAAATCTTTTATCAGTTTAAAGTTATCATTCTATCATTATTATTGATAATTTTTACTCGCATCAGCTTTCACCCTCCCATTTCCCATTGCATTTTATTGCAAATTTTGTTGTTGGATAAAGAAGCATTCTTGATAGTTTTAATAAAAAGCCATCAAAATTAGGAAAAGTAATACTGATCAAAATTATTAATAATAATGACTGAAAGAGCTTTATTTGTATATATATTTTTTTTAAGTTGTCGTTTGGATTGGTTGGTTCATTTTCGACCTATCAGTTTTATTGTATTATTATATGCCAAAGTCATTTTAATAATTATAGTTGCCAATTAAAAAAAAATCTATCTTCACAATTCTTTTAACCAGATGAACATTTCCTATTTTTTTACAATATCAATATTTTAAGAGCCAATGTATAAAGTTCATAATCATTTTAAACATTATCTCAAACAGACGTATTTGACCCATGATGGTACCACTACACTAGGTCAGAGTAGATCTGGGGTGACTCCACACTTCCCAGGACTCCATAACTGGAGCCTCACCACTGGAGGACATTTAGTATCATATCCAAGACACAAAAATGTGGCTTAGAGCAGTATTGACAGCATATGGACTAGACATTATGACATATATTATTCTATAGTGAGGTTCTGAAAGGTATGATTGACTGGACTGCCATGTGATTGAATTATATGACTATTGATTTTTACAAGTATTTTAAAAAAGATTTTTTTTATCAGAAGGCAAGAAGAGAAATTTCACTTCTTGTAAATCTTAGTCTGATTTATTCATTTGTTATAAATAATTACAAACATGTTAACAAACCAGCACAACAGCCTTGAGTAAAATTCATTAAAGGTACCATTGATGCCTTGTAACACAGCTGTTTCTTGCATGAGGGCTCTGTCATACATTAAAAGTCATCCAAATAGGTGGGGAAATGAGCAAGGAACTGACTTGATTCTCTGATGAACAGTTTTGTCAAGTAATCTCTGATGTCTTCCTGTAAACCTTAGTTTGTTGTTAGATGCTAGGTTCCCTGCTTTATAAATTAGTCTTTTAAACGAAGCTCTAACTAGCAAACTCTGATCCAGTTACATCAACAAATAGACTACTTCAGCAGTAACAATGCCAATTATTTACCTATATTTCAAGTCCATGGTATTTCAACACCAGGACAGCACCTCCTCATTGTACAAAAAAATCAGACTAGAGTGACATCTTAGTGGCACTGGTTGTAATAACAGACCAATCTTCTTCTGTACCTACTCATGTATACATGAACAAATACCAAAATGTTAAACTGACAATCTATTGAATACTATATGATTAAATATTGACATGATTTACAGAGAAGTGGGTGGATGAGTGACTACTTAAAAAACAACCTTCCCATAAATTCCTTGCTGGCCCAGGCAGCAGTGACAGACCACTCTGCTGTTGCATGGACCACTGGGCTGAGATGCACTTTGGCTGTCCATGTGTTGTGGTACACGGATTGGGTTGGGTATGTTTTGACTTTGGTGGCAGTCGGTTAAGGCCGCCTGACATGGGTACTGGGAAGCCAGCATTCAAGTCATGTGTGCTAAGACCAGATCCCAAGGCTCAAGGGGCCGTTCCTCCAGGCTCTAACCCTTTCTCTGCAGGAACTAGGTTTATTGCATGGCACTTGAAGTGCCCCTTTTTAGGGGAATGCTGATGGAGCCTGAGGCATTTTTGGAGCTACCAGGCTTGTCTGGGCTATGACCCTGCCCCCAAACCCACCTTAAAAAAAGCCTTGTGCAACACTCATCCAGTTGGTGGGACATACAACAAATACTGTGGTGACAGACTGCTGATATCTCCATTGTCAACCTTGTCAAGGCCTAATGACATTTATAATCACAAAAAAGAAGGGGTTAGTACTGATGGAAAAATACCTTTTAAAGTTATCATTTATAAACCTTAGCTTAGTTCAGTACAAGTCTAGAAGCATGTGTACTTAGTGAGAATTGAACTTGTTAACAGAGATCTGCTGAATATTACACCATATGAGACTCCTATGTTTATGTGTAGTTGTATAAATGCTCTCTCTCTCTCTCTCTCTCTATATATATATATATATATATATCTAGTCGATGTTCAAATACTATGGGTATGGATTACTCATGTATAGAATACATGAAAGAATTCCTATTAGTCTATGAAAGTTCTTGATGTACAGCTATTGTTATTTATTCCTTTTTTGGTTTATATAATAAAAATCACATACAGAGCATATACAATGTAACTGGAAGAAAACTCAACCACAGTTAAATTGTCATTATAAATTTATTTTGGCAAAGAATATAATCTTTGTCTCTTCAGATGACATACATGACAATTTAACTGTGCTTGAGTTTTCTTCCAGTTACATTATATATATATATATCTCACACAAAACAAAATCTCTTTTAGCTTAGGAGAGAGAGTTTTAAAATGCATCTGATATAGGAGCAAAGTTTTACAAAGTCGGCAGATTCACTTTTATGTGATACTTAGTCGGTATTTTTACACTTTCAAACCATCACCAATGGTCTGCATGTTTAAACATGATGTCTCCTGCATGTGATGAACATGTTCACTTTAAAAATTCCATGAGCTGAGAATAAATCCAGCAATTAATACAGGAGTACCTCTGTCCGTGGAAATGACCAAGGATGGTTGAAAGTACCATTACTCATGTTACCCCTTACAGAGACTTTGGCCAGTATTTAAACAGCCTACAACCACATTTGTGACATCCTTGTCTGTTATTTTCAATAAAATATGACTGCAAGTGAATCTACTGCCTAGATACACATTATATAGGTGCATCAATAAATCTGTAGCCTAAATATGAAAAAAAAACAAACCAAAAAACACAACAAAACGAAAAAAAACAACATTTATCCAACTCAAATATTTGTTTTTCAAAATAATCTCCTTTCTTGTCAATATACTTAATGTCTACTATTTCTCTGATAAAATTCTTTATTATATCTTCATTTAGACAAAATAACAGATTAGCTTGCTGTCCATTACAAGATACCCAAATTAACTCTAAAATTCAAGTAAAGTGACAGTGATAATTTAAAATTTTGTTACCTGGTAGGGTACTGGCAGAAAAGAAATAAGGATCTAAAAATTATGAAGTACATTTTTCAGAGATGTTATTCTTCTGTATTATCTGTTCCTGAAAAGCACTAAAATACCCCCAAAATCAACATTTTTTAAATAATTAATTAAAAACTACCTTAGTGGTCTATTTAGCATAATGTTGAGTCAAATCTAATTTATAGAATTTGTATTAATACTCAGTAATTAGTATTGAGTAATGATCAGCAAGAGAAACAAATGAAGATCACACACAAGGGAATTTTACTAAAGATCAAATTTTTCCATATAAAATCATTCTTTTTTTCCAGCAATATTTATTACAAGTGTGTCTTTGATATGTGCGTGTGTGTGTGTGTGTGTGTGTGTGTGGATACTAGAGGAGTTCTATGAGAAGTTGGAATGTGGGGATCTTGCAAGAAGCAGGCATCTCACTGGGCAACTCCAAAAATAATTCCTGTACTGTCAACATTCTCTTTCAGATGCACCTCAGACACTGGAAGTAAGGCCCCCTGTAAGTAAGTTGATTAATGTTAAACCTCATAAGACTTCCAATGTGGATAATGAAGTTAACTTCAAAGGGTGAAACTTATATCCCTGTAGTTTTAACCACATGTCAGCTATGGTTGGTTAATAGCCGTATACAAACTAATCAGCAAATTAGTTAACATCTCAGATTCTTTTTATCATAACTCATTCTATGGTGATAAATAGACAGTGTGAATTGAAAATGAAGAATACTACCCTAAGCAAAAATTATGGAATCAGCACAGTTTGAGGATGTTCATCTTGGATTTTATTTTAATTGTAAATAAATTGATAACAGATAAGATGCAAAATATCTTTTCTTTAATAGCTGAGCATTTGCACCTGAAAGAATTAAGATTGTCATAAAGTCCATATTTACCAACCCCTCCACTCAAGCAGGATATGACACAAGGTCAATTTTTAAGTGGAGTTTAATAGGTTTGAATTCAGAGTATTCCCTCTCCTAGACTAATTGCCACACCAAGGCTGAAAAACTCAGTCTGCCCTACTATTTACCCATAGCTGGATGGAGAATAATTAGATTCATACCTTTCCCAAGGGTATTAGTGCTATGTGAAATGCAATCAGCCGCGTCTAAGATTTGAACTCATGTTGCCGTGTCCATTTCCTACGAAGATAACTGTTACACTACTGGCACAAAACTCAAGTAGAAGCAACTAAGTATAAATTCTTATTTTTTGTCAATTTCATAATATTTTCCAGTCAATATTGGGTTATTTCATAATATTTTCCTCTGCATGACTTGGAAAAAGATTATTCATATAAATAATTAAACCAAGTTTGTTGAAGGAATATTTCATGAAGCCAAAATGTTTAGCAATTAAAGAAAAAAAATCTTTTGAATCTTATTAGGGATTAGTTTATTGACTATAAATCAAAAAATATCCTCTAAGTGTACTAATTCTGTAATTTTTGCTTGGAGTAGTGCATTCTCTGTGAAACACAAACTCATATCTCTTTTACTTTGAGAAATCTTTTTCTCTATAATAGCTGCACTACTTGAAGAGCCATGGATTGCAGATGATTAAATCTCTCAATATAAATTAATTAGTTTCCAGCAGTGTTTCTCAACAGAATCCATAACAATCCATAAAGGGAGGGGGTTTAATGATTATATGGAGGTGGTGACTAAAATTATTTCATAAGAGTGTTTACCGTGCTATTTATTAAATTCTCACTTTAATCTAAGTGTGTTATTCTAATTGTTGGGTATCACTCACCTTTTTCCACACAACAAACTAGTCAATCTGCCATATATAGTAGTAGCTACTAATACCAGCACAGACTAGAAGGTGAAGAGCAGCTTCTTATAGGAATAGTATTAGAGCGTTGGAGACTGGAGATCGCATTTGGTCACCTTACTTGCAGAAGCCAATACTATAATTGGACTATATCTTTATTCTGTATTCACTAATCCTATGTTCTTGTCTACTAATAGTCTCTCTATTATATATACTTTTCCCTGAGAATATATCTCTATTTCCTCTCATATCGTGGTTTGTCCTTTATTTAATATTAGAAGCATTCACTAACCAGAACACAATACTAATAATTCTGATTGTAATCATATTAATAAATCTTACATGGTATTATAACTAATCCTTTTTTAATCACATTAATAGAATGTTCTTTTATAAGAAAATTTTTTTTTTTACATTTATCCAAAATTCAAATAGAATCACTATGTTTATTACATAAGGCTATAATTTGATGGTGATCATATCTAAGTAGAGTCTAGACAGATATTATCATAGACTCAGATGTTTTAAAATTTTCAGTAGATTTAATTCCAAGAAAAGGTATCTGTTTCTTATAGGTGTGTGTAGAAGGTACTAGATGTGGAATCTAAAGGAGTTGTAGTCTGAAAAAGTTTAGGAACCATGGCTCTACTGGATCATATTTCATGTTATTGTTTTCGGTTTTACCAACACCAGTCATATTATGATCATTATTATTATTATTATTATCATCATCTGAAGCTTATATAAAGTATCGCAAACCATAAATAATTTATTACTTTCATTTCTTTCATCCTGATATCAACTCTATATCATTACAATTTCTCAGACGATCATTTTACAGCCAAAAGTAAATGGTATATTACCCATCGAATACAGAAAATATTCCTAGAGTAAAAAGGGTGCAAGTCTGAGTCTGACCCAGGATATATTCTTTTATTTAAATCTGTTGGTTGGCTGGTTTTATTGCATGTCATAACCCTTGATGGGTTATTTTATGCTGAAGTCTGTTTAACAAAAAGTTTTTCTATTGCAAAGGGTATAAAATTATATTTTTACAATCATTTTGAAAGGCAAATGCTCCATACTTAGTAGCAATATCAATGCTTTAATTTAATAATAATAAAAATTCAAGGTAATATTCCTATTTTGTGAGCATAAACTGATGGTTTAAGTAAATGTGATGGAAATCAACTAAAATTAAGATGAAAGAAATAATAGTCAAAAGCTAATCACAATTTATTCTGTATTTCATTTTGATGAATGCAAATGTTTTTGTCAGAACAATATTTCCATCTGAATTGGAATAAGAAGAGAAGGGAGGTAATCGGATTGATGTGAAATAATGGTATTATTGGCAAAGAGCAATTACTCCATGACTGATATACATTTTTTTTTATTTACATTCTAAAACTTCTAGAAACATAAAGTTCACAGCTTTCAGAGTCAGTTTGCAAACAAATATTAGATGTAAAAAAAGTATAAAGTTACTTGCTTTTTTTTTATTGTTTTAATTATTCATTTTGGGTGGATAATATCTTTGCTATTCTTATTTCATTTCAAACTTTATTCTGTCTTAATAATTTTCCTATGTATCACAACATTCTGCATTGATAAAGTATTGATTATTATTATTATTATTATTATTATTATTATTATTTTGTTACTAGCTTTATTTCATCTTATGATCATGTTTTTTTTTATATCAAAACACTCAGCACCAATAAGCTCCTTATCCACTTGAACAAACAGAGAGAAATTAGAAAATAAAAAAGTAGCTCTTGATGGGGTTTGAACTCATTCTCCAAACCTTGTGATAAACAGCAGAAGAACCTTATTTTCAATCAGTCTTTTTTTCTTGAATGAGAAGTTTCACATCTTAAGTTAACCCCACTGACAGTCTTCTTTTTTTAATCACCCCACCACACACACATGAGCAGGGTGTAACACAAGGTCAATTTTTAAGCAGAGTTTAACTGGTTTAAATTCAATGTTTTCCTTCTCATAGACTGGTTGCCATACCAAGGCTAAAGAACTCAGTCTGCCCAACTATTTACCCCTAGCCAGATGGAGGATAGTTTGATGCATACTTTTTAGAAGGGGATTAGAGCTATGTAAAATGAAAAGAACCTCATTTAGGATTTGAACTCAGGTTGTCATGTCCATTTTCTATGATGGTAATCATTACACCACAAACACCCCTTTGATAGTTCTTAAAGTGTCATCTCATGCTTTTTTGATCTCTTTGATAGAGATTATTAAAATCTAGGTGAAGCATTTTCATTATTAGTATTTTATTACCCCATCTTATTATTGTTGCTCTTTAGAGGAATCATTTTCACAATTATCATATTTGTATTTTTAATCCATCTGATTATTGTTGCTTTTTAAATGAAGTATTTTGACTACTATTATTATTTTTGTAGTATTTTTATATTTTATTATTGTGTGTCCTAGATATGATGCGAAATGACATTTTTTGGTGAGGCAACAGTTCTGGAGCATTGGTGAGTGTAGATAACCACTTTCTTGCCATTACTCTCAGGTTCAATCTGACCTACAGCGGTAGTATTTGTTAGGATCCCATCAATGTGTCAAATAGATCTATCTCGTTGGTTGGTTGTATTTTACACCATATCAACCCTTATGGGTTATTAAATGTCAAATCATGTTTATATATATATATATATATATATATATATATATATCAAAACGGTATATGGTAGTCAGTATCTCACTTGGTGGGTTTGTGGCAGACCAAATGCAGTATAATCTGAAGAGTGCTTAATATCTGTGATAGAGATATTATGTAATATAATAATAAAAAAATATGTACTAGTTTTTGAGATCTCGCCGGCCGTTGAACGGATGTATGTAAACAATAGTAATTGTGATTCATAACCGTTTAAAATTTTTGCCAAGTCGGCTGGGGCTGTAGAATGCACCGAATACATCTCTGCAGAGGGGTAAGACCCCACCCCCAACGAGTGTCCTGGATATGACACTAAACAATCTGATGGTGAGGTTCCAGCAATGCTGGAGCTTTGGGGAATGTGGAGTACCCCTTCATTGCTATCGCTCCCAGGTCCACTCTGGCCCGGAGTGGTAGCACCTGATAAGGGTCCTATCTATGGGTTAGATAGAACTAAACCGTGCTTCTCTCACTATACTGATTTTTTAATTTAAACTGCATATTTATGCTAAACTGAATAGTTTAAAATAGAACTGTTTTGACATGGAACTGCGTACTAGTGCTGAACTGAATTGCTCGAAATAGAACTGTTTTTGACGTCTAAACTGTGTACTTATGCTGAACTGAATTATCTGAAATAAAACTGTCTGACATTTAAATCTGTGTATTGCCCAGTTGGCTGGGGCTGTAGAATACACTGACTGGAGCTTTGGGGAATGCGGAGTACCCCTTCATTGCCATCGCTCCCAGGTCCACTCTGGCCCGGAGTGGTAGCACCTGATAGGGCCCTATCTATGGGTTAAATAGAACTAACAGCATACTTATGCTAAAATGAATTGAGTAAACTGAATAGCTTGAAATAGAAATGTTTTTGACAATTAAACCGTACTTACACTTAAACTGCGTGCTTATGTGTAACTGAATTATTTGAAATAGAACTGTTTTTCGACATTAAAACTGTATTTACACTTAACTGAATTATTACATATAACTGCTTGAATAGTTGTAAATGGAAATGTTTTTGACAATTAAACTGTGTACTTATGCTAAACTGAACTGTTTTCTATAGAACAGATTATTTACATAAAAATGGATTTGGCGTTAAATAACCTACAAAGGTTGATATGCCATAAAACCCACCAAACCAAACCAAACCAAACCAAATGTTTAAAATTTACTTCGCAGCTAATATCTCCTCGTGGCTAAATGGTTAGAAGCTTTGGCTTGGCGTTTGAGTCAACCGGGTTTTGATCCCAGCTATGGGGAGATACTGTCTAGCCACACTTATGAGTTCTGATAGAACAAAACAGATCTGTCTGTGGATGACTATAGATATATACTCCCCTACCCCCATAGGGTTGAGTTCTCTAGCGAAGAAGTAATCATGTTGCCATTAGCGTCTATTGCAAGTCTCTTCGCATTTGAATTGAGATCTCGGCGGCCGTTGAACGGATGTATGTAAACAATAGTAATTGTGATTCATAACTGTTTAAAATTTACTTTGCAGCTAATATCTCCTCGTGGCTAAATGGTTAGAAGCTTTGGCTTGGCGTTTGAGTCAACTGGGTTTCAATCCCAGCTACGGGGAGATACTGTCTTGCCACACTGATGTGTTCTGATAGAACAAAACAGATCTGTTTGTGGATGACTATAGATACTACTTTTTATATATATTTAATTGCAATGGTTGCTTATCTGCGACCACTGGTTTCATGCTGTCTTTATATGACAATCATCAGGCAGAAAAATCATCTGCCTGATGATTGTTGTATAAAGACAGCATGAAACCAGAGGTTGCAGATAGGCAGTCATACTATTAAATATATATAAAAACTAATACATATAAAAAGTAATATATAATTACTTATTAATTATATATATATGTATATATATGATTCATAGTTGAATAGTTTATAGATAAATTTTTATACAGGCTAGAGCTCATTTGTTTGTACACAGTTAAATGGTTTCTGGCATTGCTATTTGTTACACAGTCATATTTTACCCATAGGTGGGAACCTAACAAATACTAGCACACCAGGTCAGAGTGGACCTGGGAGTAATGACATGAAAGGATATTCCACATTCTCCAAAACTCCAGGACTGAAGCCTCACCATTAGATGCCATATTCAGGACACTTAGTGGGAGGGGTCTCTGCAGAGATACATTTACTGCATTCTCCGGCACCAGCCTACTGGTCTGTCCAACTGGTCAAGGAGAAGGTGAACTCTGAATTCAAACCTGTTTTACTCTGTTTAAAAATTGACCTTGTGTCACACCCTGCCTCTGTTGAAGGGGTTTGGTAAATAGATATACAAGGTCTAGTGATGCTTTACCAGCTTCAGAAAGTCGCAACCAGATGAAATACATATCACTTACCAATTCCAGCTCAGTGACTGCTTATATTCTAAAATGATTTTTACTGTGATATTTTCAGTGGGATGTAACACTATTATGATACTAATTCTCAGATAACATACTTTTTTTTAGTATGCAAACCTTTGTGTTAAAAAAAACAAACCTTCTCATAACTAGCTAATATGCAGTAATCATTAATCTCAATGCTATTTTTTCAAAGTCAGTTGATTGCTTTTTTCTCTTATAACAAAATATAACACTTAAGTAACAACTACTCCTAGCAAATATGGAATCAGCACACTTAGAGGATATTCACTTTGGTTTTTTTATTAAGCAGTAAATAAACTAATAATAGATAAGATGTAAAACTTTTTATTAGCTTGAAATTCTGGTTTAAAGAGAGGCAACTAAGTATCAATTTTGATTTTTTTATCAATGAATTCCATAATAAATTTTACTCAGTATTGGGTTATTTCCACTGCATTGCTGAGAAAAAAAGACCTATCATTCATTTAGATAATTTAATCTAGTTTTTTAAGGTACATTCTATAAAGCAAGAACGTTCAGCCATTGACCTTGTGTTGCATCCTGCTCATGACAGAGGGACTAGGTAAATACATACAAGCATAGTTTCTGTAATGAATATATCGACATTGTATTATTTATCTAAGGATTTATGATTTTCTTTGTGTACAGGTTTGAGATGGTGGCAGCAATTGTGTTTGTGAGTTGATAATGCTGGAACATTGACTAACAAAAATCCTTTCAAATAACTTGATTAACAGAAGAAAGAAAACATTGGATGGAAAAAGTGAAGAGAGAATAAGCTGAAAGAAAGAAAAATTGTCAGAAAGAAAGAACCTGAACTGATTGAGAAGAGAAAAGAATGAAGTATAGAACATTAAGTGAAAGGAGAAAAAACATAGAAAGAGTGAGAGAGAGATTAAGTAGTGTAGTCTTTCTTCATATTAGCAGTAAAGCAAATTGTAAGTATATTAAAAATTTCAAAATGCTTTTTGCATGCCATAACAATTAAAGTCACCTAGGTGTTTTTAAGGATTTTTTCAAATACATATATAAATAGATTTATTTTATATAAAATATATAGGGATACATTGCAATCATTTTCTTAATGATTTTTTTTAAGTATATAATAAATAAATGAAGTTGTGGTGTGGTACTACATTTACCATGTGGAAAACAAAACTGGTCTAACATCTGTCTAAAATGCTTTTCATTGACCAAAGCATGTGCACACTTCACCCAAACCAGATGTTTTGATAAAGGTCACTGTTATGTCATAGCTGTTAAGAGAAAATGTCCAGTCTAAAGCAAGGTAGTACCTGTCTCATCATTTGATGAGATTGACAAAGTCAGATAACCTTGTTACTTCAATGATGCCATGAAATTTCAAATAAGGCACCTAACTGTCTTGTACCATGGGGGCACTATTTAATCAATACAAAATTCAGACAGGAATTGGTAAGATACATGAGACAGTTTACAGTAATACCAGATCATAACAGAGACAGCGCAAAAAATAATGTCATTTTTTTAAGAAAGTTATTTTACTTCTTTTTGTGTTTTTATAATGATATTACTCATTGGACAACTTTGCTCATCAATTGAAACCAATCCCCAGTTTATAAGACAAATTATATTTCCTTTGATTTTTTTAAAGATGATTTGTGAAAAACCAAAGATTCTTCTCATTACAGTTTCAAGAGAAAAAAAATCATATTTCTAAAGATTTAAAATCAAACACATTTTTAAAAAATATTCTCAGACTTGTTTAAACTTTTAGGAAAGAATTATAATGGAACTGTAACTATTTGTAAATAATTTCTTTTATATATATATATATATATATATATATATATATATATATATATATATATATATATATATATTAAAGAAATTATTCATTATTTAAAGAAAAATACATCAAATTTATGGTCATGAGACTGACATGAAAAGATGAGCAAATATATATATATATGTATATATATTGATTATAAGTTTGAATATCATAGATGCAGAGTCAACAGTGTTTGGTCACTCAGATCAAGAGGCTTCCATGTACTGGGTATCCCTTTATACTGTTGTGTGGGTCATGATAATAAGGCTAATTTATTTTATGGTAAAGTAAATAAATTAACAAATCACAAAATTAATATAATCTTACCACTAAAATAAACTTGACTCTCTTTCCAAGAATGCCTCACAAACTGAATTACTCTTACCATCATGACCTATATAACAGTATTCAAAAGGATATCCTGCACATAAGAGTGTCTTGGTCTAAAGATCACAGAGGCAAGAATCTGACTGTCACTAAATACTGTTGACTCTTTCTGCACTATTGAAACCTAGATCTACATATGCTGTATCAATTATATTGAGTACTCTTCCTTTATGAATATAACAACTCATTTAACTGTATTATCTCTCTCTCTCTCTCTCTCTCTCTCTCTTGGTCTAGTGGATAGAGTGTTCGCCAATGGTCCGGGAGACAGGGCTTCAATCCCAGATTGTGTCATACCAAAGACTTTAAAAATGGTACTTGATACTTCCTTGCTTAACACTCAGCATTATAAGGTACGTATCAAGGGTAAAGTGGAGCAATCCAGGGAAAGGAGTAGCGCCCTCCTCTACACGTAGGTGTAGTAGCTATTGAAAAGGAGCCTTCTGGTCACCCTCGACTATAGAGAGACAACTTTACTTACTTATGTATAATGATGTCTCAAAACATTATAACTATCAACATGTGATGACAGTTACTTTCATAACAACTGCTTGTTGCTGGATAAAGTAAAACTTTCATTTGGTATGAAGATTTGTTGAATACCACAGATATAAGGAAGAAGAGAGATAGAGAGACATAGATAAAGCCTAAGTTGTTATGTGACTTGGTCACATCCATTTATGATGAGAACCTATCAGCTGTAAACTGACTTGAGAAAAATCACCAACTCCCAACAAGGCATTAAGCAACCAATACTTAATGATGTGAGAAATGAATAGAGCTTTTCTTACCAAATACAATCATACAGAAAGGCTATTGTTGTGCAAACAGCAGATAATTTTAATCAAGGTGAAGGGAAATATGCATCCCAACACCATGCAGTACATTGAATCTTGATGCATATGGAGCTACATAGACAGATGCAAATCAGGGTACGCATGCTAACCAATAACAAGAAACTATTTTAATAGGCACATGAGCATCAAAACTCAACCTCATACCAATGAAAAAGGCTTCTTAGTTTGATGAATAGCTTTCTCCTTAACAGGATACATGTGCTTTTATATGGTACATAGTTTAATGGTTACGGTTTTAAGAAATATACATGGTAACATGAGTTAAAATCTTGAACTTGGCTGTTTGCATTTCACTTCCTGCTAATGCTTTTGAGAAAGGCATGAATCCATAAGTTCTTCCTTCAACTATCAATAAATAGTAGAGCAAACTGAACTCTTTAGCCTTGTTATAGCATTTAATCTAGGAGAAAGAAAAACTGAATTCAGACTAGCTGTACTCTACTTAGAAATTGACATTATGTCACATCTTGCTGAGGTGCAAAAGTAGGGTATATATATATATATATATATATATATATATATATATATATATATATATATATATAAGTGTGTGTGTGTGTGCTTTTTTCTTAATTTTTTGACCAGCTATCATAGCAGAAGAGCACCAAAGAAATGGCACAAAGATTTTCTGAAGTAGTTTCTGAGGGCCTGCCACATTAATGATTACCAGTGGTTTACATGAGTAGCAGATCCCGATACCTGGCATACTCCCCTTCATCAGGCTGTTTCCTGCAGGTTAACCTGGTGGAAAAAAGAATGAGAAGGAAGAATTGCACAGCCAGTTTGGACCTTTAACAAAAGGAATGTCCACCTTGTATTTGACTCATCAGCTATAATCGAACCAGGCATCATCATAGATGCCATTATTAATAACATGATCTTCATCTATAAAACAGAATGTAGGGGTTCATATGTATCAATATCTGCAAGAAATAATTGCATCAAGATGCAAAGTGGGAAAGAAATGAACTAATAGATGTAGTGTGAGGGTTTGGAAATTTTTCAAATAAAAAACTAAAGTGAACATTATTTGAGTGTGCTAATTCCATAATTTTTGCCAGAGGTAGTACTCCACTGATTAAACACCTGTCAAGTAACAAGATAGCCCATAAGATATATTCTGAATATGTTCTTTTACACCCACTGGAAAAATGGAGACATACATTTTCTACTGAGGAGCACAGCATTCTATTATTCATATGAAAGGTACTTTGGTCCATTCCATCTCATTGAAGACCTAGTACACCTCTCCATCAAAACAGTCTTCAATAATGTCAAGAATGTGTTTAAGTAGGACAATACATTCTTTCACGATCCACTCAAAAAGTTGTATGGAAATGGTTTCAAATCATCAATAGGTTACTCTAATCCCCAAACTCTCCTGATCTTTTTAAGCCCTTACTGAATGATTTAGACCAACAGGTTATTTTTGGCAGAACTTCAACCATATAACTTGCAGCATTTAAAGAAAGAGGTATCTTGCCACCAAAACCCAGAAGTAATGTTTGATTATTTTGAAGACTCCATGTAGAGGCCAGAGCTGCTTTGTTGGTACAAGAAAGATCAACACTATATATATATCTGTGTGTGTGTGTGTGTGTGTGTGTGTGTGTGTGTGTGTGAGAGAGTGTGTGAGTATATATACATACATTAAAAATGATTATTTTTGTTATATATGTAATAATAACAATTATATATATATATATATGTATATATCATGGTAATAATTATTAATCGTAATCAATATTTCTTATTTCATAGTCCATGACAGGTGTTTTATGTTCAATACAATTATTCAAATGAATGTGAATAATTTGTATTGAATATGAAAAAGCCATTTAAATAATTGTATTAAACATTAAATGTCCCTTTGAATAACTGAACTGAACAAGAAACAGCTGTCATCTATTACTTGATTTAAAAAAAATAGTTTTTTATTATTGACTCCATTTTGAGTTTTTCACACCAGCCAATGGTTTCTCTAGATTTAAAAAATGAATATAGTTTTATTATTTACTCCTTTTCAAGTTTTTCACATCAACATTAGCTAATGGTTTCTCACGGGAGTTTGAGTGACAGCAAGTCACCTCAAGTCTCCAGGACTCTTTTCAGTATTCTGCTTGATCTCAAAATGCTGTAGTAGTTTGGATGGTCTTCACTGATTATGATTAATAATTGTTATCATGAAATATATATATATATATATATATAATGATAAATATTATATATATATCTATAACAATCATTTTTGACGTATATATTAATGCAGAAAATAGAAAAACAAAGTAATCCAAAAGTGATGAATATATTATGAAGGAAAGTCAATGTAAAAACATTTCGGTTTTAATAAACCTTCATCAGGACTTTAAGATGGTGAAAAATTTAGCTTGAACAACAATGGATTATGATACATGCATCATGGGTCAAGCAACAATTTTTCATCATTTTAAAGTCCTGATGAAGGTTTATTAAAACTGAAACGTTTTAACATTGACTTTCCATCTTAATAAATTCTTCACTTTTGGAATACTTTGCTTTTCTATTTTCTTCATTCTGTCGGATGTATCTCTATGATATACTTCCATATATAATTAAGATGGTTATTATTACCTATATAATAATAATTATTATCATTTTTATTATTGTTACTATAAGTCTATTTTTGAAAAATATATTGAGCACGCTGAATTAAATATCTAAACAAAAGAATATCTTATAGATAGATGTCAAGGACACTCGAAAAATTAAAACCTCTAATCAATTTCCATGGAAACTACAAAAAAAAAAACACAACATATTTGCTTTCTTCTCAGACATCATTTTGTCACACTGCCACTCAGCTACTATCTGTAACAAGGCAAATAGATTATGGATTACAGGTTGGAAGGTTTAAAGTCTCCTGTCATACCACTAACTTCCTGTTCTGACATTGTTGAACAATCTAATAAGATAAGAGGCATTACTTGTGGAGTGACTCTCTTATAATTGTAGGATGCTGGCTCCTGTTAAATGCTTGCAAAAATGCATGGTTGTTTGTTGTGACCATGAGAAAAATATAGTGTTTTGTAGTTGAAAACATGCCCTATTCCATGATACTGTTGTGAGTATCAGTTGTAGTTTCTGTAGAAATAAACAGGAGGCTTAAATTTGCAGTTGGAAGGTAAAGGGAATTACTTTGAAGGGGACATGAATAACATCAATCAGAATTTGAACTTGTCTCACAAATTTTATTTTCAGCATTGATAACCATTATACCATCTGTACCTCGCAGAAAGAAATAAGAGAACATAAAATAAATTGTATTAAATGTCAGGATGTTGAATTATATCACTTATAGTTAATCTTTATCATCATAAGTTGTTGGTAGCAGAAGATTTTCCCCTCACTGCTAGGATTAAAGGGCATGACAAGAAAATGCACTGTATAATAATTTTCCTTTTCCAAAGTGGCAAGTTTCTCGTGTAGAATATGACTTATTGGAATGCCTTCTTTAATAGCAACTTGGTTAAGTCATTGCTAGACAGGGTGAGGATTGAAAATTGGTTAGTTATTGCTGTTGGGATGTTTGGTATCCTAAGCCCTTCAATGGCCTCCTTACTCTATTAGATTTCTTCAAATAAAGATAGCCACAGGAATAAGTACCATTAGGCTGAATAGCTATTATAGAAAATTTCCCATGCTATTCTTTGGGGAAGCAAGCTTCTTATTTGAAATGTGCCTTATAATGATGCCTACTGACTGAAAGGTTCAACCTTGACAACCATATCACCAATATCCAATTCTGACATTATTAAACAACATAATAAGAGGGCAGGCATTACTTTTGGAGTGACTCTCTTATGAGTGTATTTGGTTAAGGTCTCTTTATTTAATGATATATCAATCTTTGTGGGTTATTTAATGGCAAAACTATCCTTGTAAAGGCAGGGATAAGAGGGATCATTCCTTTTCCAAGGGTATTATTCCAAAAGTGCAACCAAAGTTAAAACTCACTTACTTCAAGGTGGTAGTCCAGCACTCTAGCCATGATGCCATGGGTACTCCCCTATTTTGACTGTAGCATACTGGCTCTTGTCTTATGCTGACAAAAATGAATAACCATCGGTAGTGACAAAGTGAAAAAATACAGTTTTATAATTGAAAATTTGCTGTATTCAATCGTATTATTGTTTTTGTTCTAGTTTTTATGGAAATAAATTTGGGGCCTTAAATTTAAGGTTGCAACTTGTAGTGATGACTTCTTTAGTAGCAACTTGGTTAAACTGGTGACAGACCTAGCCATCAATTCCAAACAGGCTGAGGATTGAAAACTAGTTAGTACTGATCACTTTCAGAAAGTTTTCTTTTTGCATCCATTGCAGTTATAATGTTTGATGAAGTAGACCTTTGACTATCTTCTTAACAACTTACTCTTAATGGTAATAATCTTTGGAAAAGGACACTGCAATCTAAGTTCAAATCCCTGACAAGGCTCTTTGCATTTCCCTTTGCACTAATGATTATGAGAAAGCAAATTTATTTCTTGTTCTCTCCAGCTATAGGTAAATATTGGTTTGGTTTCTTTGTTTTAATGGCATATCAACCATCATGAGATATTCAATTCCAAAGCCATCCTTGTAGAACACTACCGGTACTACTTAACCTGTAGCTGGGATGGACTAAGGAAGGTCATACTTTTCCCTAGGGTATTAGTTTGAAAGTGAACATAATAGCATAAAAGAAATTCAAACTCAGAGACTGATATTTAGGGTTCAGTGCTGGACTTTACCTGAAAATGACCATTTGTCACATCCTATCAGTCGGGGAGGGTTGAGGAAATATAAATAACTTCCCTTCCCAATTAAATTGGTTCTAATACTGAGTCCCATGAAGTTGGCTATTTCAAAAAATTTCTTTGTGCAAACACATTTCCAATTCTTTTTGTTTCATTTGTGAACCATCTCGATGGTAGTTAACTTTTACTTCCTGGTTTATAGACAGAGTTTTTTTCTTTAATAAAGTGAATGATTTAAGATTCCTGGTTTTATTTTTTGAATTAAATGAATTTACTTTAAGTCATTTCTTTAAAACTAACTTTAACCGTTAATTAGACTGGGTTAATCTTTCCTTCTACAGAAAATTTAACTCTTAATTGGATGTGTCTACACCAATATTTCAGTTTTTGTGTGATATATTTTATTCTTGTTTTAATCAAAGTGTTATTTTAATTATTCTTTCTTTAACCATATTAATAAAGAATTTATCTTTATAAGTAAAGCAATAATTTTTTTTACATTTATTTTGAATTCAACTACAATTACTATGTTTATTACACATGGGTCCAATTTGAAAGCTGCAGAAGTCAGTGATCATATTTACCTGAACCAGTGGTTCCCAACTGTTTTTGGGCCGTGCCCTACTTTGGTATTTCTAAAGTTCTGATGACCCCTCCCCTCACTATTATATTTAATTCTTATATATTCAAAATTTTACTGCAATCCACGTGAAGGAAGCTTAAAGGGCCATTAATTTGGTCTCTAAACAAGCCCTACCAAAATACTGCTTGTTCTACCAAAATATTACCATGCCCCACCGGTGGGGCATGCACCCCATGATGAGAATTACTGATCTGGAATCTTGATGGATATGATCAAGGATATATTTTTTTTTAGATTTGCAGTATACTAATTACCATGAAAGAGATATCTCTAATAGATGTGTCGTTAAGGGACATTGGAGGCAGTCTAAAAAAGGAAACCACAGGTTTACTACCTTAAAAAAATATTTGTTGATTTAGAGTATATATCTCCAAGGGAAGTGTGTGTGTGCGTGTGTGTGTGTGTGTGTGTGTGTGTAAATTATTTTCTTTTACTGTGTAGAAATATATATCAGTATATATGTATATAGAGATAGCCAAGAAATTGCTTTGGCTTATGTATTCATTATGCTTCATAAGGATACTGCCACAGCAAAGTGTTAAAAGCTATCCACAAGGATATTGGTTAATGTCAACTTGATTGCTTTTCATAACTTCTACAAATTGGCTTCCTGTGGTTTCATTACTCTTCTGAATAATAAATTCCATTTCTTTGACTTACAGTCTGTGAAGAGTCCATTTTAAATCTTTTCACAGGAAATCCATTTTTTTATTGTATCCATTTGCACCTGTGTCTTAATTTTCCAGGAAAAAATTACTTATTTAAAAATAAAACACAAATTTCCTATCCTTTAAGATTTTTATTTTTTTGATATATTACATCCTAGTTGTTCAATTCATGTTTAATAACAAGATTTCTTAAATGTTCTGACTGTGACACTAAACTGTATCTGGTTGTGAGGCTCAAGTTCTGAAGCTCTCTGGAGTGTGGAATCACTTCTTTATTGTCATTACTCCCAGTTCCATTCGGACTGGTAGTACCTGTTAGAGTCCCATCTATTGGTCAAACATATTTGTTTGAGATAAGTTTTAAATGATTTTAAACTTTAATACATTGGTTATTAAAACATTGATATTGCAGCCAATTAAGAAGTTTCTGCCTGTTTAAAATGCTTGTGAAGATAGACTTGTGTATTTAATTGGAGATCATAATCATTAAATTGACTTGGAAATAAAGTAACCCATCAGCGTTTGACATCCAGTAAAATCAACAAACCAAACGAAAAAGAAAATTAGGATGAAAAATGTAAAAAAGAAAAACTTTGTTTACTGGGCATTGCAAATAAGTTTATTTTAATATTCCTGTTAGGAAGGTTAGCTTAGAATTAGGTTTCAATCGAAAATAATATACAGCAGTTATCAGAAAATTACTTTTGTTTAAATAAAATGTTTTATAAACATTAATATGCAGTTTTTTTACAAAGTTTTTATGTAATTTGGTATTATTTTCTTTGAGTGTACAATTGTTTTATTGTGAATTTATATCATATTCATATTTCTGTATCCATAGAATCTTGTTAAAATATATTTTTTGCCCAGTCGGCTGGGGCTGTAGAATACACTAACTGCACCTCTGCAGAGGGGTAAGACTCCCCCAATGAGTGTCTGGGATATGACACTAAACAATCTGATGGTGAGGTTTCAGCAATACTGGAGCTTTGGGGAATGCGGAGTACCCCTTCATTGCCATTGCTCCCAGGTCCACTCTGGCCCAGAGTGGTAGCACCTGATAGGACCCTATCTATGGGTTAAATAGAACTAACAGCATACTTATGCTAAACTGAATTGTTTGAGTAAACTGAATAACTTGAAATAGAAATGTTTTTGACAATTGAACCGTACTTACATTTAAACTGTGTGCTTATGCGTAACTGAATTATTTGAAATAGAACTGTTTTTCGGCATTAAAACTGTATTTACACTTAACTGAATTATTACATATAACTGCTTGAATAGTTTGAAATAGAAATGTTTTTGATAATTAAGCTGTGTACTTATGCTTAACTGAATTGTTTTAAATAGAACAGATTATTTACATAAAAATGGATTTGGCATTAAATAACCGACAAAGGTTGATATGCCATAGAACCCAACAAACCAATCAACCAAAATATATTTTCAAATTA
Organism: Sepioteuthis lessoniana; assembly: GCA_963585895.1. NCBI lineage: Eukaryota > Metazoa > Mollusca > Cephalopoda > Myopsida > Loliginidae > Sepioteuthis > Sepioteuthis lessoniana. Next base: position 49,254,224 of record OY757920.1, on the reverse strand, counting down.
TTTCATTGGACCATTTTGACTCTTATAGAGACATTGAGCCAAACATAAAAAGATAAAGACTTTGAGCCAAACATAAGGAGATGGAGACTCTGAGTCAAACATAATGAAATAGAGACTTTAATATAAAATCCAAGAATATTCTTTGATCTTTTAAACAGTTGGAGGAAGCGATGAGGTCAGATTCCTGTTTTCTCTATGACCAGCTGTATATCAGATGTTCATGTTAGGTAGAAAAAAAAGATGAGATTTTTGCAAAAGATCAAGAAATATTGCATACAAAGAGAATCCCAGGAAAAAAATTTGTCATTTTTTTTACTTTAAACAATTTTTCTGATGTATTTATAACATATTCATCTTTCTTTATCTCTATGTTAAAACCTATCTCCTAATTATTTCATTAAAACTTTTTGACTATTCCTTTTTTCCCGGGCATTACTAGACATCCTTGCTTGTTGTATTGCTAATTCTCTTTTCAAATTTCTCGATTCGTTGTCAGTTTATTGCCTATAAATAATGGCAGCAGTCTTAATTAATTTTAATTCTGAGATGAAGTGATTTCATTAATAATTTTTGACTTGTTCTCTTTATCTTTTTCTTGCTTTTTATTATAAGATTCTCAGCTACATAACCTCTGACTTACAAAAGAGTTCAGACAATTAAATGAAGGTTAGAATTGTCTCTCAACCTCTTACTAATCTTGAGTATACTCACTTTTATGCATTAGTGGAAAATCTATGGCAAAAAGTTCTACTGTATCTCTCTTCAATGAAACAATAAATGTCTCTTATTGATATTTAGTAATATCATGTGGTTTCTTATATTTTGGCATGCAAAGGATGCAGAATCATTTTTCAGCCTGTATGTCTAATAGGTAAGGGGTTAAACCAGTCTTTTTGTCCTTTCTTTTCTTAATTCTAAACACTAGATAACACTGCTTATAACTGTCTCAAACCACCATGCAATATTAGCTATAATATACTTGACCACTCTGATTGTCTACTAATAGAAAAACTTTCTTCTATTTTTTATGTACCAATTCAAAATTGACTAAAGTATCTATGTTACCATTTATAGATAGACACTTATCCTAATCTATTGGGGTGCCATGCTGAGTTGGGGAAGTCCCTTTGGCATAATGGTTAACGTGATGGACTATGACATCATAGTGAGCAAGTTCAAACTCCAGTAGCCTTATTATGTAAACTTTCAGACTCTTAAACTTGGGAAAAGTATGAACTACCTTATCCCCTAAGCTAGATAGTACCACATCTGTTTGTAATATAATTGCCGAGGGATTTATATCTTGCCTTTCGGTTTAGTTAGGCAGAGAACCTTTCACTTAGCGCATGGGTTAGTAAGGTGCAACATTAACGCAGGTGTTCACGCACGTGTGGAGAGGATGTGTCATTCAGAGATGTCAAAATAAAAATCCCAGATAGGAATTGAGACCAGGGGATGTGAGTGACGTCATGCACTGGAAGTGTGGGCTGAGGATTTTTGAGATTTGAGAAAAAGCAGAGTTGAGTTCCTGCCACTGAACGAGAGAGTCAAGATTCAGAGCTGGGCGAGGCCAGACAAACTTGTGCACTACGGGCACCGCACATTGGTTGGGTTGAGAGCTGATGATGTAAAAGCAGTCAGCATAGAAAGATTGTGTCTCTCTCTCCTCATGACGAAAAACCTTTAAACTCAAAAAGGTGAATAAAAGTTTTGTACCTGAACCAATTTTGTGTTTTCGGGTTCCTATATATGTTTATGAACATTTTATGAACATTATGTCTATTTCACACATCCGTATATCTGGCTATGTAACATGTTCTTCTAAAAGGAAGGCTTAACCATTAAATAACCCATAAAAGTTGATATGTCATAAAACAAACAAACCAAACCAAACCATGTTGAATAAATTACTCTTCATGTTAACTCTCAGAGCTATGGGATTAACAACAGTTTACACTGGGTTACATGGTAGCAGCAGAAAGGAATGATCTCTGATTCGAGTTAATGAATGCCCAAGATCACCTTTTAGAAGGCTAATAAGTTTCAACTGTTTTTCTATTTACATATTGTCAAGTGATAGCCCATGGAGACGATAGAAATAAGATTAATACTATCCTGCCGTTGGAATGTACAGTGGCGATCCGTCAAAAAAGTGACCGTTAAGGAAGAATGTAGGTCACAGAGGGGATATCAACAGGTTTTGGTACTTAGTAACCTCAGGTCGCCAGACACCAAGGGGCAGAAGAGAGAAGCCAAATGATTGGCTGGGACCCCAAAACGGAAGTGGGGACTCCTTCCCCTCAGCGGAAGTAAATAATAAGAAAGTTAGTTTTTGAGCAGGGCTCGTGGCAGACAGACCCATAGCCATTTTACTCCGGGTAGAAGACAAAAGAATATCTGAGACACGAGGGACCCAAGTTCTTCAAGCCAGTATTAAAAATAGCATAAAGTCTATTAGCCCGTGAAAGAAGAAAGATTCTCCAGTGGAACCCCGGCGAAAAATAAGATAAGTAACTTTGGGGCAATTTCTCCTATATACCCAAATTTTATATATACCACTCTCTCTCTCTCTCTCTCTCTCAATTTGAAGAAAAACAAAAGTCAAGAAAAGACATTTATATTCGGGGACTGTCCATTTATTATATGTTTGACACTTTGAAAGTGTACCTCTTTGTATAGTAAAGGATTGATGTATTTTTATGTTACCACGTGGTCTAAGTTGTTCTTTGCAGTTCTGCTACGAATTTGTTACCTCATGCTTCCTTTTCAGCTTCTATTCGCCTTATGTTATCTTGCTTAAAATTGTCCTATAAATTCCTCTAAAATATCACACGGGAAACCGGAGTTGCCGACTACTACAATATAATATTATTACGACTAAAACCTATAGGCTCATATCTTCTGTTGTCTAGGGGATGAAGTTAAGCGGCCTGGTGGGTGTGTGGATAGTGTGAAATTTGAAACCCCTTGCCAGCGGCGGTCAATCTGGCCCTAAATTAGTCCCTCACATAATATGCCAGTTCTTATATGCCTGAGAGAAAAACTCTGAACGAGGACTTATTCTATAGAGGATCAAGTGCCAACCTGCCCCGTCTTCACACGTGCGAAAATAAAGTCCCGTTTTGGGATTTTAGCCAATTTGCCGTCACAATATTAAGACACACTTTGCATAATGGTTATCATAGTAGGAAATGAAATGGGCAATCCAAGTTCAAATGCTGAATAAGGCTGTTTGCAATTTACTCTATGCCAATGCTTTGGGAAAAGAATAAATATTTATCTCCTACCTCTAGCTATATATAGAGGGCAGACAGATGTATTGTATTTCTCTACAATGAAACTACGAACTTCTCATTCATATTTTGAAATACTATGTTGTTTCTTATGTCTTAGCATAAAAAGGATGCTGAGTATCATTTTCAGCCTGCATAACTCATTGTAGGAATGGCTTTGACACATATACACTTGGTAAATAAAAAGTTAGATGATTAATAGTAAATTAAATGAAAAAAGTTTTAAATTCTTAATCTGAACATTTTGATAAATTTTCAATTTAAACTCATGTTTAGTGAACATATTTAACAAATAAACATAGATTAGTATATAGCCAGCCAGCCAGCCAGCCAGCCAAGGCTGTAGAATATGCTGACTGCATCTCTGCAGAGTGGTAAGAACCCTTCCCCAAAGAGTGTCCTGGATATGACATTAAACAATTTGTCTCTAACTGCCAGAACTTCTGTTTTAGGAATCTCTTAACAGTTTAGATTAAAATTTATGAGCATTTTCTGAATATCTACAACCAGAAACATGATCTAGGGTAAATAGCCACTTAAAATCCAAGGAAAAGAAAATAGACAGAACTTGTATTTTGTGATATCAATAAATATTCAAGCGAGAAAGAAACAACAAAAATATCACAAGGAACATGTATTTTTACTTGCAACTTATTTTTTGGAAAAAAATAACATAGAACATGAATAAAAGAAAAAAAAGAAAACAAATTTTATCCCAAGAAATTCTGACATTTATTTTCAGACATTTGATAATATCAGATGTTATTTGAAGTTTTTGTTTAAAAGCATTAAAAGATATGGAACTGTTCTGTGGCCATGAAATAAAAATAGAATTCTATGAAAATTCTGGAGATTGGGATAGGGATTTGGTTTGCTTCAAAAACAATGTAGATTGAGAAATCTACAAAAAATAGAATAAGATATTTCCCCAGTCATTGATATGAGCTGGGCAGGTGAAAATTGTTATAAATATAATTTAAGATATAGTACAGAAATTTATGACATCACTATAGCATTTCTATAATCATAATCTTCAAAAAAACAAAGAAAAGAAAAAAAAGTAAAGACTTGAATTAAAATACTAATTTCTGTAATTTAAATTAGTTTAAAATATTGTAATATATTATATATATTCATATTATTACATCTTATTTTATTGATATATTGTAGGGTTTATGGATCAGCATGAAGATCTTTGCCTAAGCTTAAGTAAGGTTTTATGGAAGACATTTTACTTAAAGAAGAGATGAGCCCTACCCAGTGAATAGAGAAATGCCACAAAGGAATTATTTGGCTTTCTGACGATCTGTTATGGAATGGGAGATTGCTAATGAGGAGGTAAAAACAAAATATTTTGTTGGGAAATCTATAATTAACTAGTATAAAGATATTAAGAAAAAATTAAATGTGAAAAGTTGTTAATCTGTAAACCCCAAAAAAAAATAATGTAATTTAAATTATACAATTTTTAGGCAAAGAATTAATTTTTAGAATCTTATAAAAAACAATTAATCATTGAAGCATAATAAAATTTCTTGTACTTATTTGCCTTAAATTTTGGTATACATGTTGTTCTAGCATATAAGTAAACCTCAAGATTTTTTGCTCAAATTTCTGGATAAGACCTATACCTGCTGTATAGGCTAACCCCCAACTACAATATATTACTGCAAGGTTTCAGTGTTTACAGTCAATGCATCAGCTATTGGAAATGGCATGTGATAGAGCATTAAAATAATAATTGAGTTGTGTTGCAGTTTTATCATTCTATATAAATTTGTTTGGTTTGGTTTTGTGGCATGTCAACCATTGTTGGTTACTTAATTCCAAATCCTGTTTTTACATACATATTAAATATATTATTTGTAAACACATGTTGTAGATACACATAGCTAAATGATCAAACAGTTCTATTCCTAAAAATCTGTCATTTGCTTACACACAATTAAATAATCAAACAGTTCTATTTCAAGCAACTAAATTTAGCATAAGTCATTTGTTTACACTCAGTTTAAAGGTCAAACAGTTCTATTTGGCTCATAGATAGGACCCTATCACGTGCTACCATTCCAGGTCAGAATAGACCTGGGAGCTATGGTAATGAAGGGGTACTCAACATTACCCAAACCTCCAGTGTTATTGTAGCCACCATCAGATTGTTTAATGTCATATCTAGGACACTCTTTGGGGAAAGGTACTCACCACTCTGCAGAGATGCAGTCGGTGTATTCTACAGCCTTGGCTGGCTGGGATATATATTTCTGTGTTTATTTGTTAAATATGTTCACCAAACATGAGTTTAAGTTGAAAATATTTGTGGCAGTCAGCTGGAGTTACAGTCAGTGATGTATATCAAATGTCCAGTGTCCTGTTCTACTGGTTGACCCCTCTGTGGAAAAATTTTGCATTTTAACCTGACTGTATAAGTTGAATTCTGGTTTTGTTGACATATTTTAGATTTAAATGGTCAGCTGGCACACTCATGATAATAAAGGTACTAACATAAAAAAAGAAAGAAAAACTTTCTTTCTTACACCCAGAAGAGGCAGCAAAAAATGAATATGTATATAAATTAATAAAATATCAACCATATTAGACAATTTCATGCTGAAGTCAGTTTAATAATTATAGTCTCCAATCATATGCAGTCCAAAAATTTATCTTCACAATCATTTTATACTAGTAAATACTTTATACTAAATTGCAATATCCATGATTTAAGAGACAAAGTATTAAATCTAAAATCATTTTTTATAATCAAATCTCAAGTAGATTTATTTGATGCATAAATGGTACTCTCAGAAATACCAGTACCAGTTGGCTGGAGCTGTAGAATACACTGACTGCATCTCTGCAGTCAGGTAAGCACCCCCTCCAAATGTTCTGGATATGAAACTAAACAATCTGATGTAATGCTGGAGGTTTGGGGAATGCGGAATACCCCTTCATTACCATTGCTTCCAGGTCCACTTTGGCTCAGAGTGGAAGCACCAGATTGGGTCATATCAATGGGTTAAATAGAACTGTTTAACATTTTAAACTATGTGTAAAAATATGCTAAACTGAATTGTCAGAAGCAGTACCCTTTGTGAGCCACAGTACAAACCTCTGGCAAAGAAGATTATTATAATATAGGAAGAAATTGTTTTCATGGTTAAAATTGCTCGGCTTTTTATATTCAATTATTCTTAATTAAGTACAAGTTTTGGTTGGTTGTTTGGTTTTACAGCATATCAACCCTTTCCAAAATCAAACTTTTTTTTGCAGATAAAATATGATTTCAATTAATAATAAACTGTTGTAAAAAATTATATCTTCAAGTGACTATTTTTAATATGAATCACTTGTACATAGTTATATAGTTTCAAGTATTCCTATGTAATATGAATAATTTTCTAACAGATCTATTTGGCACATAGATCGGATCCTCACAGTTACTAATACTCAAGGTCAGAGTTGACATGGGAGTAATAGCAATGAGAGAATATCCACTTACTCCAGAACTGGAACTTAATTAAGAATTTGTGAATATGAAATGAGTGACAAGATAACCACCCTGCACTGTTCCAAACAATATACAAGTGTTAATCAATAGATGAGATAAATTTTACCTTAGGACATACATTTTTTTATTAACTAATTATAATAAATTTACCTTAGGAGTTGGCAATAGGAAGCACTGTTTTTCAATGAATTCAATAGTGATGGGTCATTTCATGTGTCAAAGGACTATCAATTTAACTTTCTTTACTGACTGCCGAATCTTTTTCTTCATGTGAGATTCAGTGTGTTTCCACTTTATGGACTGTCTTTTCCACTCAGGCTTGTATTAGCAAATCTATATTAAGTCCATTTGTAAATATTCTATTAATTAAAACATGCTTCTCTTTAAACATCATGTTCTTCAGTAAATTTTGCATGGTTTGCATTTTTCAGCTACCAAAGATTTGAAGACAGACCTCTATTCAAACGTGGAGCACTTTGTTTGATTTACCATTTTGAATAGCCTCAAAAGAATTATTTTTGCAAGATTGAAATAATTTTTGCTATAAACCAGTTTCAAACAATACAGAGTTTACATTTATGGAAAAAATTCTGAAAAAAAATTATCATTTTGCTTTTTTTTTTCAAAAGAATTCTTATTTATTGAATGAACCTCATACAATGTAATAAAAGTGTTAAATTAAGCCAGTCTAAAATAAATGATCACACTGAGCCTTTGAGATATAAAATGTCTGGAACTACTTAAATATTCATTATATTAAAATTACAATAATAATTAATCAGTATTCAGAATAATTATTAATAATTATTTGATTATCAAAATATATTTGTGCATGGATAGAAGAGCAAGACCAATTAATATCATTTAATTACTCTAAAATTTGGAATACAGGCCACTTAGATGAATAAAAAAAACAGGCAAAGTAAGTGAAAAATAGTAACTTTAGAAATTTGTATCAAGCTTATATGCAAGATCTTGGTTGGTTGTTTTTTATGGTATATCAACCTTTGTTGTTTTTTAATGCCAATCCTGTTTATATATATATATATATATATATATATATGATTTATAAACAAATAGTTTTTGGCAAATTTTTTGTTTGTACATGGTTTGATAGTTTCAGGTATTGCTATCTGACATTAATAGTTTTATTTGCACACAGTTAAATGATTTCAAGTATTGCTCTATAATACTAATAATTCAATTTAACAGTTATTTATTTCCACACTGTTAAATGGTTTCAAGTATAGGAAATGAAAAAAAAAAATTTCTATTTGACTCATTGATGGGATCATAACAGATACTACCACTGTAGGTCAGAGTGAACCTGGGAGTAACGGCAATAAAGGGTTACTCGACATTCCTCAAAGTTCCAGAACTGGAGCCTCATCATCAGATACAATTTAGTGACTTATAGCAGGACATTCATTGGGGAAAATCTTACCTTTCTGCAGAGATGCAGTCAGCATATTCTTCTGACCCAGCCAACTGGGCTAGATTTTTTTTTTTATGGTTTCTTTTTATAATGGCATATCAACCTTTGTAGGTTATTTAATGCCAAAGCCATTCTCCTTGAAGAACAGTAATGGTACTATTTAACCCATAGCTGGGAGGATAAGGGTATTTGCCCAAAAGTGAACGTAATAGTGCGACTGGAGTACAAACTCGCTTACCATGATTTTGTAGTCCATCGCTTTAACCATTACACCACGAGGATACCCCCGATTTTTTTTGATATATATGTATAGTATAAATGAAAGAGTTGGCACATGAACTTTGGGGAAAATATTTTTGATAAATTTGGTAATCTCTTTATCTATTTTATGATTTAGTGTATTTGGACTATTGTCATCATCTTTCGTTGTATTTACAATGTTTCAGTCAGTGTGTCCTTTGGCCTTCTTCAGGTGTTTCATGCTGAACTTAGGAGCTGACACAGAACTTTAAACTGAACCATTTATTTAATCCACAAGGGTAGATTGTTCAAATTTTGTTAATCATAACTGGGTACAAGTACTAAGCTATTGTAAGTATTCCTTGTTATTTACATGTAGTTGGGATTGAACCTGCAACCTCCAGATGATTTCACTTAGAAGCACTTTAACTAAACTCCTATATCCATTAGGCAATGTGTTCAGCAGGACACATGGCACAATGGATATAGGCAATAGTCTGAATACACTAAATGATAAAAATTATCAAACTTCTTCTCAGAAATTTTGACAGATGAAATCTCAATATCTTCCATAAAGTGGCTTGACATGACTCAACTGAAATGCACACCTTATCACAAAGTTCTCTGATTGTCAATCTTCAATGTACTTCATAAGATTGCCCACTTTATCAACTGTTTCAATATTTCTGCCTATGGATAGCTTCCCTGGATATTCATCACTTCAACAGATGATCTTTGTTTCCTGAATGGAGTGATGCCAATCAAAAACCATTGCATTGCTCCTTGCATCATGCCTGTCAGTTTTTTTTCAGTATTGCAAATATTTCAGAACCAGTTTTGCCCAGTTTTTGACAGAATTAAAAGCAAACTCATTGTTTAGTATTTTCTGCCCAAAGAAAATGTAATATAGTGAAGAACTTTTTTTAAAAAATAAAGATGTGTACGTAGCAGAGCAAATAATATAATAAAGTGATAATGCTTAGATGGGTGCACATTTGAGAAACTTATATAAGTGGGGGATGTCTAGACATCTAGATAACTATCTAGATGTGCACACAGGTGAGAAATTTATATAATAAAAAAAAGATATCTAGATGTCTAGATTATTGTCTAGATGTGTGCTCAGCTGACCAACTTATATAATAAAGGAATGATGTCGAGATTACTGTCAAGATATGAGCCCAGCTAAGCAACTTATATAAAAAAAAGATTATGTATAGATGTCTACATTACTTTCTAGATGTGTGCACAGCTGAGCAACTAATGTATTTGACTGATGATATCTCATTTTTAAAACTGCTGTTTAGAAGTCTGGATAAAGTCTAGATAAGTCAGTAAATTATGAACCAAGTCTCAATACTTTTTAACATACCTTGTCTAGAAAAATCATAAACATACATATATAGATCTTTCTCTTTTTACACTAGTTTCTTATATTATATATATTATATATATATATAATATTATATCCCCTGAAGAGCAGTAAGAATCACTTCAAAAGGAAATGTCCTAGGAATGACACTAAACTGCATCTGATGGTGTAACTCCTGTTCTGGAGATCTGGAAAGTATGGAGTACTATAGGAGAGTGTGAAAATGAAAATGCTCTCAAAAACAACTGCGCAAAAAATATGTATATGAACGTACACGGAACGAGATTCTCTAACCTCAAGGAATATGACAACCCGTAGATGGCTTGACATGCCATTAAAATCAATCTATCCTTCACTTTACTCGAGTATAACAATATTTTTAGCAAAAGTAGCTGATGTGAAAATCATTAAATATTATTGACAGTATTTTAGTTTGTTTACAAACCTAAGAACCGGGTCATTGGCCTAATGAGTAGAGTGTTCTCTAATGGTCCGGGAGAGCAGAGTTCAATCCCAGGTCAAGTCATATCAAAGGCTCAAAAAATGGTACTTGATGCCATCTTGCTTAACACTCAGCATTATCAGGTAAGGATCAAGGGCAAAGTGGAGCAATCCAGGGAATGGAGTAGCGCCGTCCCCTACACCTCAGTGTAGTAGCTATTGAAAAAGGAGCCTTCAGGTCACCCTTGACTAAGGTCGGCAACTTTACTTTTTTTTTATTGTTTAGAAACAATGACAGTACTATTGTGCAAACAAATTAGTTGTAACTTGTTTAAAAAAGAAACTACCAACAAATTAATATCTTATATATCATGTATATCTATTCAAATGTTTGCCCTGTTCTGCTGGTAAGTTGGCCTAGGTGGCTGGGGCTGTAGAATACACCAACTGGATCTCTGCAGTGTCGTAGCGCCGTCCCCTACACCTTGGTGTAGTAGCTATTGAAAAGGGAGCCTTTGGGTCAGTCTCAACTATGGCTGCCAACTTTTACAAACCTAAGAATTTCTCAAGAGAATCCCTGTGGTGAAGTGGCCTAAGTACTGGACTGTGGACACACAGTGAGTTTGAACTCCAGTGACATTATTACATTCATTTTCAGACTAATACTCTTGGGAAAGGCATGAACCTCCTTATCTACCAACTATGAGTTAAACAGTATCACTGCTGTTCTAAAAGGATGACTTTGGGATTGAATAACCCACCAAAGTTGATATGCCATCAAACAAAGAAACCGAACCAAAGAATTTCTTGCTATTAGATTATCTTTCTCTCCTTTGTTTCATCATAAGAAATTAAATCATTATGAACAAAAAGATTTCTGTGAACAAAAGGAATTTCTCCAGCAGTGAAGAGCACAAAAGAGGCTCATTTTTCTATTGTTTCGGATATTTTGATTAATTCTATTTTCCTGTCTTTTATTTATTCCATTCAATAAAGAAGTTAAAATTAATGACCTTTGCATACAGCAGTTTATCTGCTCTAATTTTATTATGTGTTTATGATTTATTCTATTTTAACATTTTAAAACTTAAACTTTATATCAACATATTTATTATGGCTGGGATATTATGGTGTATAACTGAAGTGACTTGCCTTTGTTAAAGTTAACAATGTTAGTAACAGCTTTTTGCTGCTATTACTGCTTAGGTGATAAGTTAGTGATGGCGGAGTGGTTGATTCAAGAACTCATTTGTCCTGTCTCTAGGTGATGGGAAGGAATGAAGTTATATAGATTAATGCCTTGTCCAAGGAAATTAAGTATTAGTGAACATGTGTAACTTCAGCAGGGATTTGAATCTTGTGTGTTGAGTTTATTTTCTGTCCTGGTGATCATTATGAATAATAAAAGTAATCTGAGTTTAGTCATGAGTTACCTCTCTTGCCAGAAGTCAAAATAAAAAGCACTAAATACTTGTGCAGATAACTCTCTCGACACAAAATATTCTTAACTTTTTCTTGGTTTGGTTTGGTTTGGTTTGGTTTGGTTTGGTTTATTCAATGGTATATCAAAATTTAAAGCTCAAATTTGATTCATTTGGAAATGATTCATTATAATGATGATTATATTTTCAGTGTTCCATTCATCTATAATCATTTTTTTGCACACTGTTATATGATATCAAGTTTTCCAATCTAACACAAATAATTTGCATATGTTTATATTTTTCAAGTATTCTTGTTAAACATTAATAATTTATACACAATTATATGTTTTCAAGTAACTATTTCTATTTGATAATAGTAATAATCATCTTTTTGCAAACACTTATATGGTTTAAAGTATTAATATTTAATATTAGTAATTTTCAGAACAGATTTATTTGGCTAGCAGGTACTATTACTCTGGGTCAGAGTGAATTTGTGAGTAATGGCAATGAAGTATTACTCCATATTCACCAGAGCTCCAGAACTGGAGCCACACCACCAGATGCTTTTTAGTATTAAACCCAAGATAAGTATTTTTGTTGGGTGGGATTACCCCTTCTGCAGGAGATATAGTCAATGTATTTAAGCTCTGCTCTAAACTCTTAGGTCAGAAGTTTTGAACTTTGCTGGTTCATTGCTGGCCTTTTGTTTTGGGGGAAGACAGGTACAGTTCACTAGGCTTAATTTTTGGGATTCCTTCTTCAAGGCAGATTAACCCAACCACACTAAAAAGGGAAGGTAGAGGCTATTCTTTGATACCTGAGGTGATATGCTAATGAAATTAGGTTATTTTTGGATTTTTCCATGCAAAAATGTAATTTAGATTCCATTTTCAAAATGGTTGTATTCAACATTATTTTCTAATTGAGGGTAGGGGGAATCTATATACCTTGAGGAAACTCTTTTAATATTGATTCAATATTTGTATTTTGCTGCATAACATACAAGTCTCAGCTGAAAGGTTCATAGGCTGACCAAGATACCCTCATGGAATATGACTAAATGAGGTTTATTTTTCAATATAGTTCCACTTATGGTCCACATACTTCTTCCACATGTGTTGCTGAGCTTGGATTTCATTTATCAAAAATGTTGTCATATAAACTTTTCAGCCTGAGACATTTTTTGCTTACCTTTGTAACTACAGTTTAATATTAATAATCGTTTGTTTATACACAGTTATATGGTTTCAAGTATATTTATCTAATACTAGTAATTTTTAATCTGATTTATTTTATCTACAGTCAGGACCCTAACAAATACTATCACTTTGTGTGGATTTGGGTGTTATGGCAATGAAGAGGTGACATCCCACTACTCAGATCTCTGAACTAGAGCTTTCCAACCAGATCCATTATATATATTATTTTGGGATTACTACATATTCATATTCTTGGTCTCAGAGTTTAAATGCAATAGAGTTTGCCTGTAAATGATATCTGATAATTGGATTTTATTGATAGTGAATATTTTTTATTAAAATTCTATTGAATTATTAAATCTGACAGTAAATGAACAATTTATATTGGATATTTGATTTGTTGTATCAAAAGCATTTTCATTTTTACAGATTTTGACACCAAAATTTATTTCATGTATATATTTTAAGACTATCTATAACTCATAATCATCATTGAGACATATCAATAACACAGATTCTTTTGATTTTCTCTCACTATCCATCCCTATTAGCCATTAACACTTGGTAAATCTTTTAGGCAGTATCTAGTATCCGTGAAGAGCAGATGAATGTAAATTTCTGCTAGTCAGCCAACACTAATGTGTCCATGTGTAGGAGTCCATTGGAAAACATTGCTTATAAGTTTGTTTTTATTTCTTCAGCAGAGCCCAGCATATCTTGCTCATTTTACTTGCATGGTTTGCAAGATGGAAGCATAATGGTCAAACAGCCGCTGTTTTGTAAGGTGCCGCTGTTTGAAACAGCATAGAGCATCCTTGTGTAAATCCCACTGAGCATTTTCTCCACCAGCTTATTGGCATAATGGTTAGAGTGTTGTTCAATAGCCCAGGAGACTAGAGTTCAATCCCTGGTCAAGTCATACCAAAGACTCAAAAAACAGTACTTGATGCCTCCTTGCTTAACACTCAGCATAATAAGGTATATATCATGGGTAAGAGGAGCAATCTAGGGAAAGGAGCATTGCCCTCCTCTACACCTTGATGTAATAGTAATTGAAAAGGTCACCCTTGACAACAGTCAGACAACTAAAATATATATAACTAATTAAACTTTAAAAAAAGAATCTTTATAAGATTCTAAGATAACAAGCAAAGACTCAACAAAATATTTCCTTTCGCTCTCTTGCTCTCTTGTGAGTCTAATTTACTACCTTAGAACACTGTTCTTCAATCCTCTCTCCTGCTCTCTTTCTCTTTCCCTCTCTCTTTCTTCAATCCCCTCTCCTCCTCTCTCTCCAATCCTGTTAGCTGGGGCTGTAGAATACACTGACTGCATCTCTGCAGAGCAGTAAGACGGGGGGGGGGTCTTACTGCTCTGCAGAGATGCAGTCAGTGTGTCATAAACGAGTGTCATGGATATGACACTAAACAATCTGATGGTGAGGCTCCAGTAATGATGGAGCTTTGGGGAATGCAGAATACCCCTTTATTGCCATTACTCCCAGGTCCATTCTAACCTTGAGTTTGTTGAATAAAATTGTTTAACATTTAAACTGAGTGCTAACAAATGACTAATGCTAAATTGAAGTATTTGATCATTTAACTGTGTGTAAGCAAATGACTGATATCTAATTGAATTGTTAGTGATACATTGCAATACTGGTAACCATTTCACTGTATACAAACAAATGATTAATATTGAATAGAGTTATAAGTATTAGACAGCAATAATTGAAACCATTTAATTGTGTAGAACCAGGGACATTGGCCTAATGAGTAGAGTATTTGCCAATGGTCTGGGAGACTGGGGTTCAATCCCAGGTCAAGTCATACCAAAGACACAAAAAATGGTACTCGATGCTGCCTTGGTTAACACTCAGCATTATTAGGTATGAATCAAGGGTAAAGTGGAGCAATCCAAGGAATGGAGTAGCGTCCTTCTCCTACACCTCAGTGTAGTAGCTATTGAAAAGGGAGCCTTCAGGTCACCCTTGACTAAGGTCGGCAACTTTACTTTTTTTTTATTGTTTAGAAACAATGACAGTACTATTGTGCAAACAAATTAGTTGTAACTTGTTTAAAAAAGAAACTACCAACAAATTAATATCTTATATATCATGTATATCTATTCAAATGTTTGCCCTGTTCTGCTGGTAAGTTGGCCTAGGTGGCTGGGGCTGTAGAATACACCAACTGGATCTCTGCAGTGTCATAGCAGCTGATAGGGCCCTATCTATGGGTCAAATAGAAATGAACTGCATACTTATGCTAAACTGAATTAGTTGAAATAGAACTGTTTTGACATTTATCTGTGTGTTTATGCTAAACTGAATTGTTTGAATCAGAACTGTTTGACTAAACTGCATGTTGTATAGCCATGACCATGATTAACTATACAAACACATAATACATATACATATATATATAATACATACTGACGCAATGAATAACAGATGAGCGAAGACTTCTTTAGAAAATATATACCTCTCACTTTATTTGTAACGTTTGCGTGTGAGAGGGAGTTGGAGACTAAACAAAGACTGCAACATATTGACCTCACCAGCCCCTCCGGACATAGCCGTGTGTTGTTCTTGTTCTCCTGATGCTCAACCGGAGGCCCGGGGGCTCAGCTTTCTGCTGGCTTTCTCTACTGCATCTTATCACCAACTGGTCTGGTCCCCAAACTCCATCAGGTGTCCTGAGGGCCCCTTCTGCTGAGTGCAGGCTTTCTCTACCACATATTGTCTCCAACTCGTCTGATCTCAAACTCACTGACTTCCTGTCTTCACCGATTATATAATAGTTCAATCGCCCACTCAATCGCCCACTCAATCTTTGGAATGGCATGTTTGCTCATCATCAAGTGGAAATAACTGTCATGCAGTTCACAGGTCACTCTCTTCCGGTGCATCAGTCTATGAGTTATCATGGGATTTTTACCTTGTTCCATTTCATCAGCCAAATCCGCCTACGCGATTTCTTTCGATTACTGGCCATTGGAATGTGTCACTTCCTTCCGGTGCATCACTTTGGAATGGCATGTTTGGCTGGGTCGAAGGTCAATATACAACACTGCATAGCTTGAAATAGAAATGTTTTTGACAATTAAACTGTGTACTCATGATAAGCTGAATTGTTTAAAATAGAACTGATTATTTGTATAAAAATAAATTTGGCATTAAATAACCTACAAAGGTTGATATGCCATAAAACCAAAACAATCAACCAACCAACCAACCAAATCTATTTAAACGTGTGCAAACAAATAACTGATCTTAAATTGCTACTGTTACATAGCAATACTTGAAACCATTTAACTGTCGGCAAAATAATGAGCTCAGGCTCTTTTAAAAATGTTATCAGCAAAATATATTTACAAATCATATATATCTAATCTATATATATAAACAGGATTTGGTATTAAATAACCTACAATGGGTGATATACCATCAAACCAAACCAAATCCTTTCTCTCTCTCTCTTCTCTTGTAAGTCTAATTTATTGCAAAATAAATAAATGCATTTTTTATCATTAAGTTTGATACATAATTTAGTACTTTGATAAAAAATTTATGGGAAAATGATATATTTTTAGAAAGACATGAAACAAGCATATCCCAGAGAGATGGTAATATCCAGAAATAAGCTTGTAGATTTCAGAGGTGTATATATTTTGTTTGGGTTTGGATAGTTATTTATTCATTGTTTTGCCATTCTGTGTTGCCCAAATGACATGGTAAACATTATTTGTCTCCATCAACAGCAATTTGTCCATGCAATTTATTCCATCATCTTTCTTGAAGCTGTTTGACTTTACAAATATAAAATCTGCCTGGAAAACATCCAGTTGTTTTGAATATTACAATACACAATATTCATATACTGAGGTAACAAATCAGAAGGGATCTTACTGTGTATGCATCAGCGTTATTCTATGGGGTTACTCACTCAGCAGCTTTAAGTAAATAGAAGAGCAAACTGTATTCTTTAACCTTGGTTAGGCAACCAGTCTAGGAAAAGGAAAACTCTGAATTCACTCCAAGTATACTCCATCAAACAAATTGACCTTGTGTCATATCCTGCTAATGGTAAAAGAGTTTGGTAAATACATACTCAGTCAACAGTAAGTTCAAGTTATACAGTTAGTTTTAAGGCATATCAAAACTAAGGTACAAATATAAGACAAATAATTTGTACACAGTTATATGGTTTTAAGTATCTTTATTCAGTGGTAGTTCTAGACTAAAAATGTGGGGGGGAACTGTAGTTTAATAAAGACTTTTAAAGTACAAAAAAATAAGACAAATAATTAAATAAGTTAATAAGTTGTAAAAAAAATCAAAAGAATAACTAAAATAAAATAGGATTTGTTAGATTGTTGAAATAAAAATTCTTTTTTAATGTACAAAAATTGAATTAACCTCTAAGTGAAGAAAAAGATGATTTGTCTTATTATTTTGATGAACTGCATACAATGCAGTCTTCTAATTCAGATATTTTGCAGTATATCATCACATTTATTTTATTAAAGCTAATTACATATACATAATTTCTGACACCAATGTTTTAATAATCCCCCACTTACTAATGGCACCAGGATTTTTCTGATTAAGTTGAGTTTTACAAGAATTTGGCTAGTGTGTCCATTTTGACAAGTAACTGAGAAATACGATGCTAGTGGATTCATATAACTCATATAATATGAAAAACTACATAATCTTTTATTAATCATTGTTTATCAGGAGTTACTGAGTGCGGACGCAAAATTAGAAATGTTCTAGTGTAATAATAAATGACTCTATAATAAAACAAAATTAATTTAAATTTAATTTAAAAAAATAAACTGCAAAATAAGAAGATAGACACAAAACAGTAAATGTACTCAATATGGCCACCATTTTTTTCAATTATTGTATCAACATTCCTTTGAAATAATTTGCATGGCTTCAAAATAAATTCTTCCAATATCTTATTCTATTCTTTCTCCACAGCAGCCTTAATTGAACCAATATTTGGATGGGAGGTTGTATTTATTTGATTTTCTAAAACACCCCATATAGCATAATCTAGGGGGTTAAGGTCTGAGGTGAAATCTTGTTTAATTGCTGTCCTCACAGCTTTCTTGTGGACTTTCAATTCATTAGTGTTCTTTCTTATTGATGTTGTGCGGCCTTTCTTAATCACCGTAGCAAGAGCAGTTAAAAACCCTTCTATTTATTTTTTGGTCCATCTTCCACTCCTCCTTTTTTTTTCTGTAAAAAAATTTCTTTGCTTTTATTCAGTTGACAAAGAAACTTTGACTTGATTTTGGTGTTAAGCAAATCATAGATTTATAGCTGTGCGTGAAATTGTTATTTGTTTAGCTATATTTTTTTAAGGCAACGCAAATGAATTACGAAACTATTCTTTAGTAACACCACAACGAAAATTTTTTATTTGCAGCTTTGAATATGGTTTGTTTTTGGTGCTGCAAGACTCGTGGTGTTTAGGCTTGTTGGATGTTTGAGACGAAATGGCTTAGCGGGCTGTTGAGATGGCAGCGTGTTGTTGGACTTGTGAGAGATGTGTTCAAAGTCACCGTGTAGTTTTGTGTGTCGAGAGCGGAGTGACGCTTGGATAGACATAGTCAATTTTTGGGGTGACAAGAAGTGGTGCCTGTGGAAGGCATGCGTATGTTTCTAATTTATGTTCCACTGGGATTCCTCGTAAAGAATCCATAAATTAGATGGTTCCCTCGTTGAGTGTCCATGTTGCTGCTGCTAGTGTTAAAGCCAGAGTGAGATGTCCACACTGGGTGGCTTGTCTATCTAAAAGGCATCGCTAACCAGGGACGACCAGAGACATGTCTGTTCTGGTCGCCGTCTCAAGCCGAAGAGAGAGGTTTTGGCCGCTCACCCATTTTGCTAGTCGGAAATGAACGTCCGGGCTGAATAGGATAAGTCATCCTGATTGGGTGAAATTCAGTATTGAATTAAATAGCGCGCCAAACCAAAATACGAGATTTTCCTCTTCTCTACAGATTCTTTATAGTTTCTTTTCTTGCTCACTCATATTGGGTTGAATTTTAATTTAAAAAAATAGTGCTTGAATTATAAAGCTAATCATGAAAATTTAGATTTATCACATTTTTTTCAAAAATTGAACTAATGTGTCAAAAAAAAAAAACGTTTAAAAAATTATTCCATGTCTTGCTTCTGTACCCTGTATACTTATTTTGTCTCATTATAAATATATAAAAATTAAAGTAATTTAGAATCTCATTTTTTAGTTTAATATAAGACTTTGATGCAAGAGACAGATCATTCCTCATTTTCATTGTGGGGTCTGCAATCTAACAGCTTTTATCATAGAACCACCACTATTCCTGTCTAGCACAATTAATTTTTATACAATTATATGGTTTAAAGTATTCCCCTCTAATTTGAATGTTCAAACAAATCTATTTGAACCTTTGATGGGTGTTGAATAGCGACAGGAAGATGCCTTTGACAGGCTATATAAAGTTATCTGGGTGGCAAAAAAAAATATGTACCAATGTCTCAAGGTAAAGAAAACATGGCAGAAATGCCACATGAATCATATGGGTGGCATGCCGAGGTAAGTGTGACCACAAGGATTGTATGATCGTCTTGAAAAAATTATATAACCACAGAAGATTTTTGACCTGAAGCGAATGAAGGAGCTGGCAGTAGAATTACTAGATGTCATGCCACTCTGGCAACACCTTTAGGTGTTGGCTCTGGGCACTGGCCTTGTGCTAGATAGCTAAGGGTTGAGATGTAGAGGAAGGCCTGTGCTGATTGAGACTTACTAAAATGAGGAAGCTAAAATGATTAAATGCCTTGGTAATGCTAGACGCATGAAGCAGAGAAGTGTGAAGAAACAAATTCTTTAAAGCAGAGAAACGTGAAGAAAAAAATTCATGAAAGCAGAGAAACATGAAGGAACAGATTTGTGAAAGCAGAGAAACATGAAGGAACAGATTTGTGAAAGCAGAGAAACGGGAAGAAACAGATTTGTGAAAGCAGAGAAATATGAAGGAACAGATTCATGAAAGCAGAGAAACGGGAAGAAACAGATTTGTGAAATCAGAGAAATGTGAAGGAACAGATTCGTGAAAGCAGAGAAATGGGAAGAAACAGATTCGTGAAAGCAGAGAAATGTGAAGGAACAGATTCGTGAAAGCAGAGAAACGGGAAGAAACAGATTCGTGAAAGCAGAGAAATGTGAAGGAACAGATTCGTGAAAGCAGAGAAACGGGAAGAAACAGATTTGTGAAAGCAGAGAAAAGAGAAGAAACAGATTCGTGAAAGCAGAGAAACGGGAAGAAACAGATTTGTGAAAGCAGAGAAAAGAGAAGAAACAGATTCGTGAAAGCAGAGAAACGGGAAGAAACAGATTTGTGAAAGCAGAGAAAAGAGAAGAAACAGATTCGTGAAAGCAGAGAAACGGGAAGAAACAGATTTGTGAAAGCAGAGAAACGGGAAGAAACAGATTTGTGAAAGCAGAGAATGTGAAGGAACAAGTGTTGAAAGTGGATATGCTCCCAGAAGAAAGAAGAAGGGGTGCCTTGTGAAGGCACTAAAGTCAAAAAACCTATAGAATGATTAAATATTTTAAGTCGGCCTCATACCAGTCTCGTGAAAGCAGAATGAAGCAGAATGAAGCAGAAAGGCGCAAAGGTTTCACAGAAAAACTGTTCCAACACCCTTGTGTGTATGCAAACTCAGCCATCTTTGACCCTTTCCTTCACTTCACTATTTTGTACATTTTGTAATAAAAGGAAATGAAAAGAAGCAGATTATATTCTTATTCATGAATTGTTGTCTGTTTATCCCAGTATAACAAATTCTTGTTTATTTGGTGTTTTCCGACCAGTTATGTTACCAATATATTTTGATAAAAGAGCCAGGTTACCATTATTCAAGAAAAGAACAGTTGACTGGAACCGACAGAAAGGAAGGAAGAGGAAGAGAAAAAAAAGGTGAGTGATCTTTGCTTTTGCCTTCTGCTCTTTTTAGTGTATAAAAATATATTTCAAAAAATAATTTGTAAATCTGAGGGTCCTAGTATGAGAGTCCGAAGAATAGAGACAGATTAAAATTTGTGTAATTCAGAATTTCTAAAAGACATGAAAGGTGGGGTAACATTTATATTCTTTTGGATTAATCTGTGAAGTGTCATCAATATAATGCCATAAAAGAAACAGTACATTTTTTTCCTTTTTTAAAATATGATCTGCTTCTTTCTTTTTCCTTTTCCTTTTAGTACAAAATGTACGTATGGATAGAGTAAAAGCAAAGATGGCTGAAATGCACACACATGGGGTTGGCATTGCGGTTTTTCTGAGAAACCTCCCTGCCTTTCCACTTCGTTCTGCTTTTACAAGACTGGTACAGGGTCAACTCAAAACATTTAATCATCTCAGCTTCTATGTTTTTCAACTCAGGGCCTTCACAAAGCACCCCTTCTTTTTTCTGCTTGTTTCTTTGCATTTCTTCAATTTTCATGTGCCTGTTTCTTCACACTTCTCTGCTTTGTACATCTAGCATCATCTCAAGGCATTTAATCATCTTAGGTTCTCCTTGTTTTCATGAGACTATTTCTTCATGTCTCTCTCTTCATGCATCTGGTATTGTCTCAAAGCATTCAATAATCTTAGATTCTCTTTGCTTTTACGAGACTTGTATATCTCAGGCCTTTCTCTACCTCTCAACCCTGGTCCGTCAGACACAAGGCCAGCACAGTGTGGTGTCTTGTAAATGGCTTGATGATTTCCTGGGAGACTTTCTCAGACCAACTGTACTCATGAGTTTTGTAAAAAATGACTTCTTTGGAAAGAATTTTTTTTCCATCTCAGCTGAAATGGTTTACATTGATAAAATGTTAACCATGTTTTCTTATGAATAAAATTACTATGACAGATATGTAAAAATTCACTTGACAGATGTAATAGTGAACACATATATATATGGATGAAAATAATGGAAAAGAATGCAGCAATATAGAAAAAAACTGAAAAACAAGGTAATCCAAAGAGAAGAATTTAATGTAAAAGAAAGTCAACGTTATAACATTTTGGTTCTGTCATTCCCTTAAGACTCATTATCTATCAGTGATGCACACATCAAGAATTCCAGTTCACTCCTTTACAAATTAACATTGATATGAAAAACAGATCTTTAGCTTGTATAGATTTCAAATCTCTATATACTAACATACCAGTTGATATGTGTATTGAACGTTTAGATAATCACCTTCAAAAAACTAACTGCATATTACTCCTACCTGTCTCAAAATTAATTAAAATCTGTACCCTGTACACATCATATTGTTATCTCCAACACAATAACACATTTTATAAACAGAAATTTGGTTTACCTATGGGTTCTCCACTCAGCACAGTTCTTGCTTCCATTCATCTTGAATTCCTGGAATCTGGTACTTTTAAATATATCATCCTCAGCAGTGCTAGTTACTTTAGATACATAGACAACTTTTTACTTATTTATCCACATCATCTTAGTTGATAGAGTATCACTGACAGATTAAATAATGTAGAACTTTCTATAAAGTTCACATGTGAACTTGAATCCAACAACACTACCTTTTTTGGAATTAATTTTTTTTTATTAATTGCGGACTTTTTGTTCTCATCTTAGTAGTTCTTGTGTTGTTTCTTCTTCACTACGTTTCAGCCAAATTTCACCTCTGGCCTTCTTCAGGTGATTAACCGTGAGCTTGGATAGGAATGCTGAGTCTTGTAACTGTATCCCCAATAATTACTGCCTTCCATAGTTGTTGTCTATTGTAGCATGTTTTTGACCAAGTAAACCCCTGGCCGCCTTGGGTAGGAATTGAAATTGCTATCTTCTGACCATGCTCACCTGGAACCATAGGGACCCATGGTGCAGCAGATAGAGGCATTGACTAATTACTGGGGATACGGTTACCAGACTCAGCATTCCTATCCGAGGTCGCGGTTAATCACCTGAAGAAGGCAAGAGGTGAAATTTGGCCAAAACGTAGTGAAGAAGAAACAGCACAAAAACTACCAAAATGAGGACAAAAAGTCCACAATAAATAAAAAATTATTCTCAGATTAAGAAGACTCATCTCAAAATGATTCCAATTAAAGACAATTACCTTTTTTGGATATCTTATTTATTAGGAATAGTGACAAATTAGAATTCAGGAGTTACTGTAAACCTACCAGTAAAAATGACTACATACATTTCTATTCACACCACAACACTAATACTAAAAGAGGAGTTGTCATAGGTTTCTACCTTAGGGCCCTACGTGTTGGTTCACATTTGTAAGTGATGAATTTACATAGAAAATCTCTTTCTTAACCTTCTTTACCCCTTACCTTTTATACACTTTGCTAAATCTAAAGCCCTTAAAGTCCACAATAGTCACACCCTCTGATGAAATTAATCTCCCCCACTCACACATTACTTTATCTAACAATTCTTCCACTAATATCATAAGAAATAACTTAGAATAAACTTGGTATTAAAACTGTCACTTTATCCTCTTAAACAATGCATGATTTACTACAGTTGAGTCCTTGATACAACATCATTTCAGATGCCAGTGTTTACTGTATTCCTTGCAAAGACAGTAATTTGAAATATATAGGTGAAACATAGAGAAACATTCATGAGTGTTTGTACAAACATAAGAGAGACATTTGAGTTGGTAATCTTAATAATGCATTTCTTCAACACATTTCTAAGTTTGATCATGACTTTGATTTTTATGCAGCTGCTGTGTTATCTTAAATCCACAACAAGAGATTGAGACAGATTTTTTAAACCAGTACAATTTTACTTTGTAGAAATGTTAATCGTCCGGGCTTTATTCCATCTTTAATTAATTAATTTCCATACATATTTTCACAATTTCCCCTTTAATCCTTACACATTCATTCCTGCCCACTGCTTTTTTTCTCAAGTTCTCCCCTTTCCAATTCTCTCCTCTTTTTCCCTTTCTCCAGTGAATATTTTATCTATTTACTTTTGTGACTGCCTATTTTGAAATTCTGATAATTTATTTTTTCCTATAATTTTTACTAGAAATGAAATTATAAGTATTTTTAGAATAGGGAGTTACTTTTCACTTCCCCTGTATATATATATATATATATATAGATAGATAGACATATTTACATTTACATTCTAATTTTTGATTCTTCTCTTTTTAATAATTCGAAGCTGGTTTTAACCTAAGGTCATTGATATGAGAAAAAAAAAATTAAAGAATTTTTAAAAGAGCAGAATGTCATGAAAGAATTGATGAAGAATAAATCAGAAACACGTCTCTTTGTTAAATCAGGATTGTTTTTAAGTATTTCACAGGGTTGAGCCAACTGTTTTATAACCTATTTGTGCTATCATCACCTGAATTTCAGGAACACACAGGGTGTGTTTGTGTATGATAAAGGTCAATAAAAATGATCAAAGCAAGTAAGCTAAAAAAAAGCACCAAAAGATATATGAGTATGAATGTGTGTCTATTAGTTTGTACATTTGTCTGCATATATATATATATATATGTGACTTTATGTATGTGTATATTATATATATGTGCATACTAATATGCACATACACAACTATATTCATACATATATGAATGTATGAATGTGTGTGCATATATATATATATATATATATATATATATCATCATCATTAAGGTTTGCCAACAGCATAAATTCCCTTGACTCTCTCTCACACCATCCATCACAATCAGTCATTGCTGTTAGCAAGTCCCTAGATAGCATCTAGTGTCTGTACTGAACTGATGACTGTAAGTTTTTGTTTGTCAGCCTACATTGGTGTGTCCCTGTGTAAGAGTATATAGGAGAAAGTCACTGATGAGTTTATCCTTTGTGTCTAGCATATCTTGTCAATCATATTTGGATAGTTTGAGAGATGGGAAGTAAGTAGTCATACAGATGCTGATTTATAGGGTGGGTGCTGCTTCCAGGATTTGTTAAAAAACCATGAAGCATCTCTGTTTAGATCCCAAATACATTTTTTTCTGGCACTTCATTAAAGTCTAAGAAGTTCAACAATATAGTAGTAGTAATGACACAGCGATAGCTTGAAAGAATTTCTGTTTTATTTCATCAGAGTGATCAGATTTTCATATCAGTTATACTTGAATGTATATATTTACATAGATAGATAGACAGACAGATCTATATATGTATATAGGAATCTATACACGTGCACATATGTACACTTATGTCATTATTTGTACATATACACATGCATGCATAGTAGGTATATGTTTATATATACATGTATATCAGATGCAATATTAACACGACATCAGTGTATATATATATATATATATATATATATGCACACACACAAACATATATGGTTTGGTTTGGTTTCTTTGTTTAATGGCATATCAACCTTTGTAGGATATTTAATGCCTAAGCCATTCTCATAGAAGAACAGTAGTGGTACTATTTAACCCATAGCTGGAAAGATAGGTTTTTTTTTTACCTTTCCCAAAGATATTTGTCTGAAAGTGAACGTAATAGCACAACTGGAGTACGAACTCACTTACAATGATTCTGCAGTCTTTAACCATTACAGCACGAGGACACCCCCAAATATATATATATATATATATATATATATATATATTTATATTACATGTTATAAACAAACACACTTGTGATTATTATCTAAATAATCAGAAAAAAAACATGCTGTAAAGTACCATCTTTTCTATATGCATATTCATATTCCCTGTCACATATCTGTGTATACATATATATATCACATGCAATATAAACACATTCACAATCATATATATCACATGGGGTACATAAACACACTTGTATGTACATTTGTACAGCGCCCTGTCGGCTGGGTTGTAGAATATGCCGACTGCACCTCTGCAGAGGGCTTAGACCCCCTCCCAATGAGCCCACATGTTGGCTATGGGTGGCGACCTGTAAGGCACTAGGATGGAACCCTGGTGGTTGAGCAGTCATTGATCTGGCGACAGAGTGGTCAATGGCTTGCAACACACCACTTTGGCCCTTACTTGGTCTGACAGGCAGTCGGATTGGGCCCAATCCAATCAATTGGCTGGTCATGTCAAGCCCTAGCACCTATATATTTTATCCCGACCATACTTTTAAATCTGCACTTGCAGCAAGTTCCCAACCCTTATCTGATAATTGCTAGAAGGCGGTAGCTGAGGGTCAATTGTGTTGAGAATAGAAATTTGACCAGTGCTGAGAACTTGAAATTGGCAACAGCTCGGAAGCCTACCCTCAACTCGAGTATACTGGTCGCGTATCCCCCGTCTCAACCCAGGCAAATGGGTTACCCCCTTGGTTCATTCCCAACACAAGTTGGACTCCGTGGTGGGTGGTGGAGTGCAGGGCCAGTGAAAATTATACAGCATATATGGTGTCTTCAAACAAAAAAATCTAAACAAAACCTCTCAGAATCAAACTTGGAGAATGAGGCAGCAGACTTCCCCAAATTCATTGTTATTGAATCTTTTGAGGAGCTCTGCCAAGCCAAATTCTTGTCTTTCCTCATAGAAAAAGTAATATCTACAAGAGCTTGTCCAAAAACTGTTAAGAAAATAAGGAATGGTAACTTGCTTGTCGAGGTGGACAGCTGGAGACAGGCAGAAAACATATTAAAAATAAAAAAGGTTTCATACGACCAAATGCAGAGCATACCCGTATGAGGAACTCAATACTTCCAAGGGAGTTATCAGGAGTAGAGAGTTGGCATCGGCTACAGAAGACGAGATAGCACCAGCCTTAGGAAAACAGGGAGTTACAAATATAAAGAGAATCTCCATCACAAAAGATGAACAACGAATTCAGACCAACACTTACATCCTAACATTTAATAAGCCCCAAACTCTAAAAGAGGTGAAGATCAGCTATTGTCTTGAGAGAGTTGAGCAGAATGTCCCAGCTCCCCTGAGGTGCTTCAAATGTCAAAAATTTGGACACCACAGGGAAGCCTGTAGAGGATGACAGACATATGCTAAATGCGGTGAAAAGGACCCGGACCATGCAGAGGAAGATTGCATGAAAGAAATTCGATGTGCAAACTGCCAACAAGATCATCCAGCTTACGCAAGAACTTTTACCAAAAAGAAAAAGAAATAATTGAGATGAAACACAAGAGGAATGTTTCTTTCCTGGAAGCTTGGAGAATTGTAGCGAGCTATATGGGAGAAAGCAGCTACACCTCCATTGCAAGGAGGGCGGATAGAACCAATGACGACACCAAATATAAAGTACTTATGGAGAAATTGATCAAGTTGGAAGCCAATGATTGGCCAAAGTTTCAGGAGCACCTAAAAAAACTACACTCAGTTGAATTTTACCAAGCACCAGCTCAGCAACAAGTTGGGAATGGTGAAAGATCCAATGTTGTAGTCCAATCAAAAACACACGTAGGATCTATCACGCCAACACGAACTATTCCTAAAAGAGCAAAATCTCCATCAAAACAGCTGTTACATAAATCACCAATCCGTCCACCAAAAAGCATTAAAGAGAGACTAATAAACTTGTCTCCCATAAGACCTGAACAACTGAAACAAAAATCAAAACTCCCCATTAGCCAAACTGCGAAAATACAGATGAACACCAAAGTGAATAGGGAAAGACCAGGAAGTACATTCAAAAAACCCTGAACAACAAAGTCGCCTATAATAACCAAACAATCCAATACTCAACAACCAACAAAACCTCTATAGAGGACCTACAGTATAGAGAGTATGGATAGTAACACAGACCGCATAGTTGCCAGCCTTAATCTTGAAGAAATAATCAAAAACTACAAGACTTGAAACCACTTAACTATCGGCAAACATATAAGCTAAATGACTTTTTAAAATTGTTAATTTTTTACATATCATACATATCTATTTAAATGTGTGCTAACAAAGACTGATGTTAAATTCTTATTGTTACATAGAAACTCTTGTAATAATTTAACTGTGTGCAAACAAATAAGGAAAAGTAAATAGAATGATTTATACTGCCTGCATATTTATGCCAAACTGAATTGTTTCTTATGCTAAACTGAATTATTTCCAATAGAACTGTTTTTTAACATTGAAACTGTATTTACACTAAACTGAATAATTTAACATAGAACTGTTTTGACATGTGACTGTGTATAAATGGGATCTGTACTTATACTAAACTGAATTAGCTGAATTAGAACTGCTTGATTAAACTGAGTAGCTCGAAATAGAAATGTTTTTCACAATTAAACTGTACTTAAATTTAAACTGCGTGCTTATGCTAAACTGAATTATTTGAAATTGAACTGTTTTTGACATTGAAATTGTATTTACACTAAACTGAATTGTTATATATAACTGCTTGAATAAACTGAATAGTTTGAAATAGAAATGTTTTTGACAAACTGTGTACTCATGGTAAACTGAATTGTTTGAAATAGAACTGATTATTTACATAAAAATGGATTTGGTGTTAAATAACCTACAAAGGTTGATATGCCATAAAACCAAACCAAATCAAATATTGGTACAGTGGTAGAGTGTTTGGTAGAGTCATACCGAAGACACATAAATGGTACTTAATGTCTCTTTACTTAACACTCAGCATTATAAGGTAATAATAGATCAAGGGTAAATAGAGCAATCCAGGAAAAGGAGTAGCACCCTCCCCTACACCTCAGTGTAGTAACTATTGGAAAGGGAACCTTCGGGTCACCCTATGGTCGGCTAACTTGACATGTGATTAGAATTTAAATGATGAAAGGAAACAAGCTGAAAATACAAGAATATATACATGCATATTTATGTCTCAAATTTATAAATCTATATATCAAACCAGTCGTCTGGGGCTGTAGAATACGTTAAGAGCATTACTACAGTTAGGTAAGCCCCTACCCAACAAGTTTCCTGAATATAACACTAAACTGCATTTGATGGTGGGACTCCGATTCTTGAGCTTTGGGGAGTGTGGAATACCTCTTTATTGGAATTACTCCTTAGTTTACTCTGGCCCAGAATGGTAGTACCTGAAAGGGTACTATCTATGGGTCAAATAGAACTCTTTGACCATTCAATTGAGTGCAAACAAATGACTGATGTTTTAATGTTTGAATAAAATTGTTAATGTTACACATCAATATTTGGAAACAGTTAACTGTGTGCAAATAAAACTATCAGTTAGATAGTCTACTTGAAGCCATTTAACTGCATGCAAACAAATGATTAATACTAAATAAAATTATTTGTGTTAGATTGGGGTTCTTAAAAGCATTTAACAGCACAAATAAAACTATTTGTGTGATCAATGCTTGAAAGTGGAAACAAATGATTAATATCATATAGAATTGTATGTTTGCAATAACAATAATTGAAACTATTGACTTGAGTGCAAACAAATTAACTCTAACTCATCAAAAAATAGAATTATCAAAAACACTATTCCCTTACAAATCATGTTTAAGTGAGAGCAAACGAATGAACTTTGGCTCATTTTAAAATGTTATCTACAAATTATTCATTTACAAATCATATATATTTAATATATATTTATGAACAGGATTTGGTATTAAATAACCTACAAGGGTTGATATCCCATAAAATGTGACCAACCTACATATATATAAATATATATACCCTGTCACATGTATGAATAGCTGTACATACATACATACATACATACATACATACATATGTACACTAAGACAGATGCACACTTAACAAATAATGACAATGAATATGATCAAAGCAAACAAGCTGAAAACTAGAGAAAGCTGTCTTTGAAAGAGTTGAACCAGCTGACTCATCTTGCCAGCAGCTGATCTTGTTCTGTCCACTTATTTGTAAGGACACCAGTATTGAATGGTCATTGCAAGATATTAACAGCTGTAAATGCAGACAATAAATCCCTGACTAACTATGAAAATCAAAGAAACACTCATCACAGGCACCATTGCACACGGGGAGATGACCTGATTCAAGACAACAGGTGGACAGTTTTCATTAGCTGTGCCTGAGCATCACTTGCATCTTGCTTACTCAAGGATTGTGAGGGAGTTTGTTTATGTTCTTTCTATAGCAACAGTCAGTACATTTACGTTTAATGTAAAGTCTTACAGAGGTCCTTAATTTTTATTGTAGTCAATAGCTAAAAATGCTTTTCTTTGGAGAGATGCAAGCAAAATGATAATAGCCAGAGTGAGAACAGATTCTGATTGTGTTCTAAACATCTCTTACTGACCTGTCAGTGCTAGCAAAGGATACAGTAGATTGATACAATTCAGAGTCTTGATTCTGGGTATATTCTAAACAACACTCACTTGTCTCTACCTGTCAAAGCAAACAAGGGATATAGCAGACTAGTACAATTCGGTCTCTCTTCTGGCTATGTCCTAAACAACACTCATTGGTTTCAATCAGTAAAAGGTAGCAAGGGATTTAATAGATATAGTTCAGAGTCTCTTGTATGTCCTTAACAACACTCATTAACTTCTGCCTGTCAAAGCTAGCAAATGATATAGTAGATACTATTTACCAACCTCTCCACTCGGGCAGGATATGACACAAGGTCAATTTTTAAGCGGAGTTTAACAGGTTTTAATTCAGAGTTTTCCTTCCCCTAGACTAGTTGCCTAACCAAGGCTGAAGAACCTAGTCTGTCCTACTATTTACCCATAGCTGGAGGGAGAATAATTGGATTCATACCTTTCCCAAGGGTATTAGTGCTATGTGAAATGCAATCAGTCTCGTCCAGGATTTGAACTCGTGTCCATTTCCTACGACGATAACGACTACACCACGGGCACCTCCAATGCAAATGATACAGTAGATTGATACAATTCAGTCTTAAATCCGGCTATATTCTAAACAATATTGACTGGTCTCTGCCATTCAAAGCAAGCAATGGATATAGCAGACAAATGTTATTCATCATCTTAGTTCTGGGTATATTTTACTTAACACTTACTGATCTCCACCAGTCAAAGCTAGTGAAATATAATCATTTTTGTTATATTTATTTACCTAACCCCTCCATCACCATTGGTGTGACACAAGATCGGTGTTTTAGTGGAGTAAAGATAGTTTAAATTCCATCTTTTCCTTCTCTTAATCTGGCTGCCAAACTAAGGCTAGAGAACCCAGTGTGTCCTATTTACTCATCACAAATGGTTTGAGTAGAGATGGACTTATGCCTTTCCTGGAAGTATCAACAGAAAATGAAATGTAAACAGCCTTGTCCAAGATTTGAGCTCAAGTTACCAATTCTATTTCCTAAGACAATAACCATCATAATTAGAATGTCTTCTATTTTTGTTCTAAATGCCTGGCCTGAGAAAGTAATAAAATGTTAAGGAAATGGATTGCCCTAACATAAAGTGTTATTGTGGCATACCTATAACAAGATCTGACCAAAATGAATGAAGATTATGCTGAAAGCAGGGATAGCTTGATTTTTGCCTTTCTCCATTGCATTAGTATAAAAATATTCCAAGTTATCTCAAGCCTAATTTGAACTAAATTTGCCAATTTTGTTTTCCTTGTACTTATATTTGAACATCAAAATGCATGAGAAATTTTTATGTATTGATGTATCTGTTTTACAATGCCAACAAAAATCTGTTTGAAGAAAAAGAAAATATTTATGTACTGCTGAAAGATCTAACTTCCCCAAACAGATATTAATAATATGATAATATTCAAAGACATAGGAATAAACATGGCATTTGATTCTATTTCCAGAGGCTTAATGGGTAATATTTCCATTCCTCTGTTTATAACTGATGACAGTTTTAAGTTTGAACTAAGTGATAGAGAAAATATTTTGGCCTTCTGAGGCTGACATTTTTGCATTCAGTAGATTTTTTTTCCTTTTTATCAAAACTGAAATTTATCTTTCCTTCTAATTGGTTTGGTTTCTCTGTTTAATGGCATATCAACTGTTGTGATTGCCACATCCATTCTTGTAGAAGACTAGCAGTAGCACTATTTAATCTACAGTCACAGGAATAAGGCAGTGGGGGCTATACCTTTCCCAAGGGTATTTGTTCAAATGTGAACATAATAGCCCAATTGCTTCCTACGATGTTGCAGATGAGTACATTAATCACTACACCACATCTTTCTTTAAGAGACAACCTGTGAAACCATTGGGTTTGTATTGTAACTGTAATGGAAAAAGATGTTTTCTTGTATTGCATAGTGACAGATAACTGCTATGTTGGTGATGGCTGATTGCTGGATGAGTTGGTATAAATAAAATACATCTTGAGCATTTGGACTTTCTTTGATTTATTCTCTCTCTTCAATTTCTGAGGTCATGGATGAAGGGGATTAGATATTTTTGTTTTATGGCACATTCACACTATATATCATTTTGTGTTAAAGAATTGATTTTATAGAATAGTCATTCGATAGTTTCTGGGGTTGTGATTAATATTCCTGTTTTAGGTTGATGTTATGAAAATAGTTGGTTTCTTTGTTTAATGGCATATCAACCTTTGTCGGTTATTTAATGCCAAAGCCATCTTTCTAGAAGAACTAGTGGTACTATTTAACCAATAGCAAGGAGGATAAGGAGGTTCATACCTTTCCCAAGGGTATTTGTTCAAAAGGGAGTGTAATAGCACGACTGGAGTTCAAACTCGCTTACTATGATTCCACAGTTTGTCTCTTTAACCATTACACCACAAGGACCCCCGCTCCAGTTATGAAAATATGATATACATTTGAGAGAGATTTTTTTTGTATTTTGGATGTTATTTAATTGCATCTTTTGTTTCTTCAATAGGAATTGAAAGTGGTTTATTTTTCAGGTAGTCTATTATTTGGGAGGCAGGTATATTTTTGAACAGCATGGTGAAGTTTGGTTCATGATATTTCTTGTGAGTATTCTGTATTTTCTTTACAGTTGATTAGAATATCTTTGACTGTAAGCAGGAGATGCACTGAAGAGTAGCTTCTGCTTTGAGTCGTTATGCATGTGATAGATGAGTATATCTGCTTCTAATTTTGAATTAGAAATTAGTGACTGGTGAGAATAGGTCAGCAGACAACTTGGGAAAGACTAAGTGATGGCATGGAAAGACAGCTAACAGTTGAGAAAGACCCTATTGGGGCTGTAATGGACTATCCATAATGGAAAGCTCTGTTATCTAAAAATGAAATCGAGTCAATCCAAAAAACTGCTTCTGAAATGAGAAAATACCCTCTGAGTCCATGAGGGGGAGAGTGAAAGATGGTTCACCAAAGGATAGTCAGAAAAATGACCATAGATCCTCCCTAGACAATGAGAAAAGAAATATTGAAAAATTAGTCGCCCAGGAGTTAAAAATTTGTAGATGTGGCTGGTCTAAATTAACAACCAAAAAAGGCCTAAAAATTCATTCAAGCCACAAGAAATGTTTGAGGAAGACTAGGCCTAGACAGTGCATTGATGAGTACTGCCTCAGGCAGTTTAACTGTTAGTTGATGTCTGCATAGTCTTTTGTTGGGGAATATATCTCATATTGTTTGTCATTTTTCTTTCATGCATTGTATGATCTTAGTATTTTGGTCTGTGTATGGAAATTAAAGAGTTGTTATTGTTATTTTAGCTGATTCTTTTGCAAGTGTGTCAGACCTTTAATTTCCCTTGATGCCCATGTTTTTAGGGAGCAAGGACAGGACTACTACTGTCAGGGCCCGTCAGACAGAGGCATGTTTGCGGTATCTCACGTATGTACTGGTGGTTTAAGTTTCCTTTCTTAATTGCTGTCAGGCAGTGAGTCCAAGATAGTGATGGACTTTCCCTCTTCTGAGCTATAAACCAGTTGCAGTGATCGTTAATTGTATTAATCATATTATTTTCTGGTTTGGTTGGGCCATGAGTTTTTCTGTTAGCTCTTAAATTAGCTAAAATCTTTGAGCTGAAATATAAGTCAAATTGGAAAGTTCAAGTAAGTGCATCAGCAACCAACACAGGAAGACCAAATGTAAACAAAATGGATTCATGTCTTGTTGCAGGTTTGATTGGGGAAATGGAACATGGTGAAATTGGAGACATGAGTGAGATGATGCAATAATTTAGTGAGATGACATCACACTAACATTATCCTGAATTTAGATATATAAAAATTAGCAAATTTTTAAAAAGTTGTCAGTAAGAAGATAACATTCAGATAGTTCAGTTAGGGGCAAGGACGTCTGTTTATGTCTCTGTTCATAGACCCTTACAGATTTTATCTCTCTTGTGCTATTGTATGCAAACTGAACATTGAACAGATTATCTTAAAAAGAAAGTGACAATTTTCTATAAAAGTATTGAATATATTACTGTCACACCAATACATTCCAATAAATGATTGTTAACTCATGATGGAGAGTTCTTCTTGTCTTTGAATTGCCAACACCCAGGCAAATTTGTTTCAATGAATCACACTGACCTTTAGAAGAAGTTCTGGATGAATTGTGTCAATCCCTATCAATGGATCTTTCAAACACAATGTGGTCACAGAGCGGATTGATAAACAAACAATCTGAAAATGCAATTGGCTCTGTTACTAGGATAAGACCAAAGTAAAAGTACTGTGACAACTAGTGTCACATTTGGTACTGTTACCAAGATAAGACCAATTATTATTACTATATTTGGTACCACAAATGTGTCGTGCACAACGGTATTACATTTGGCACTGGTATTGGCATTGGTAGTTGCAACCACAATATTTTTACTGTGATGTAATGCCAAGATATTGTTACATTTAGTACTGCACTCAAGCGATAGAATCACAAATAGTGTTGTGTCTCTAATCAATATTATTACAGACCTTTTGATCACTTCCAGCACCATTTTTATGGTTTGTTGTTCAGTTATGTTGATAGAAGCATGAATTGGCTGTTTGATTTGTTTATGGGTATGTATGTTGGTGACTGCTACCCCTATTCCATCCAGGGTTTTTGATTCATCATTATAAAGAGCTGTGTGGTTGTGGTATTTGTCTCTTAGTTCTTCTAATTCATTTTGGCTTTTGAGGTTGTGTTTTAAGCAATTTTAGGACAACATGAGCTTTTAAGATTGCCTATAGAGATATCTTACTTATAGTAAATAGTATTATATTATTAGGGTTCTTGTTTACTTGCATTAGAGCTTCTGTGATGTAGAGTTCAAATGAAGGAATAGCTCTTCCTATTTACCATTGAATCGGGTATATTGATAGTTATATGTTTTTTGGTATATTGGATTGTTTGAGCTAGATTGAAGCACTAAAACCTCTGGAAAGATAGTTTTCTGCATCTTAAGGTTAAGGTTGTTTGATTGGCTTCTATGTATAAGCTTTATATGGGTGAAGTACAGCAGGCTCCTAACCTTAGTCTCAGGCCTTGATTTTGTATAGTTTGTAAACATTTAAGGTAAAACTTATATTTTTCACTGTAAATGGTAGATCCATTGTCAAGTTTCAATCTGATATGCAACCTGTATACTACACCACAGTTCCCTTTTATCTTACTTTCAAAAGTTTTTAAGCCTTCTGTCATGTTTGTTTCATGTGGTTGATATGTGCTTTGAAGTTAAGTTTATTATCTAGCATGGTTCCAAAGTATTTTGTTTGTTGAGTGTGCTTGTTCATTTTTAATTCTGGTTCAAGGTGAAATGCTTGCTTTTTGTTGAAGTGTATAGCGTTTTTGTTTTTGGAAACTGGAAGCCATTTTCAAAGGTCCATTTCTCTCTCTTATCAAGCTATTTTTGCATCTGTCTTTTCAGTTTGGTGATGAATAGGTCTATTTAGATGTCATCAACATACAGACATTTTCCTATTCTTTTAATTTTGAAGATTAATCAGGTGATAGACATGATACTGCTTTGGGGTTTTCATACCTTCTGTCTGAGAGGGTGTGATTTTGAGTTTCCATGTTGTACTCTAAAAGTTTGAGGTCTTGGGAAGTTTTTGATGTATATAGCTGTATTTCCTTTGATTCCTATTTTGTGGTAATCTTTTAGGGTTTCATACTTTTATGTAGTGCTGAATGCTTTTTCAAGATTGAAAAAGACTGATTTCGCATGGTGGCTTTGAACTAGTCTGTCATGGATGAAGGATTCAAATAATATGAGTTGGTCATTTAGGCCTTTGTTTTGTCAAAATCCCCTTTGATATACGGATGAGATATAATGTTTCTCCTGGTACTATATGAGTCATGCATAAATCATTCTTCTCATTATCTGGCATATGCAAATGAGGCAATAGTTCATAGAGTCAGAATTTTCTTTGTCAGGTTTGGGAATTGGAATGATAGATTCAAGACAATTCGGAAAATTTGTTTGTGCATCATATATCATTAAAGATCTATAGAACTACTGCGAGGGATGTTTCTGGTTGGTATTTTAGGAACTTGTAGTGAATTTCATCTGGACCTGTAGCTGTGTATTCACTTTTATTTATTATGCTTTGTAGTTCTCTTATAGTAAAGGGGATGTTGTTGTCTTTTTTGATGTTTGATGGGAATTTAAGTTCTTCTTTATCAGCATCATCATCATCATGTCGTGCCACAGGCATGGATATCCCAGACCCTCTCTCGCCACTTCTCCCTATTGTTCATCGCCTCTGGCAGGTCTTCAGGGCTACATTCCGTATCCTCACACAGTTGCTGGATGTATGTTCAAGCTGGTCATCCTGCTTTTGCCTGGCCATATGTGGGGGTCCATAGGAGTACATCACTTATGAGCTTGTCCCTGCTTCTCCAGCAGTGACCTGCATGTCTGGTTTTTGGTGAGGTGAAGTGGTTAGTTGACAAGTTTCAACTAAATTCTGCAGCTATTTGATTGGATTTTTTTATCTATCAATAATCTTTCAACAATTGGTTGTTTATGAATTTTTTCCATTTATTTTTCCTATTATTACCAATGCTTTATTTATTAGGGTTTTGTTGTTTAGTTTGCAGATGTAATTTTTCAAAGTTTCTTTTTTGAACATTTTTGTGATAAAGCAAGCTGTTTTTTTTAGCTTGTTAGTATTTTTCTAAGTTGTTTGTAGTTGGGTTGTTTAAATACACAGCATTTTTTGTGCTCTGCTTCTTTGTATTCTACTGTGAATCAGGATTTATTTTGTGGTGTGATTTATAGGAGGATTTAGGTTGGTTGGTTGGATTTAATGGCATATCAACCTCAATAGGTTTTTTAATGCCAGAGTTTTTATACACATATATATTATATATATGATTTGTAAACGCATATTTTTAGGTTGGTTGGTTGGTTTGGTTTGATGGCATATTAACCTCTTAAGGTTCATTGAATGTCAAATTCTGATATGTATGTGCATGTATATATATATATATATATATATAAATATCAATTGTAAATAGTCCGGAATTAGTATTTTAAAATAGGTCAAAGTTTTTTGTTTGTATACACTTGATGGTCAAAGGTGTTGGTAACACAGCCTATATCTTTAATAGGAGGCCAGTTGTTTTTAAGAAGTTTTTTGGTTTGCTATTTCAGCTAAGATGTTTTAGAAAGAGGTCACTGGGTTTGTTTTAAGTATTTCTTTGTTGATTAGAGATAAGGTGAGTTTGCCGAATATAGTACACTTGTTTAAATAGAGTTGCCATTTTGGGTTTACTTTTGCTGATAAGTCAAGGAAAATCAGTGAGTGATCACTGCCACATTGAACTTCATGAATTTCTATAAGAAAGTCCGGAAAAATTGAGAGGTAGCATATGGTTAGTTCAATGGCTGATGTTATGCTGGAGAGTGAAAGTAGATATGTGAGTATTTTGTTGTTAAAAATGCATTGGTCAGTTGATTCTAGTAAAGATTCTATGGTTTTCCTGGTTTGGTTGGAGTTTTTACATCCTCCACTTTGCTGTGGATACTGAAGTCTCCTGTTTATAAAATAAAGAGAGGGAAGTTGATTAGTCAATTTTTCTATTTCAATTTTATTTAGGTTGTGTTTTTTGGTAAATAGATTGAATAAATGGTTATTATTCAGTGGAGTGAGGCTTTTATTGCTATGGCTTGAAGGTGCGTACAGTTGTAGTGCCTCATAGGGTATTAGTTGTTTAATATTCAGGTACTGTCTGTTGTTGATCTTTTTGTTTTGTTGTCAGTGACTTATCCTTTAAAGCAGATATTGTCACTTTCTTAAAGGAAAGTTCATTGCTGACAGTCTGTATTTGGGTTATTGTTAATTAGATGTTTAATTTCCTCTTGATTTGGTTTTACACCACTACAGTTCAATTGTATTTTTTGTATCATTTCTTTGGTCTTCTTTGTGTGTTATTGTTTTTTATTTTTTTATACATTTTTTCGGTTTCAGTATTTTGTTCTTTGTTAAGTCAGATTTGAGAATTTACATGGATTCTCTTTCATAGAGTGAAGATGTGAGTTTCAGTTTGTCTGAAGGTTATTTTCTATTTCCATTAGATTGAGATTTTCAGATTGGTTTTTGGCATCTCAGATATCATTTTGACATTCTTTGGTTTGATTTTTTGGTTTAGAGGTAGATTATTGTTTATATCTACTTCAATTTCTTTGTTTTGATGATTCTGGTTTCTTTGGGTTCTTTATTTGTGAGCGTCCTTCCATAAGAGGTGGTGGTGATGGTGGTGTTGGTTGATGTAGAGATTCTAAGAGTATTGTTTTTTTCTTTTGATCAGTTTCTGGGAGGAGTGGATTTTTCATTTGAGTAAAAGGGTCATGTTTAC
Organism: Sepioteuthis lessoniana; assembly: GCA_963585895.1. Lineage (NCBI taxonomy): Eukaryota > Metazoa > Mollusca > Cephalopoda > Myopsida > Loliginidae > Sepioteuthis > Sepioteuthis lessoniana. Next base: position 49,215,609 of record OY757920.1, on the reverse strand, counting down.
TTTTGGGGTGGAGTGATGTGTATTATGTATCTTTTTAGGATTTCCATTTGGCTTTTTATTCACTTATTAGGGTTGAGAGTTCCTTCAATTCAGAGTATTTGTCCTTCTGTTGTTGGATTTTGTTTGCATTTGCCTCTTGATATTTGATGAAGGTTTTGCTTAGGTTCTATGATTTTTCTGGCTTTTAGGAATAGTGTTTTTTCTGTGCTTGGTTTCAATTACCTCCTTCCCTTTAAGCCAGTTTTGATAGTGGGTTGAAGACGTAGAGGGATTTTCTCAACAGTTTGCATATTTTACAAATTCCCAGCAGTCCGCTTCTTGGTGATCAGTGCTACATGGAGACATCTTGAACACATTGATACCCTGGTTCAGTGTTATGGCCAAATCTTTGGCAGTCTAAATAGCAGAGTAGCCTGGAGAAGTACATTTTGATTTTTGTGTTAATATATCTTATTTCTATTTCTAATTACTGTTGGTACTTTGGAGTAGTTATAATATATGTATCAGTATCTTTGGTTTGGCCATTTTTCTTGTAGGATACACTCTTTATGTCAAGGACTTACTGATTTTTCAGGTTTTAATTGATTTCTTCTTGGGAGCATATGACAAATTTGAGACATTTAATTACCCCTTTTGAGGTTCTAAGGTTTTGATGTGGATAGGTTTTTATATTGGAGTTGTGGAACTTTATTATAGTTAACAATTTCTTGGTTTTCACTGGTCCTGTTCTCAACCACTCATCATAGAGACCAATTTTTGTTGGGAATTAACCAAGGAGGAATACCATTTGCTTCTGTTGAGTCAGGGATACACTAGTATTTTACTTGGAAATAGGATTTTGAGCCCCACTGCCAACCTCAGGCCTTGAGTATCCAACACCTACTGTTCTATGATCCAACTGTAGTTGAAGTCCCACTCTCTCAACAAAATTGAACCTCATCTTCCATCTTCTAGTGCTTTAAGATAAAAAAAATACAGTATTTGTGTGCCACAAGTGCAATTTAATGAGTATGGTTGGGATTAAATATATAGATTCTAGGGTTTGACATGACCAGTCAAATCATCAGATTGGGCCTCTTTGACCACTTGTCTAACCCAGTAAGGGCCAAAGTGGAGTGATATAAGTTACATGATCACTAAGGTAACCAAGTCATAGACTTGCTCAACCACCAGGACCTCATCCTCAAGCATCACTGGTCACCACTGATGGCCAACAGATGGCCTCATTTGGAAATGTCTTACCCCTCTGAAGAAGAGCAGTGAGCATATTTAACAGCCTCAGCAAATAGAACAACCAAAGTTGTGGAAGCAGGAAGAAATTGACAATTGATGCAATGTGTGGATTAGCTTCTTTATTCTTCTAGGGATAAGACTTTTTCATATCTCTGATTCATTCCTGATTTTCTGTTCATGTGAACATTTGTCTCCTTACACCGAGCCACCAAAAAAGAAAAAGCAAATCAAGAAATCCCTCATCTTCTATTAGGGTTCATAGAACGCCGCAATGCTCACTTCCATCTCAGGTGGGTCACATTGCCCAACCAGCCCTCATCACCACTTAGCCATTGCTGGTCACCTTGCCTAAACCCAGTTCAGTGTATTAGATCAAGCATATCTTGTTACACTTTGTTCATTGGAAGATAAATTGAACTTTGTCAACTTGTTCTTCTATTTACTTACTATGTAAGACTTCTATCACATTAAAGGGGAAGACTTTAAAACAATAAGTCATTGTTGACTTAGGCTAAGATATCCGGTGAAATAATTATGAGAGAGTGAGGGGATCTTTTGCCTATCACAGGAAAAGGCTGCTAGTTTCTCCTGTTGTAATAAGATCATTAAAGAAGTATTATATACAAGTGTGTAGTTGCAGGAAAAATAAGACTGACAAGAAGATTTAGTTTATTTTGTTTATTGAATAAATAAAATAAACTAGTGGATGAAATATCTGACTGGCTGGTAGGAAGCTGGCATGTGACCTATGTTTGGCCTATTCATGTGTTTCCAATTTCAAACACCGGCTCCAGAAAATACTACTTGTGGAAAAAATATGATTGGTTGAAAAATAGACTTTTTTGTATAACTGAGAATTTTCTGGGGATTTTGGATAGACTATACACGGAGCCTATGCACAGAAGCCATGATTTTCTCAGATTGACACTGACCATTGTTGGATCAACATCCGGTAGCTGTTATTTTCTTCTACAGTGTCGATGTCTATGGGTCTGTGTTTTGTGTATTTTAGTAGTTAGGTGTGTGAAGAGTTAAGTGGATGAATCAGTAGAGATTTGATGTATTTTAGTATAACAGAAGGAAAGACAAAAAAGGAACAGAACAAATCTCTTTTTTTCTAGAGTTAAAAAAACTTTTATTACTGGTGTTTTCTTATTCCTTGATTATTTGGAGATGGTAAGATTTTAATCAAAGTCCTCTTACTACAACTGATTATTATTCACTCTTTACCAATATATATATATATATATATATATATATATATATATATATAATGACCTTCTATGACCCCTCATAATCAGAAGTATGTTTCGTTTCTATTAACAACTTCATATGCTTAGCCACTCATGGTATAATGGTTATTATCATAGGAAATAGTCTCAGCTACCAGAGTTTAAATCCTGAAAAAGGTTATTTGTATTTCATATAGTGCTAATGTCCTTTGGAAAAGCATAAATCCAATTATTTTCCTTCAAGCTATAGGTAAATAAGAGGGCAGACTGAGCTGTTTAATTTTGATTTGACAACCTGTCTAGGAGAAGAAAAAATCTGAAGTCAAACCAAATGTAGACCTGGAGAGAGATGGGCTCTATCAAACTAATCATGTTTAAGACATACTACATAAGTAGTGCCTCCAGTGAGATGTCCGACTCTTTATATTTGCACTTGTGCTGCTCACAGAATTTTATAAAAAACATGGTAAGACTTAACTAGTATGAACGATTTATTAAAAGGTAGAATAAAACAGTATTATAATAAGAAATTGTAATAACTATTACCTTTACAATGTGTTGTTACAATAAGTGTAAACTTAGCATAATGATTTCTGTTTAATGGCATATCAACCTTCATAAGTTATTTGATGCCAAAGCCATCCTTGTTGAAGGAGAGTAGTAGTACTATTTAATGCATAGCTTAAAAGGTTCATACCTTTTCTAAGGGTATTGGTCTGAAAGAGAGCATAATTTCATGGCCGCAGTTTGAGATCTCTTATATTAGCCATTATACCACTGTGAATTCCCTCTTAACATGGTTATCATTAAAGGAAACAGAATTGCCAACCTGAGTTCAAATTCTGAATAAAGCTGGTTGTGTTTCACTTCATGCAAATTCTTTTGAGAAAGACATGAAAACAACTGTTCTCTTCCAGCTATGAGTAAATAGTAGGGCAGACTAGGTTCTTTAGATTTGTTTCGGCAACCAGTATAAGAGAAGAAAAACTCTGAATTCAAACCAGCTTTACTCCATCTAAAAATTGACATTGTTTTACATCCTGCTTGTAGCAGAAGATTTGACTAAATGCTAAGATTTAGCTTATGAAATTTATAAGTAAATGTAACATGTATTATGGGAGGTAGGGAGTATGATAAAAGAAGAATAAATTTCATAAGTTCAGATAAAAAGATATCACTTCTAAGGAACCCTTTAAAACAATAGGTCTGATATTCTAGACTGAGCAGTATTTTGCAGAACACCTTAAGACTGATATTTATTGGTCTAATGAGTAGAGTGTTCACCAATGGTCTGGGAGACCGGGGTTCAATCCTAGGTCGAGTCATGGCAAAGAATCAAAAAATGGTTCTGGATGCCACTTTGCTTAACGTTCAGCATTATAAGGTAAGCATCTAGAGTAAAGTGGAGCAATCCAGGAAATTCATGATGAAGTCGTGTTCTTTCGACAAAAAAATGGTGATTTCTCCATTTTCTCTCACAAGCATTCACTTTATATAGTCAAACCAAGTGTCACTCTTGTTCTGGTTCTCTTCCAATTATCACTGACTAAAGACTGCCATCAGTCATGATAACTCATGCATATTTATTACTGATAGTAATCCAAGAACTTGAACCTATGCATGCCCATAACTCACCTAACATATGACCATTTCTACAACAGACATATAAAGCAGTACATTCTTTTTGTTTCAGGTAAGTGAAAGTCATTACAGTTTTGAGGATAATTTAACCATGAATTTTGGGATTAGAGGTAATCTGAGGGCCAAGTGTACTAAGCTTGGTTGGATTTATGGCATATCAACCCTTGTTGGGATATTCAATGCCCAATCTTGTTTGTACATATATATTAAATATGTGACTTGTAAATGCATATTTGGTAAATAACATTTTTAAATGAGCCAGAGCTCATTTGTTTGTACACAGTTAAATGGGTTCAAGTATTGCTGTGTAACAACTAACAATTCAATTTAACAGTCATTTGTTGGCACAGAGATAAATGGTCAAACTTTTCTATTTACCCATAGATGGGACTTTAACAGGTACTACTACTTCAGGTCAGTGTGAATCTGGGAGTAATGGCAATGAAGGAGTATTCCACATTCCCCAAGTTTTCAGGACTGGAGTCTCACCATCAGAATGGTTTGGTGCAGGGATGCAGTTGCAGCATTCTACAGCCCCAGCCAAATGGGCTGAAGTACAAAGGGTTAAAAGGACTAAAAAATTTTGATTTTGGATCAATGAACCAACTGAACTATAATGAAGATTGGAATCATTCATCTAATGTAAGGCAAATAAAACATTAGATAACTTTGCCTTTTTTATTTTTCCATTTATTTTCTCCTCTTTTTTGGATACACTTTTTCATGCTTAGTTTGGCATAAGGCCATTTAAAGCACAGAGTCAGAATCAAACTTAATAACAATAGTTTGCTGAGCTATTTACATTTGCTTTTCATATCCTTTCAATATATGTCCAAAGTATGTCCAAGGCAGTCAAGTCTTTGGTTTTTAAATCAAAAGCTTTTTTTACTTTAATTTATTGTTATATGCTAGTAATTGCTAGTTTATTAGCTTTGCAGTAATTGAATCATAATGTTTGCTACAATCAGTCATTTTAAGAATGCTTACTAAATGTCTGTAAACTTATTTGTTTGTTCCAAATCCATTCAGACTAAGATAGATGCAACAACCAAGTTTTTAGGAAAAGGCCATGTTCTGCTTTCTCTGTTTTAGAAATTCTCTTTACCTCATGTTTTTTTGGTTTTATTATATATCAGGAATTTTTCTTTTAATATTTCAGTCAATGTAATTTCATCTTTTACTAATAAATACACTTGTACAGAAGTTGTTTGGTTCAACCCATGAATTTTGGCTGAAAAATCATTACTTTATATGATGTGTACTAAAGTGAACTTCAGTTTTTGAGAGCAATGAGACAATAAATTAGCATAAAACACAACATTTTATAGACTACAGACTTTAGAATTCAGTTTACTCTTTTCAGAGCTGAATGACAAAATGCAACTGAATCTAATATTATCAATTGATCAGAGAATCTGTCCAGTCAATAATTCTTAGAATACACTGACCCTATCATTTACTGAGGGTTAAGACCGTTTCCTAAAAAGTGGGGTCCTGGATATGAATAGTATCTGGTGGTGAGAGGCCTGTTCTAGAGCTGTGATGAGCCTATTTTGAAACTTTCTTCATAAAATTCTTTAATTCTTGATCTATTATATCCTAGTTGTTCAATGCATGTGTAATAACTAGATTTCTTCTGTATACTGACGGTGACACAAAACTATATCTGGTGGTGAGGCTCCAGTTCTAGAGCTTTAGGAAGAGTAAAGTCATCTCTTTATAGCCATTACTTACAATTCTTGGGCGGCGGGTTGATTAGAATATTTGCAACTATATAACTGGGTGTACAAAAATAATAATTATCATTACATAGGAATAGTTAATTGAAACTATATAATTGTTTGAAAAAAGTTTGACTTTGCCATTAAATAATCCAACAAAAGTTGACATGCTGTAAAACCACCCAATCAACCAACCATAAAAGAGTATATGCAACTTGATCAGCAGGAGCAACATGATGGCTTCTGTGTTGTGGTGTCTTGCTTCAAAATTATTTATTTATCATTTAATTTTTCTTTGATAAATGATTAAATGTTGATACTATGACAATCAAGATAATACTTATAAATATAGAAGAGGCTTTGCTGGTTATTTTTTAATCTACTGAAACATTTAAAGTAGAAATAAATAAATTTAATTTCAATGATGAAACAGACTTGTTACAATTTATAACAACTTCATGCTTGGGATAGTTATGATTACAATATATTTTCCCTTTTTCAGCAGTTTATTGTATTTGATTTCAATGAAAATGGGTAAGTCCAAGCATTCATATGTAAAAATGAATGTGATATAGGCTGAGCATGATCCTATGAGAAGATAAATGATATAGAAATGTTTATCATGTTACTTAATCAACAGGTTTTCTTAAATAACAACTATCAATGGGCTATTTAATGCTAAAGTCAGTATTTTTCAAGCAAATATATGGTTGCAAATTAACTATTCCTATTTAATAACTGTCATTATTTTGCACATTGTAACTAGTATTAATGCAAAGTAAACAATTACAGCTTCAAGAATCTATTCTTAATGCAAATAATTTCTACTCTGGTTGTTTCAAGTATTCCTATGTAATAAAAAATCTTTTACAAACAGATCTATTTGATGTTGATGGGACCCTGACAGGTATAACCACTTCAGTTCAGAGGGTCCCTGGGGAGCCATGAAAATAAAAAGGTACTCTGCTCTCCCCAGATCTGGAGCCTAATTGCCAAATGCAGTTTAGCAGCATATATATACACTTACTTATATAAACATATGTACAATTATATGTAATGTATAAATACATATGGACATATGTGTGTGTGTGTGTGTGTGAGTGAGTGTGTGTGTGTGTGTGTGTGTGTGTGTGTGTGTGTGTGTGTGTGTGTGTGTGTGTGTGTGTGTGTGTGCATGTGCATATATGCTTGTGTGTATGTAAAAATGTAAGTGAGATATTTTTGTTGATCAGGTTCTTTAAATGATTTATTGTCTCTCAAACATTTAATTTTCCTGACTAAATTGGTTTTATGGAAAGATCTTTCACCTATCAATAATATTTCTTCAGTTTATTTCTCAAAATAAAATCTCTTTCCACTGCTAACTACACCTGCTTCATGGTTGTTTCCAGTTTCATCTTTCTACATTTTTTCAATCCTCTAAATGATTGTTTCACCTTTTTGCTGTTATCTATCTCCATTTTCTTTTACTCCTTCTGCCCACTTTCTTGGATTTCACTCATTCCCCGCTCCTCAGTAAAAGTTGGCCATGAATGTTTTTGGTGGGGGTTTGTAGGGGGATGACTTATTTCTCTATGTTCAATCAATGACTTCTACCTACATAAATTTCCGTTTTTTTTTTTTTTATCTCTGATTTTGGTCTGGTTCTTGTATTTTAACTTCAAAATCTGTTTTTCAAGACTGTTTTTTTTAAATGTCTCTCATTGTTTCCTTCCTTCTGCTCACTCATTCTATTTCCAGTAAATCTTTTCTCAATTCACTCCTGTTTTATACAACTTCCTTGCCACTGAATTTCACTTTTTAGACATTTAATCTCTTCTCTAGATATGGTTTCTTCATTTTTCAATCTTATCTTTTTTCCCTTCAGTATTTCTTTTTATTTAATTCATTCTTTTGAAGATTTTTTTTCTTAACAAATTTAATTTTGTTTTGAATTTTTCTTGGCTATGTTCATAATAACTTTCTCTTAGCACAACCAGTTGAATTTTCTTTTTCCCAGTCTGCCTCATAACCTTCTTTTATCACTATTTTTATTTTAAAAATCTTTTTCTACTTTTCAATTCATTCATCTTTCTTTCCTTTTTGTTGTTTCTCTCTCTTTCTCTTGATTCAAAATCTTTTAAAAAATTTTTATACCAGCTGCTTCTCTTCAATTTCTATTTTTAGCTTTTGAATTTTCATTTTTTCAAAATTTTATTTTTTATTTATTGTTATTTTTTAAAAAATATTTGATTGCTTTTCCATCCATTCTTCCTACAATGCCTTAAACCAAATGTCCTATGTTTTGTGTGAGGAACAGTCAGCTGGGATCAATACTATAATGAAGTAATCAGCATGGCCAACTCACATCCTTGATAAAAATTAAGATAAAAACCTTTTCCTTTTCCAAATAAGAACAAATGTTATCTCTGGATCTTTTTAACTTACATCCTCAAGGACAAATTCACTGATAAAGTGGGTCATGACATGAGTATATATTTACATGCATATAAGTAGTTACATTTATATATATTGATATGTGTGCATATATGCAGAAAAATATACATGGATCTGGAGTAGATATTGGATCTGCAATTGAAAATTCATTTTACAAACAGATTAGATTAGAACAAGTATACGAGAATGAATGAGAGCATATATATATATATATATATATATATATATATATATATATATATATATATATGCAAAATCAAATTAAATATCTGAGATAGAATGAGGGTGCACACATACACATACAAATATATATGCATCTAAAAGGATGAACAAAAGTGATATAGAAATATTTTTTGTATCATTTTTTATGATTCTTAACTAGTTTTTACCTTAGGAGAAAAAATTTTGTGAAAAATTTTTTTTAGAAAGTTTTAAAAGAGTTGATATGCTATAAGAGAACCAATGAAAAATGAACTAGTGACATATCATATTCAATGAATTGATATTTTTATCTATATATCTCTCATAAATTGCAGAGCATAAGTTGATCTTTTTTGTCTGAAAAATCTCTACAAAACTAAAGGTCGGCTTATATGGCAGGACTAAAATCCAAACCTTTGCCAGTGTGGTAAAGATTGTAATTTATAAGTTCACCCCTAGTTTTGGAGAGATTTTTACAGCCTGAAAAGGTCAACTTATATACAGCAATTTATGGCACATATACATATATATATACATATGATAGAAATATGTGGAAATTTGGATAAATCAAAGAGTTAAATCAGGTTTAAAGAAGAACTGTAGTGGTACGATTTAACCCATAGCTGGGAAGATAAGGGGGTTCATACCTTTCCCAAGGATATTTGTCCAAAAGTGGAACTCACTTACAACAATTCCACAGTCTAGCACTTTAACCATTACACCATGAGAACAATCCCCATATTTGGTTGAGAGTTGGTATCTAACTATTAGATGTTCAATATGCATAACACATAGGTAGAGCTCATGAAATCAACAATCATGTGAATAAAGTGTTTTTAAATGAAATCTATTTTATCAAATGTTTTACAGGATTTGAAGACTTATATATATATATATATATATACACATGCATACACTTTAATGAAATTAACATTAGAATGACTACCATTCAGGAAAAAATGAAACTGCTGAAAATTCAGTAGAGAATAAAAGTGTTCAATGCAGAAAATTTTATTGCAAATATAATAACATCAAAAAATTAAATAAAAGATTAATAACTCACAACTGTGAGTTTCATAACTGTCACCTGATGATCAGAGTTGGGAAATTCACAGTTATAAGTTATTGATCTTTTTACTTCATGTATATATATATATATATATATATATATATATATATATATATATTAAAATGATTAGAGTTAAAAAGTTGTTGCTGTAAAAAATGTTAAAGTGCTCAATTGATAATAAGACAGCCAAAATAGAACAAAAGTATTAGAAAATAAACTCACTATTTTTCTCACTATCAGTCAGAGAAGAGGACATGATTATCATCAGATAGTGATTTGGGGAGAAATTCATTCATTTTATAATGGTTAGCACTGAAAAAATTCACACCAAAAAGAAAAGCAAAGAAAGAAAGAGAATAGGAGAGAAAGGAGAGAAACTAGAGTTGGTTAGTTGTTTAGTGTTTTATAGCATATCAACCTCATTGGGTTATTTAACGCTAAATCCTATATATGTATATATCTATATGTATGATATTTTTAAGTGAATAGTTTGTAGGTAACATATTTTTAAATGGCTAAAAGTTCACTTGTTTGCACATCGTTAAATGGTTTCAAATATTGTGATGTAAAACAAATAATTCTGTTTAATATTAATCATTTTTATTTAAAATAATTTGGCTGCAACATTTATGTGTACTAAGATATACTAAGAGATTTATGTGTACTAACATATACTAAGAGATAGCTGAATCAAAAACATTGAGTGAGAAAGAATTAGATTAAAGCTGATAGTAATAGATGTATTAAGGAATTTTGGCAAAAGGTATGAACATAAATAAGATAAATTTGAAGATGGATAGACTGAAGCGATATAATTTTTTTAAAGGAGAAATGATATGTTTTTTAAAATGAATTTTGAATGTTTAAAACTTTCTCATTTTTTGATTTCATTTAACAGTTCATATGGTCTCATGAAGGTTTAGTGTCTTCCCATGATAAACCAAAATGTTTGATGTTGGGAAATAATTCAAACTATGAATAAAACCATCCTCCAAGGAACTTGTGCTTTTTCATATTTTTACATTTTCATATATCAAAGCTCTTTAAATGAATTGAGCACTCTGGTATCCGGTAAGGCAAAAATGTAAACAAACGAAAACTTCTATGTAATCCCTTATAATTCCCGAGCTGACAAGGTTTGGTTGCTGGCTGAGCGGTAGGATACTAAAACTACATCATATATATATATATATATATATATATATATATATATATATATATATATATATATATATGATGTAGTTTTTTTATATTTTTAAATAGATGGTGTGCACTACTGGTGATCAAGCATATGTAGATATAAGAATAGCATAGACACAGAGAGAATGGAGCTTGGTGACTGTCGACTTTTCACCTATGTGATTATCAGACATATATATATATATATATATAAAAGTTATTTTAGTTTGAAATGAAACACAATGCTGAAGAAAGCACAAAAATGTTGTTCACTTGAAAATTATTTTTTCAGATGAAGCATTAAACAACAATTACAGTACCCTGAAAATGTTTTAAAATACTGAAGTGTTGGCAAATTTCATATAAAGAATAGATCATCTAAATATTTTGTTTTTCATATTTCATGTAAGTATAAGGTGTTACCTAAGATGAACAATTCAGGAAACTTAAAATATAAAAAAATATTACTCAAAGGAAGAAAAATAAGATAGAAAATGATGATCTTCATTTTTTGATTGAGGGATTACAATAAATGTGTGACATGTTCAGGAAAAGGTGAGCTAATTTAAAAAATGAGTTTCTGGGTAGCACCTTGTATGTGATTATAGTTTATTCTACACATTATTGTTTGAGTATTTGTGTGAATATAGCAATTTTAAGCATCAAAGTGACATTTTGTGCCATTCAAATACTAATGAGCAATACTTACTATAGGGTATACTTCTTAAAGTTTGTAGAAAGTATTTGAACAGACTCAGAATCTACCTCTGTTAGAGAAGCCAAAGTAGGAATCCAATTAATGTGCTAGCTTGATGACTCTTCTATGTGTGTTCACCTTTTCAGTCTCCTTGATTGATTTTGAAAAGGATGGAATTTTTTTTTCTTTAACAATTCTAAAAAAAAAAATAATAGGAATTTTGCATTCATAACCAAAAAGCATTATTAAATGTTTTGTTATGCTGATTGCAATATTTAATCTTTTTTTTTTTTCATGATTTTAGCTTTCAAAACCAAACATTTAGAAGTAAATTCTCTGTTTATTCAAATCCTTATGAGTGGTTTGGTTTGATTTTATGGTATATCAACCATTGTAGTTTATTTAATGTCAAATCCTTTTTATGCATATATATTGAATATATGATTTCTAAACACATTTTGTAGACAACATTTTTAAATGAACCTGAGCTCATTTTTTGCACACAGTTAAATGGTTTTCCTTATTTCTATCTAATGGTAATCATTTTATTTACTATTAGTTATTTGTTTGCACCCAGTTAAATGTTTTCAAGTATTGCTATTTAGATTTAACAATTCATTTAGACATCAGTCATTTGTTTTCACACAGACAAATGATCAAACATTTCTTTTTCAAACAATTCAGTTTAACATAAGTACACAGTTTAAATGTCAAACAGATCTATTTGATTCATAGATAAGACTCTATCAGGTGCTACCACTTCGGGCCAGAGTGGACCAGGGAACAATAGCAATGAAGGAGTACTCTGCATTCTCCAAAGCTCCAGCATTACTGGAGCCTCACTATCAGATTGTTTTTTGTCATATCCAGGACACTCATTGGGGAACTCTTACCCTTCTGTAGAGATACAATCATGGTATTCTACTGCCCCAGCCTACTGGGCCAACTTATCAGCAGAACTATATATATATACATATATATATATATATATATATATACACTACGTAATGAATTATTAACAAGGTGATAATTTTCCATTTAATGAAAAAATAACAAGTCGGAATTCATGAAACTTTTGCAGAATCATGACAACATTTATTTGTGCATGCTGTATCAAAATTGTATGGCTTTTCACAAGTGTAAACAAACTGCAGCCATTTACATGAGTAACATGATACTTTAGTAATCCAGATTATTAACAAATTAATTTATAATTGAGCAATTATGGATTACAAATGTGACTTGACCACTTCTGAGAAGTCCATTATAACATCTAACCAAGGAGGTGCCCGTGGTGTAATGGTTATTGTCGCTGGATATGGACACGGCGACACAAGTTCAAATCCTGGACCAGACTGATTGCATTTCACATAGCACTAATACCCTTGGGAAAGGTATGAATCCAAATATTCTCCATCCACCTATGGGTAAATCAGCATTAGATATACCCAAAATCATAGGAAGATATTACCAAATAGTGAAAAACCCTGGCCTGACCAGCAGAGAACTTTTTAGGTGAATTGGAGAAACAACTGAATCCAGAACTACACTAGGTTGTCTTTGAAAAAAGGTCAAGACATCAGTGAGACTGATGACAACTCTTCTATCACCAAAAATACATGTACAGTGTCTCAAATGGGCAGAAAATAACATCCATGTTGACTTTTTGAAGGATTGGTTCACGGATGATACTCATGCTACTCTTGAAGGCTCTAACAGTTGGAGCAAACAATGGGTTGTAAATTCCTGGGATTGTTGAGATGTCAAGAAGGAGAAGTAGGTATCAAGATTTGAGCTGATATTATTCGAGGCAACATGATTAGTCCATAAAAAGTGCCTGGTGGTATTAAAATGACGGCCTTCCTGAGAGAGCACCTTGAACCTTGGTTAAAAAAGCAAAGGATCGTCTTCAGGAGAACCATCATATTTTTGCAAGATAATGTTCGCTAGCATGTAGCTCCAAAACTATGGAGTACCTGCAACAATTAGACTTCTGTGGATCCTGGAAGATCAACTAGCAGGCCAATTCTCCAGACGTAAACCCAATCAAAAACTTGTGGTACTTTCTGAAGTGATGAGTTTATGAGAATAGATGCCAATTCAGCGGCAAAAATGACTTGTAGCAATTAATAGTCAATATATCATGGCATTACATCAGAGGAGATCAAGAAATTGACATGTTGTATGGACCTGCACCTTATACAAGTCATTTCAACAAAAAGGATTATATATCCTTTTTTAACCAGCTCCACTATCTTTTTTTTAAAACTCTGTTTACTTGTTGAATTCTATTTCATATTGGTTATTTTATGCATCCATGAGAACTTAGCTCAGCAAACTGTGGCTGTAGAATACTCTAACTGCATCTCTGCAGAAGGATAAGATTCCCCCACCAATGAGTGTCCTGTATGTGATACAAAACTATCTGATGGTGAGGCTCTATTCTTGGAGTCTTGGGGAATGTAGAATACCAGTTCATTGCCATTACTCCCAGATTCACTGTGACTCGGAGTGGTATTACCTGTTAGCGACCTGTCTTTGGGTCAAACAGAACTATTCAATCATTTACTATACTTGAAACCATTTACTTGTGTATAAACAAATCATATTTACCAACCCCTCCGCTCGGGCAGGATATGACACAAGGTCAATTTTTAAGCAGAATTAAACAGGTTTGAATTCAGAGTTTTCCTTCTCCTAGACTTGTTGCCTCACCAAGGCTGAAGAACTCAGTCTGTCCTACTATTTACCCACAGCTGGAGGGAGAATAATTGGATTCATACCTTTCCCAAGGGTATTAGTGCTATATGAAATGCAATCAGTCTCGTCCAGGATTTGAACTCGTGTCGCCGTGTCCATTTCCTTCGATAATAACAATTACACCACGGGCACTTGTGTATAAATAAATGATTAATGTTAAACTGAATTATTAGTATTACATAGCAATATTTGAAACCATTTAACTGCATTCAAATGAATGAATAATATTGAATAGAATTGTTAGTGTTAAAAATACTTGGAACCATTCAGTACTCTTGGTATGACATTAAAATGCATCTGATCATGAGGATATAGTCTTGGAGTTTAGGGAATGTGGATTATCCAGTTACTCTCAGGTTTCCATTGACTTGGAGTGGTAGTATCTGTTAGGGGCCCCATCTATGAGTCAAATAGAACAGTTCAATTTTCGAGCAATTGGCTTAATGAGTAGTGTGTTTGCCAATGGTCTGGGAGACCGGAGTTCAATCCTAGGTTGAGTCATACCAAAGACTCAAAAAATGGTACTTGATGCCGCCTTGCTTAACACTCAGCATTATAAGGTAAGGATCAAGGATAAAGTGGAGCAATCCAGGGAATGGGGTTGCACCCTTCCCTTCACCTTGGTGTAGTAGCTATTGAAAAGGAGTCTACTGGTAAGCCTCGACTATGGTCACCAACTTTACCTTACTTATTATTAGTGTTAAATTGCAGTACTTGAAAACATTTAATTGTGTGCAAACAAATAAGCTCTGATTTGTTTTGAAATAATGTTACCTATAAACTCTTGACTAACAAATCATATATATATATATATATATACAGAAACAGGATGTGGCATTAAAAAAACATCAAGGGTTGATATGCCATTAAACCAAATAACCTAACCTCACCATAACAATCTGTATAAGAAACAATTAAGTAAAGTTGGCGACCATAGTCTAGGGTGTCTCGAAGGCTCCTTTTTTGATAGCTACTACACCAAGGTGTAGGGGAGGGTGCTACTCCTTTCTTAGGATTGACCCACTTTATCCTTGATCCGTACCTTATTATGCTAAGTGTTAAGCAAGGAGGCATCAAATATCATTTTTTGAGTCTTTAGTATGACTCAAGCTGGGATTGAACCCAGTTCTCCCAGGCCATTGGCGAACACTCTAACCATTATGCCAATGTCCGGTGATGAAACAATTAAATAGTTATAATTCAAGCGAAATAGAAGATGGCTATAGTTTTCAAGTATTTTTATGGAAACTTAAAATTTTTACACAGCATGTACAAATTGTTGTCATTATTTGGTGAAAATTTTGATAAATTCTAACTTGTAGTTTTTGGATAAAATGGAAAATTGTTACCTTGTTAGTAATTCATTACATAATATACATATGTTTGTGTTTGCATTATGATTAAAATTTAATGCTGAAAATAATTTTAATCAGTAAAATCTTTAAAGTGCTCTATGCACAAAAATGCAGAGCAATATCATAATATATAAAACAGGATAACAACTAATGATTCAGATGAGCTAGTATTCATTATCTGTTCAATATTAGCTTACATGATGACCAACAATGTGAAACTTTGTCATGTATTTTTATCTTATTGTATTATCATCTTATTTTATACTTGAAATATTATGTGTATGAGAGTATATGCATGTGCACACACATGAGTAAATTCTTTGTCAACATGTAGAATTTCATGTAAATCAATTTTTTTTTGTATGTCAATATAAGAAATTCATTCACAAAATTCTAAGCCTCACCCAGAAAGAAAAAAACAAGAAAAATCTAAATCAGTTTTTCTACTGAGTTGCCGCTACAAAAATGTTCAACTTTGCTCTTCTTTATGGGTGAGGCTTTAAACTTTTGCAGTGACCCTCATACATTTCTGAATATGAATGATTACTTTGATGTTTTAAAGCCAAAAGAGCTTAGTGTTGCCGCCAGATGAAGAAATACCTTTTTTTTTAAGTAATGTTTCCAGTGGATGTTCAACGGGATACATAAACAGTCTGTTTTTTTTTTAGTTTTTAAAGAACTAACACTAATGTGATAAACTTATATACATTACAAAACAAACTCTGTCATATATTGTTGAATCGAAATAATTCAAATAATAATGTTTATCAAAACATCCATTTCCATCAGATTTTTTTTTATCTTAAAAAAACTATTGATATTTGATATGTTACTTAGGATTTAATGAACAGATGTTAAAACCAATTTCAAGATTCTAAGATGATATATGACCTCTTGGAAAACAATTTAATCTTTTCTATTTATCAAAACAAGACATTCACTTTTACAGAAATAAAAACATTCAAATTAACAAATGCAACAGTTCAGAAAATCATTCTCTTTTTCTTTACTTATTGATTCTTAAGATGAAACATTATTTCTCCAGGAACCTTATTACACATAGACACATACATGTATATATATCTATTTATATACTTTTATATCTCTGTAGGGAAGGCTGAGTATATACTGATTACATCTCTTTCAAAAGAGTAAGATCCCTTTAGAAAGGATGTCCTGGTTATTACACTAGACAGGATCTGTTGGCAAGGCTCCAATTCAGAATCTTTGAGGAGTGTGGAGTCAACCCTTCATTGCCATTTCTCCCAGGACCACTCTGACCCAGAATAAGAGGAGCTGTTAAAGTCCCATTTGTAACCCAAATGAAAATTATAAGTGTTAAATAGGAATACTTGAAACCATATAACTGTGTGCAAAGTATTTGTATCAAGAATAGTCTCTTAAAGTTACAATTGTTTACATATTATTATTATCATTAGTTACATGAAACCCTATAATGTCTTGCAAATTATTGGTGTCAAATAGAAATACTTGAAACAATATAACTGTGTGTAAATTATTTGTGTAATGAATAAAAGCTTGATTTTAATTGTTGATTGTTTATAAAATATTATTATTAGTTACTTGAGACGTTGTACTTGCTTTTAAAAACAAAGAGACAGACTTTACCATTAGATAACTCGACATGAGTCAATATGTCATAAAACCAACCAACTTTCATATACAGGAGTGTGTGTGTGTGTGTGTGTGTGTGAACAATAAAGTCAGTAAAGAGTCTTGTATGGCAAATCTAAGTCCATACATTCAAAGAATGTTGCAAAAAAAACAGAATGAAAAGTCCAAGGGTCAAATGAATCAAGAAAAATGGTTAACAAAATGATTGTTGAATCCAAACTGAGTGACCTTACTCTCTCTCATGAGCCAAAAAAACAATGATTTTTATTAAGGAAACAAAATTTGTGATTTGTGATGATAGTTCCGAAGGAAAAGATAACCATATTTCAAGCTATTCTTAAAGCGTTAAGTATCTAAGATTTACTTTTTCTTTTGGAAGATCGCACACAGGACACAAACCCTTTTTAAGGTGGGTAATTTTCTCCTCTTTCTCCCTTATATGTAGGGTGAACAGCAGTTATAGAAAAACCAACATATATGTATTACTGAAATTCTCATTATATCTATGTATGTAACCATGACAGCAAAACTTGCACATGATAGAGAGATACTTATTAGAGAAAGACACTTAAAATGCTGGAGGACAGAGAAAATTCCAGACAAACTTGCAGCTGAATGATAATTTTGTGGTGTCTGCATTTTCAGAGAACATTAGTTTTTAATCCTTCAAATTCTCAATATAATAGCCATAAGTAGGAAATGCTAATTAGAGTCCTTCACTCCTTTCTAAATAGAAGCATCAATATCATCCTGGAGTGCTGTTAGGTATAAAATACTAATTAGAATCTTATTCCTTCCTAAATTGAAGCATCAATTTCATCATGGACAGTTGTCAATTATGAAATGTTAAATAGAATGCTTCATTCCTTCCAAAAATAGAAGTCTCCATATCATCATTGACCATTGTTACAATAAGAACCCAGTGGGGTTCTATGGTGTCTAGTTTATTATAAAAGATTATAATGATTTGTATTATGCAATATCATTGTCAGCCATATTAATTTTACCACATCCTATATATAAAGTAATCTTTCTGTTTCTTTATATATATATATATATATATATGTGTGTGTGTGTGTGTGTGTGTGTGTGTGTGTGTATCTGCTGTCAATCACCCAAATGTCTCTTCTACTAATGGCTACCCCTGTGAGAATAATGGAATAATGATAGAATTAAAATGAAATATGACTAGATTCTGGCTCACTGACCAAGCTGTCACCATCCTTTTACTGGTCACTCCACAGAGAACTGTCATCACAATACTCAGTTAAATCTTAATGTGAAGTGTAAGAGTTGTGTTTATTGATGAGTGATTATTGTGTGAAATTATTATTTAGCAAATCTGTCTGTAATTTTAGGTAGGTTCTTAGTTGCTTGGTGAATATCCATTGAAGATATGTTGAGGAGTGACATGTAACATATTATCTACCAGGTAGAAAAATAAGACCTTCTCTGGTTTAATTGGTTCAAGTTGTCAATGTCTTTACTGCTGTCTGGTCACAGATATATTTGTTCATGAGTATTTCTATACAATACATTCTATATTTTCTTTCTTTTTTTCTTTCTTTCATCCTGAAACTTCTTGATTCATATATTATCTTTTTTCATCTTGAAGCTTCAAGATTCATACAATATTTTCTTTCTTTCTTTCTTTCTTTCTTTCTTTCTCAGCTCCTACATTATATATTTTCTTTTATCTGAAACTTTTATCCCAGATTGATATATTTTCTGACCTTCTTTCTTTCATTCTAAACTTTTATATTCCTATATTTTCTTTCTTTTTTCTTTCTTTCAACCGGAAACTCCTCGATTCATATATTTTCTTTCCTCCTTTCTTTCAACCTGAAACTCCCAGATTGATATATTTTCTGACCTTCTTTCTTTCATTCTAAACTTCTATATTCATAAATTTTCTTTTTTTTTTTCTTTCTTTCAAACAGAAACTCCTCAATTCATATATTTTCTATCAGTCTTCCCGTTTCTTTCTTCCTTTTTTTTCTTCATGAAACTCTTAGATTCACTTTATATTTGATTTTTTCTTTATTAAATCTTGAATGTCGTTAATATTTTCTTTTTTTCATCCCAAAACTTTTACTTTCATTTAATATTTTCTCTTTCTTTCTTTCTTTCTTTCTTTCTTTCTTTCTTTCTTTCTTTCTTCCTTATATTTCCAGATTCATTAATATTTTTTCTTTGTTTCATCCTGAAACTCCCTAATCTAATACTTTCCTTCATTTCTTTCTTCTTCTTCAAATCTTTATCTTAATTTATTCATGTTACTTCTATTTTCTATCTTCCTCTTTATTTTACACAAATTACTTTTTCTTTCCTTTCCTTTTCATTTTTTTTTTGTTCTAGATGAGTAGCTTTTAGTCTCTTGAAATTCTTCCAATTGAAATTACATTGGAGAATGGTGGAATGACCTGTCATCAATCTGGCAAACAAACGAGATCATCAATGATTTGATTGTTTGGAGTTGTCATCCTCATCATCAGTGCTGTTTGTCTCACACATGAATGTGTTCATCGACATATTTTATTTTAATCTCAGCCTTATGTAATATCGACAATTGAAATGTTACACAACAGTATTTTACCAGGGGGCACCTTATACGGTGTAATGTTTAGAAAGTTAGGCAAATAAACCCTTCTTAAGGAATTTGATTCTCACTGAGTGCCTCATATTTCTGGCTAATTGCTAAAAGAGTTTATTTAATTACAACAAGAGTATTTTGCCAATGCTTTACTTCGACATCATCTTCAACTGGCCCTCTGGAAGATCTTTAATGGGACTTTCTCTTGCTACCAGGCCTTTTTGAAAAATATATCATCTAGATAGGAGGGGTGCTTTGCATAATGATTATCATTGCAAGGAATGGAATCGGTGATCTGAGTTCAAATCCAGGACAAGGTTGATAGCATTTTATTTTACAATAAAACCCTTAGAAAAGGCATGAATCCATCTGTTCTCTTTTCACTCATTGGTAAATAGTAGGGCAGACTAGGTCCTTTGATTAGTCAACCAGTATAGGAGAAAGGAAAACTCTGAATTCAAACTAGCTTTACTTTACTAAAAATTGATCTTGTGTCAGTTCCCGCCTGTGGTGATGGAGTTGGGTAAATACATACATTGCCTGGATGTGTCCACAGCGATGTTCTACAACTACCTTCATCTGAGTTTTTGGGTTTTTCAACATTAGACATCTTTGCTCAACTGATCTGGATGTCACTTTTTGAATGACTGCCCACATCCTAAATATTTACAATCCCTACATCCATACTCTGTTCAAATTCTTGATGAGATTTTTCATGTTCCTCTTCATGCAAATGAATCCATTTCTTCTTCCCAACACATGCTATAGCTAAATAATCAGGCAGACTGAACCCTTCAGCATTGGTGTAACAACTAATCTTGCAGAAGGAAAACTCTAAATAACATTTTCTGCCTAGAAACAAGAAAAAGTAAAAATTTCGTTTTTTATATATATATATATATATATATAAATTAAAATTATGTGAGGCATAACAGTTGTTGTCTTCAAAATTGATTTGACAAGCTGAGTTCAAATCCTGGGTAAGGTTATTTGAGGTACTCTTGGGAAGGGAATAAATCTAACTATTCTCCTCATAGCTATGAGTCAATAGCTGGCTAAAGTGGGTTCTTTAGCCTTAATATGGCAACTGTTCTAAAAGAAGCTCTAAAACTATGAATTGAAACAATCTTTACTCTTCTGAAAAATTAACATTGTGCTGCATTCTGCCTATGGTAAAATGGTTAAGTAAATATATGCTACACCATTTTGAGACAAAAAAATTATTCATATTTGTATAGAACTTATCAACAGATGATTGACATTACCAACTACACTTTAAAAGCCAAATGGAGAGAAGACAGTTGAAATGTGAACAGATAACAGAATTAATTAGGAATATAGTTCTAAAAATTTCATCAAAACAAAATAGAACTTGATGATCAAACTAATTATCAATGGCTTGCAAGATAACGTTCCTCAACATCAGGTTATATAACAAGCACCTTTTGTGTTTCAATATGAATTGATAGTTTGCATTTATATTGATTTAGTTTATTAATTAAAGAAAAACTATGGCTTTTTACCAGGAATGAGACAATTTGATAAATGAGCAAGTAATAGACATTCTAGTTTCTTAAAAGTTTTCACATCAGCCAAGTTTATTCGAAGTGGAAGAAAATAGAGATTTATTTAAGTGATAATTTACATACCATTTATGTAGGCTGTATTATTTGGTACAAGCGCATCCTGGTAGGCATCTCCAAATAGAAATTATAGACAGCAGAGAGGAGAAAAGAAAAGAAATATGAGAGAGTGCAGTGGCAGTAGTAATTTCTGTTGAAGTCACTATAATACCAAAAGCTGTTATCATATAAAAATGGCTGATAAGAATTGCCATAGAATTCCAAATGTCTTGGCATTGTTGCAGTGTTTTCTTACTCTCAAATTATTATTCAGTTCCTTGTAGATTTGCCGTGCCAATGTCTATAGTTTACCTACGTTATCTTCTCATGAAATCTTTGTATAATATTTCATCAAGACTTTATTTGCTGACCTTAGCCCAGTCTCCCACTTGAAAGTACTGTATTTATTAATGTCTAATGTCATCTTTTGTATGACATGATGACTTAGTCTCATCTGAGGTGATACATGAATGTTTGGGAAATTCAAACAGCAGGCACGTGGGGATTTTACAACTCCTCCTTATGAAATATACCCAGCACAACTTGTTTTTACAACCTCTCTTGGAGCTTTAGTTTAAAGGACTGGGTGGATTTAAGCATTTATGGAGCAGTTACAAGAATAGCATTGTTTTAGCAAATTATGCATATTAATGGGTAGAGTGTTCACCAATGGTCCAAGAGACCAGGGTTCAATCCCAGCTCGAGTCATACCAAAGACTCAAAAAATGGTACTTGATACCTCTTTGCTTAACACTCAGCATTATCAGGTACGTATCAAGGGTAAAGTGGACCAATCCAGGGAAAGGAGTAGTGCCCTCCCCAACACCTTGGTGTAGTAGCTATTGAAAAGGGAGCCTTCGAGTTGCCCTTGACTACAGTCACCAAATTTACTTACTTTACTTATGCATAATAAGTTTGTAAAAACATAACTTAATATTGAAGCAGAGAGAGTCTTTTGGATACTTTGATAAAAGTTTAATACTGAAATGAATTAATAGTAAAACAAACAAAAAGAAAAACAAATTGTTAATCCAATGGAGTAATCCTGTAGTGAAATTGAACGCAGAACCCACAGACTGCTGCCTCTGATGAGCCAACCAGGGTTCGTCGTTCAAAGAGACAAGTGGCTTACTGTATATGCAGGCGGAACAGCCAATGTTTATGTAAATACAGCCACCATCCCAACTGAATAAAAAACAGGCAGTGAGCCAAATGAATGAGAGAAAGGAAATGTGACAATGAAGCTGTGTGGATTGAATTCCTTTCATAGGAACGCCAAAAGAAAGAAGCAAGAAGTGATGAGCGAAATGGTCTACCTCAAAGTTCAAAACTAGTGCGAATGTGTCTTGCGTGTGGAGTACCAGAAGTATAGTAAAAAAGCGGAAGCATGAACATCCTTAGGAGTGCAATTTGTAGGTCTTGCATCTCATCTATGATGGGATGGGGTTTGTGACATATGCAAATTTCAGCTAGTCAGAACAGATATAAAAGGAGTAATCTCAGCATTGTTATTGTTGCATTTGCTGCTTCACAGTAGGATTGTGTGAACCAGTGTATTGATGTGGCAAGTCAGAGAGAAACAAAGAGATAGACAGGACCGGTAGCAAGCAGTTAAAAGGTTTCAAGAAAGAGAGAAAGAGAGAGACAGGCTGGTAGTGAACAGTTAAAAGGTTTCAAATCCCCCTTAAATACTCTCCCAGCAGTGAGGCAGCTTCTAACTGGGAGTTGTGAGACCACCATTATTGTAAATACTGTAGTTGTTAGAGGAGGACAAATAAATATTCTCTCTCCTTATATCTGCTACTGTAGTGGTTTCGTAATATTGTGCTCTATTATTTTTAAATTAACACAAATAACAGGAGGTTGACTTGAACAGATGTTTTCTTTTTATGCATTATTTTGAAAATAAGCAATAATTTGCCAAAAATATTTTATGTGCTAATTAATTTTTGTACATGCATGGTATACATAAATGTTTTTAGTATCCGTTTTTTAATTGCTTACTTGCATATCAGTCCTGAACTCCTTTGGGGATAAAATTTGATTTTTGTCATGAAATTCAGTACTGATATTTTTGATTCAGCTATCTAAAGTCTGGGTCTTTCCTCTTTGACAACCTGACTGCTACTGACTAGGATGAGGGATAGCTATTATTTTCAGACCCACTAGCTTTTGGTGGCAAAATTAGGAAAAGTTATATTTGGAAATTATAACATGTGGGTCTTTTTCTAGTTTTATATTTGATGAGAGACTTGGGTTAGAGACTGAGACCAGGTTCTATGTTGAATTTATAGATTATTTTCGATATTTGATCATTCACATACCCATTATAGATTTCATCAACTTAAACTATCTCAAATGCAGATCACAGAGATAAACTATCACTTCTTGTAGATACACCTGTGTGAGCTGAATGTATATTGCATAGCCTGAAACAGGCAGCAAGAAGCATTGGTCTCTACATGAAGAGTT
Source organism: Sepioteuthis lessoniana (assembly GCA_963585895.1). NCBI lineage: Eukaryota > Metazoa > Mollusca > Cephalopoda > Myopsida > Loliginidae > Sepioteuthis > Sepioteuthis lessoniana. The sequence goes on along the minus strand of OY757920.1, from coordinate 49,191,763 downwards.
CATGTGTTTTAAACAAGATGATGCCATTTCTACATCAAATAACAAGCTTTTGAAATTAGTGAACCAAATCACATACCTTAGCAGCAATATCTCATCTACTGAAAGCAATATCAACATACAGATCAGAAAGGCATGGACTACTGTCAACAAATTACTGACTGTATAGAAATCTAACCTCTCTAATAAAATAGCGTGGGAATTCTTTCAAGCTGTAGCTGTGTCAAAACAATTGTATGGCTGCACCTAGACTTTAACAAAGTGCTTGGAGAAAAAGCTAGATACGAACTACACAAGGATGCTGCATGCCATTTTGTACAAATCCTGGAAGCAGCACCTTACAAAACAGCAGCTGTATGGCCACTTACATTTTATCTCACCAACTATCCAAATAAGTTGGCTAAGATGCTGCTCAAGAACTAAGAACAAACTCCTAAGTGGAGTTCTCCTGTAGGCTCTCACTCATTGACACATCAGTATTGACAGACCAGCAAAGACTAACATTCATCAGGTCATCTGCAAGCATTAGATGACATCTAGAGGACCTTCCAAAAGTGATGGATGATGGGGACAGATGGTAAGAGAGAGTCAAGAGAATCCATGCAATCAGCAAAACTTGATAATAATGATGATGAAATCATACATATGTCTGACATGCCTTTACAAAAAATCAAAAAACAAACAAACAAGGATTCTGACTGCTACAAAGCCCAAAGCAATTATTGATAACAGTTATTGATATCAATTATATGTAGTGCATTTAATAAGTTTCCATCCTTTTTTTGTATAGACATTTAAAATCAGTATGTTATTGCTATACATCTTATGACATGACTGACCAATTTTTATGATTTCCGGTTCAAATGAACAGCTACAGCAATAATTGGAATACACCCTACTAAAGCCTGTTGGTGAGGGTTAGAATACACTCATTGTATCCCCTGCAGAAGGGAAACACCATCCCAAAAGGGTTGTCCTGGGTATGACACTAAACTGCATCTGATGATGAAACTCCAGATCTGTAGCTTTAGGGAGTGTGGAGTACCCCTTCATTACCATTACTCCCAGGTCCACTATGATATGTAATGGTAGTAGCCCTAAAGGTCCCATCTGTGGGTCAAATAGATTTGTTTAAAACTTATCTGTATTTGACAGAACCTTGTGCAAAATAAAACCTCTTAAGAAATAACAACACCAAAAAAATGAACATGATTCCCTAACTTCTCAGCATAAACCCCTGAATTGGTTAACATGCAATTAAAATCAAATGAAGAAATGAGGAAAGTTTTGGCTAACATTCTGAATGCAAAAAACATGACTATATATGTATATATATATATAGCACTCCTTCCAACAGAATTCGCCTGCTATATATAAAAAAAATCCATTCCAAATAAATATAAAAACTCACAGCAACAATCAAATGCAACAACCTCAGAGGATGACCAAGCAAAATGGTTGAAACTGTTTGAACTTGTATGGGACACTTTCTTCCCAACCTCAACCCAGACATAAAGAAAATAACAAGAAGACTTGAATGTCTTCACTAAAAGATCCTAAAATTAAAATACTCCACAGTCTTCAACCACACATGCTTTAATATATATATATATATATATATATATATATATATGATTTGTAAGTTAATAATTTTTCAGTAACTTCATTCTTAGATGAGCAAGAGCTCATTTGTTTGCACATAGTTATAAGGTTTCAAATATTGCTATGAATAATAATTCTATTTGATATTAATCATTTTTTTGCACACAGTTAAATAGTTTCAAGTATTGCTATCTAATATTAATAATTCTCTTTAATATTAATCATTTATTTACACACAAAGCAATTTAAAGAATAAAGTTGGAACAATAATATAGATACTTCACATGTCCAACCAATTGATCAGAGTGAGCCTCTCTGACAACCTGTCAAGCTTAGTAGGGGCCAAAGTGGAGTGTTGCAGGTCACATGACTCCTTAGGTTGCCAAGTCATGGACTGCTCAGCCACCAGAATCCTATCCTTAAGCATATTGGGTCACCATGCATGGCTAATGGGTAGCCTTGTTGGGTGCATCTTACCTCTCTGCAGTGGTGCAGTTGGCCTATTCAACAGCCCCAGCCTACAAGGTGGAGTATGCTCATGAAGTGCCAAAGTCATTAACTTATATCAGCTGAATTGTGGCACAGGGCCAGATTGGTAGACCATCCAGTGAGAATCAATCTCACTAGCAATGCTCCACTGTCCTTACTCTCTAAAAATTTTGGAACTTGTGACTCTATTTATCTGTATGTGTGATCATTTACTTTGATTCAACTAAATCAGGTGTTCATTAGATTTTGAGATTTGTGAAACATATTCAAGGTGCAAATTTTATTTTTTGTCAGTGCGTTTCTGTTTCTGTTTTTGTGCATGTATTAGCTGGTTGTATTTTATGGCATATCAACCCCTAAAAGTTATCTAATGCCAAATCCTGTTTATGCATATATATATATATATATATATCAAATGTATACAATTTGTAAACAAATAGTTTTTAGGTAACATAATTTGGACACAAGCCAGAGCTCATTTGTTTGCACACATTTAAATGGTTTCAAGTATTACTATTTAACACTAAAGGTTTTAGTTGCACACAGTTAACTGATTTCACGTAATGCTATTTAACATTAGTAATTCTATTCAACAAAGATAGTTTCAAGAATTCTTTGATGATGAAACAATAATATTTTACCCTTGGATGGGACTGTACCTGTGTTTAGTGAAGGAATTTACGGCTGCCGCTCACATAATACAAAGCTCTTGAAATGAATTGAGCATTCTGGTATCTGGTAAGGTATAAAATGTAAACAAACAAATGCTACTATTTGATACCTTATAATTCCCGAGCTGACATGGTACGCTTGTTAGCTGAGCAGGATGATACTAAGTCTAACGTAAAGTTGGGCAGGTTTCGATCCCAGTTTCAAGCGTCCTACGTGTCTAGCCACTCTGAAGAGTTGTGATACAATGAAACAGTCTGTCTGTGGATGACAATATACATATATATATATATATATATATATATATATATATATATATATATAAACTGACTAGTTATGAAACATCTTGTTGTTATGCCTCATGTTATCATTAAAAAAAATTTCTCATAATTATGTTGTGAGACAAAGTTTTGTAAAGTCAATATGCATGTAAAACAAATTTCTCTAATATAAAAATAGATGATTACAATAGTTTATGTTGTTTTTATTGTTGTTTGTACTTTTTTAAATTTATCTTTCATTATTTGTTTTCACTCTGTCAAATGGTATCAAATTATTATGCAGTTATATGATATTGCTGAATAATTGGTCACTACACAACAATTTGAGTGAAATGTCACATCATCATATAGCCATCATGTCTCCTTGGATGTTGGTTTTGTCTTCTTACCATGCTTTCTTTCATTGAGGCTTCACATTTTTTAATCTCCTTGCTGGGATGAAAGATAATGAAGATAACATCTTTTCATGTACTCATAACTTTATTAACCTAAATATCTTTTCAAATACTTCTTACCAACTATATGTGTCAGATCATAGATAGAAATGGACACTTGCCCACTTCAGTGATTTTGGACAAACATCTGCTAAAATCTATCTTTTAACTTGTAGAATCACTCAATCACCTGACTTAGATTATCCAATCACAGCCAAATTCTCAAGTGACCACATAGTTTGGTTTGATTTGGTTTTATGGTATATCAACCATTGTTGGTTATTGTTGTATAGTAGCTTGTACCACGTAACTTCGGGTAACATGGAAGTATAAAAGACGTCATGTCTCTTAAGCATGCAGAAGCAGAGAGAAAAAGACAGAGAGCTCTGAAAGATCTCCGTTAGTTGTAAGACCAACTTCGGATGTAACACTAAGTATCTTTTCCTTACCATGATACAACAGTTATCTAATGCCACATCATATTTTTATATATATATCAAATTTATGATTTGTAAACATATTTTGTAGATACACATAGTTAAATGCTCATGTTTATTTCTAACAATTCAATTTAGCATAAGTCAACAAAGTTAAATTGTTCCAAGTATTGCTATGTATAACTAGCAATACAATTAAACATCATTTGTTCACACACAGTTAAATGATCAAACAGTTATATTTCAAGCAATTCAATTTAGCATTAGTCATTTATTTTCACTTAGTTTAATTGTTGAACAATTCTATTTGACCCATAGATTGGACCCTATCAAGTGCAGCCTCTCTGGGCCAGAGAAGACCAGGTAGCATTGAAAATGAAGGAGTATTCTGCATTCCCCAAAGCTCCAGCATTACTGGAGCCTCACCATCAGATTGTTTAATATCATATCCAAGACAGTCATTTGTTGGGGGGTCTTACCTCTCTGCAGAGATGCAGTCCATGTATTCTACAGCTCCAGCTGAGTGGACTATGACCTCATAGTCATCACCTGTCAGTTAAACCTATTTGAAATCAACAGTTTCTGCTTATGGAACAATCATTTACATCTTTACAAATTGTCTCAACTACCTGTTAAATGATAGATACAGCTAACCTATTATTGAATGATATCAAGTAAGTATTCCTATCTAATATAAATAATTATATAGTTTTAAGTAATTTTTCTATTTCATATTAGTCATTTGTTCGCATACAATTATATGGTTTCAAGTAACTAATAATAATCCTTAGTAAATAATCATAGCTTTAACTGACTATTCTTGATACAAGCAATTCAAACACAGTTGTATAATACTAATAATTCATACACAATTATATGGTTTAAAGTAAGTAATAATCCTTAGTAAAAAAATAGAGCTTCAAGTAACTATTCACACACATTCATATGGTATGAGATATTCCAATCTGATATTGATAAAACTGCTATATAAGAATTATTTGTTTGCACATAGTCATATGATTTCATGCATTCCTATCCAAGACAAATAACTTTTTAAAAACATCTATGTAACACATAGATTGAACCCTAACTGGCATTATTTTTTGATAATCTATGGTAAAAGGATTTGATTTTTGTTGGTCTGTTACCATAACACAGCAAAATTGACCATAAAACTGATGGTTTCTTGGGTGCAGCTTTCAGGATTTGTTCAAAATTGTATGCTGCATCCTAGTTTAGTTCTGTTATGGTACCTACCTTACAGACTATAATGAACTCTTCCTATTACTATGAATATCGGGAGAATATTCGTCTCGGTGTTAAGTTCTCTCCAGCCTAACACTTTGGCAGTCAGACTGATGTTCAACACTCTTTGACCTATGCTGCATTTATACTTTCGTTCAATATACTTGTTTCACGTAATCCTGAGTTCGTGTCTTTCTTCCGGACCTTTTACTGGTCCACAACAAGTTCCTATCAAGCTTTTTCTCCTAGTGTTTCGTTGGAGTTCAAGTGGTGCAACCATACAGTAGTACCTACATAGCTACAGCTTGAAAGAATTCTCTCTTTGTTTTATCAGAGAAGACTATGATTCATGAAAATATTGATACTTTTGTCTAGGAAAGAGTGAATGACAAGCAATTCATCATTCCAAAAAGTATCTAATAACTGATGCTTTGTTTTAAAAAGCCAGTTTTGTCCAAGAATATCAGAAGAACGTCTTAACTTAAAAAAAAAAAAAAGATCCAATCTAATTCACATCATAATGATAAGTGTATGTCAGTATTTAAGCTCATCCTAATCATTATAATTTCTCATGGGAGTTAACTAGGAAATACAAATTATAGAGTATCTGCCCTTGTTTATTTGCCATCAATTATATCTTCTATAAATAGGATGTGACTTGACATCAAGCTTAATGACTGCAGAATGTGACCTTTAAAAAAAACTATAATAATCATACTTTTTATTCAAGAAAGATAATTATGTTTCATCATCCTTGATGTTTGGCAATTCCTGCATTTTATTCCAGAGTGTTACATGTAAAGGTTAAAGTTCAAAACTTCAAAATGATTCACTACTCCACCCATAAAGCTCTATTTTGCTCTAACCTTGTACAGCGACATTATTCAAATTATCTGATCATGGAAAGTGACAAGTTTTCTTCTTACACCATATTAGGGATTCAGAGTACATGTATGCTTAATTATTATTATCCATTCATAATTAAAGAAAGAAAAACTTATTGATATATAAATTATATATACCTAATAGTATAGTACCCATGAGAAATAATTGGATTATTTGCATATGGATCAGCACTTTTGTCTTGGATCAGAATATCGGAATATTTTTTGGAGGATAAGATAAGAGGATTTGTGTACACTCTGAAATGGATGAAAAATACACACATAGTGTGTGTCGATTAGGATTGTGTAGATACAAGTTCAACAGGGTTTGGTGACTCTCAGTGATGGATTCTAATTAGGATTTCAGAGTTAACAGTGGTCCATGATGATATTGATGCTTCTATTCAAGAAGGAGTGAAGGATTCTAATTCAGATTTCATAGTTATCTCTTCTGTGGAAAATTTAAATGATTGAAAAATGACATTCAGCATTTGTGCAGACCTCATAAAACTATCATTCAATTGCAAATTTGAACTTGCTTTATTCTCTAACCATATTTTAAGTGGGTTGTTCTGATACAAATCATACGATGAGGTGTTATTTTGACTGGGTTACAGTTAAGTGCAAACATAATGAGAATTTTAGTAAAATTAAATGTACAATTTAGTGCAATTAACAGTACAATGTACCACAGTTAGATGAAAGTAACATGAGAATCATCTCATCCTTTGTTTCAACACATTACAATGATCAAAACTAAGAATGTTTCTTTCTAACTAAAATGTTAATATTGAAATCTATAAAAGGCATGTCAGTTGCTTAACCTGGGGTTTTCAGATCGATCACAAACTAATTTCACCTCTAACCTTGTGGGATATATTTTTCTAACTTGGGCAATTACTGCAAGTGACTGTATCCATATATATATATATATATATATATATATATATATATATATATATATATATATACCCTATGGATGTGTGTATTTGGCAAATTTACTCAACTCTCGTAATAAAAATCAATATTCTCTGGAGAAAGAAGTCCATTACTTTTCAGCAAATTTCTTATGCTTTATGGAAACATTAGTAAATAATCTAAGTTCTGTGCTTAAATAATTAGGTTTTGATAAGATCAATGGAGACATCTTTAGAAACTGTAATTCAATTGAGTGTTCAACTTTATCTTGACTTCCTCCTTCTCAGGGAAAAAGATGCATTTGAATAATTGTCCACTGAAACATTTAGGATTATTGAAGATTATTATTTATATACATGATGAGACAAAAAATTATGACTACTGACCAAAAAGGGTGATGGTCTTCCACATCCCTGCAAAACAGTTCTTACTCAATTAGGAGCCAGCTGTACAAAACTCTTTATGTTTTTCTTTGATTAGGCACCAGGAGGCAGGACTAGATCAAAGACATGTAATTCAATAAACATGGCCCAGCATAAGTTGAGGTGAAGGTTTAACTTAGTTTATTTATTTGACAGAATGTTAACTCTTTGCAAATTATTTTGCATCAATTTCAACACAATAAACAAAAACATAATCATTTTAAACACTTTGTATTGACTTGCAATATTGATGTCAGAAGGGCTAATGTTTTAATACTTACTTGGCAGAAAAGATACATTTGAATAATTATCCACTAAAACATTTAGGATTATTGAAGATTATTATTTATATACACTGATAAGACAAAAATAATGACAGCTTACCTAAAAGGGTGATGGTCTTCCACATCCCTGCAAAACAGTTCTTACTCAATCAAGCATAAGCTCGACAAAACCTCAAAAGGTTTTTCTTTTGATTTGGTGTCAAGATTAAATTAAAGCCATGAAATGTCATAATCACAGCCCAATATGACTCAACCTCATTCTTTCCCTGAAAACAAATAAATGTAAAGTTACAACTTGTATTTTACATTTGTTTGTTGGTTGGTTGGTTGTTCGATTTTATCCCAAATCAAATCTTTTTTTGTGTAATTTTATGCCAAAATCAATTTAACCATCAGTCATTTCAAAAAGGTAAATACTTGATATTTAGATGAAATATCAATATTTTAAGATTGAATGCTTAAATTAGTTCGCTATCATTTTAAACAAGTAGATACCTTATACCTAGTTACTATATTAACATTTTAAAAGCCAATGTATAAATGAACATTTTATTTGTTTATTTATTTTTTTATAGTAAGTGTTCCACATTTACAGAACTAAACTAGGAAATTTAAAGATAACGTCATTGCCTGTGAGTCTTTTGTAGACACCATTGAATACTTCTTGCTTGTGTTCAATATAAGTTTGCTGGTTTTTGTCCTAGTGGACTTTGATCAGCTTTGAGCCATGTGCCTTGATCCTGATCCTTTTGGCTACAATTTCAGCAGCAAAATATAAATCCTCCAAAGTGACTTCATGAACAGAAGTTAAAGTCTGACTGACAGGTCTTTTCTCCTTTTGTTTGTTCTTGATTTTCCTATTGGGTTTAGACAAAACCTTTCTTTGGGCAATAAAAACTACATGTCTGCCGCTGAATTTTTTTTCTAAATTTTGCACCAAATAAGTTTGGATTTTCTGGTATGCTCTCAATGGGGGCATAGGAACAAAGATGTTGATAGCTCTTTTGCCATGAGTATCAATTGCCTTTGCTTCACTAAAGTTTTCCAAGTTGAGCCTTGAAGTTAATGCTCTTGTCCAGTTCAAGAAGAGCCTCTGAGATTTTTGACTCAGTTACTAATCTTTTCACTTGCTAATTTGATAATTTTAGAGCAACTCAAATATGTCTTTAAAAAAAGTGTTAGCAGAGCAAATGTTTTTAAAATATCACAAACAGATCTATTCAACCTATTGATAGGGCTGTTACTATATCAGGTCAATGAGCCTTGGAGTAATGGCAGCAAAAAAGAGTTCTAAAACTGATTGGTTGGTTTGGTATTGCAATCTAGCACTAAAAATTCTAATCAACATTACTCATTTGTTTGCACCCAGTTAAATGGTTTCAAGTATAGCTATGTAACAATAACAATTTAATTTAACATGCTATTTGTTTGCACAGAGTTCTGTTTGACTCATATTGGATGCTAACAGGTACTACCAACCCAGATCAGTGTGGGCCTAGTCAGCTGGGTCTGTAGAATACACCGGTTGCATCTCTGCAGAGAGGTAAGAATCCTTCAATGAGAGTCCTGAAAGTGACAGAAAACAATCTGATGGTGAGGCTCATGGAATGCAGAGTACGCCTTTATTGCCATTGCTTCCAGGTCCACTCTGGTCCTGTGTGGTAACACCTGATAGTGTCCTATCTATGCATTAAATAGAACTGAAAAGTGTACTTATGAAATTGTTTGAAATAGAACTATATATATATATATATATATGGATTTGGCATTAAATAACCTGCAATGGTTGATATGCCATAAAACCAAACCAGAACAGTATGGACCTGGGAGTAATGGCAATGAAAGTATAATCTACATGCCCATGTATAGTGTCATACCCAGGACACTTGTTGGGGAGAGGGTTCTTACTCTTCTACAGTAATACAGTTGACATACTTTATAGCCTCAGTCGACTGAACTGTCAAGAACCAGAGTCTTAATACTTCATGCAGTTTAGAGTCATACCTGAGGCCACAGGCCAATTTGATGAGCTGAAATTGATATGGATGAAGACTAATGAAAAGCTGAAGTTACAGTTCAAGTAACAAAATTATTTTTTTTATGATATCAATAGGATGCAAATATGTCTAAGAGAAATAAGTTTTACTCAATTCATGACAAATTTCTACATATTAAAATGTTAGAAACTAAAGAACAAAAAATTACATAGATACAGTATTACTCATTAATAAATACATACCTAACAATTTTTAATAAAAAATTACAAAAATTACCTTTTCTTCAAAACTAAAAAAAAAGTAGAAATTTATTATTTCTTGTGGAACATAATAAAATCAAAACAAATATTATTAACTATCATCTATGAATATTTAAATTTTGATGGTCTTCCATATCTTGGCAAAACAGTTCTTTCTCAATCAGACATGAACTTGATAAATTCTGTATAGGTTTTTGCTTTGATTTGGTGCCAGGACTAGATTAAAGCCACGTGTTATCATAAAAATAGTCCAACATAAACAAACTTTATACCATCCCTGATAACAAGCCGATGTAATCTTATGACTCTTCATTTAAGTTGTGTGATTGGTTGTTTTGATTTCATGGCATGTCAAATCTTTTTGGGTTATTTTCTGCCAAAGTTAGTTCGACAGTTATCATCTCCAATTATTCTAGCAAAATAAAAATGACTATCATCTCAAACACTTTATACTTAGTTGTAATTTTTTAAAAATTGCCCTTTTTTTAATCTATAATCACTTGTTCACATAGTCATATCTTATCACATATTCTTATCTAATACTTATTTATACACAATTATATAATTTAAAAGTAACTAACCATAATAATAAAATTTCATCATGGAAGCCATGAAAAACTGGAAAGTAGAATTTACCACAGGAGGAAAAACATTAGCAGAAGTAAAGATCCAGAGAGATATGTGCTTTTGCTCTTACTATTTGCAATAGGAATGATGCTATGCAATCACATACTTAAGAAATAGACAGGGGGCAACAAATTGACAAAATCATCAGAAAAGACCAATCCTCTTATGTACATGGACAAAATTAAGCTGTTTTCAAAAAATGAAAATGAACTGGAGAGCCTGATACAAACAATAAGAATATACAACCAGGATGTAGGAATGGAATTTTGCATCAGAAAATGTGCCATGCTCATTATGAAAAGTAGAAACAGACAAATAATATAAGGAGTAGAACTGCCAAATCACTAAAAAATCAGAATACTTAGAGAAAAGCAAAATGACAAATATTTGGGGATAATGGAAGCAGCCACTACCATACAAGTGGAGATAAAAAGATAGAAAAGATTACCACAGACGAACGAGAAAACTTCTTAAAACCAAGCTCTACAGCAAGAATCTCATCAAAGGTATAAACACCTAGGTAGTCCATCTTGTAAATTACTTGGAACCTTTCTTAAAGTGGACAATGGAGGAACCAAGACAAATGGACGAGAGGAGAAGAAAATTGATGATGATGATGCACAAGGCCTTACATCCCAAAGATGACGGGGACTATAGGTATCAAGAAAAAGAGGAAGAGGACTTACCAGAACTGAAGATTGTATGGATTCATCAATATAAGGACTCAAGGACTACATTAAAAAGAGCAAAGAAAGACTAATTATCTATAGATAGGAACAAAATTAATTATATAAGGACAAACAAGATAGCAAGAAAAATTTGGAAACAGAAATAGGAAGAAAAACAACTGTACAGATACTTCAAGCAACAAACTGGTGAAATCTAGAATGAGAATTATTGGACGTGGTTAAGAAAGAGAAGCTTTAAGAGAAAAACTGAATCTCTTCTAATAGCAGCACAAAACAATGCCATAAAAGCCAGTTACATTTAAGTGAAAACTGATGATACACACAGAGTAGCAAGTGTGGTAATAAAGACAAAATGATTAATCACATAATCAGCAAATGTAGCAAATTAATGCAAAAGAAGTATAAGCCTTGGCATGACTGGGTAGGAAAGGTTATTCACTGAGAATTGAGCAAGAAACTGAAATTTGATCATATTACCAAATAGTATATGCACAAACCAGAATCCATGCAAGAGAATGAGATGCATAAAATTCTCTGGGATTTTGAGATACAAACAGATTGTTGTATATGAAGGACAGTATTTCTTTATAAGAATATATATGTCTTTTTATTCTTTCGTAAGAGGTTGAAGCTTCTGTAGTGTGTAAGAGACATACGGAAACTGGGATAGACTAAAGACTAAAACAGATTGCTGTATTGACCCATAACTTCATCTCATGCTGTGTTTATCTTCAAAACTCCACTCAGCACTTCTTCTGCTTCTTGGCTAGGGTTGCTCAACTGGAGGCCTGGTATAGGCCACAGGCCCCAGCAGGGTACTCTCAGTGACTGCAAGCTGGCTCTGACTCGGCACCTCACTGACTCCAACTGACTCAACTGCCGCGGGCATCTGCATATATTATTTCATAATGCTCATTTACTTCCGATTAGATCACATGATCTTTTTCTGCTTATTTACACAGGTGTGTCTTTGATTGCCAGCTCGGTCAAGGGTCAATATGTAACAAGATCACTTAATCTCAGTCAGAAGAGTAGACCTGATGATAATTAACCAAAAAAAAAACAAACAAAAAAAACCAAAAAACAAAGAAAACTTGCCATATTATAGATTTTGCCATCTCAGTAAACAACTGAGTGAAAATAAAAGAAAGTGAAAACAGATACAATTACATAGATCTTGCCTGAGAACTAAGAAAGTTATGGAACATGAGAGTCCCAGTATTACCAATTATATTTGGTCTGCTTGGAACTGTCTCTAAAGGCTTGGAAAGGGAACAGGATGAGTGGGAAATAAAGACTATCCAGACTAAAGCATTGTTAAGATCGGCTAAAATTCTCAGAAGAGTCTTGGAAACCTGAAGAGACTTGCTGTCACTCAGACTTCAGTAAAATACCGTCCAGTAATGTTGGTGAGAAGAACTTGCAAGGTGTAAAATAATAATCCCTAATACCTTCAACTAACTATTGATATAAAAAAATGGTTATAATTTTCAAACAGATCTATATGATCTGTAGATGGAACCTTAACTGGTACTACCTCTCAGGGTCAGAGTGGACCTGAGAGTCATGGTATTCAAGGGATGATGACTTTTATAATCAATGATCAATTCAGAAATTTACAACTTACCTCATTCAATCCACATTAAACTAGTCAAAGAAATAAACTTAAACAATTTCAAATATGCAAGAATATTCTAAAAATATATACTAAATAAAATTGCTGTCTATTGGGCAACCAGTTATGCTATTACTAGTTTAAGAGACATGCAAGGAATACTTCACAACCAAAATGAAATAAATGTTTTCTATCCTTTTATGGGAATTTTAGATAAGCCTTTTAAGTTTGATAGTATATACGATGTGGTCACTTTGAGGTACAATGACGATTCAATAAATAAACTGAATTTTACCTCAGCTGTTGGTAGTAGGAAGCATTGTTTACAATTATCCTTTTTTCAAGGAAATCAATAGTGATAGGTCCTTTCATGCTTAAAAAAACTTTCAGGATGACCTTCTTTAGTGAATGCTGTGCCCAAGAGTCAGTGTGTTTCCAATTCATGGACTGATTTTTTGACTCAGGATCATATCAGCAAAATCATGTCTTGCCCATTAATAAGCATTTTTTAAAACTAAAACATGCTTTTTTGTATACATTACACATTCATCTATAAAGTTAACATGGCTTAGATTTCTTCACTACCAAGAATTTGATAATACACCATCATTAAGCCTGGTGCACTTTGATTTGCTGCCTTCTTGAATAGCCTCAAAATAGATATTTTTGAGAGAATAAATACATTTTTTAAAACCAATTCTAGACAAAGAAGAGTTTACATACATGGAAAAAAATTCTGAAAAAAGTTCTCCTTATTTATTGAATGACCCTAGTACATAAACTTCAGAAAGAAATAATTCTTGGGTGTCCACTTCTCTTTTGGTACCCTCTTCTTTTTGACACACCTTTCTTTTTTAGTACGCCACCTTTTTTGGTAACCCCTTCTTTGTTATCCTCTTCTTTTTTCATGCCCCATTCTTTGGTACCTGTTATTTTTTAGCCTCTCTTTTTTTTGTAATCCCCTTCTTTTTTTGGTACTTCGATCTTTTTTGATGCTCCTTTTTTGTTACTCTCTTTTTTTTTGTATCCTAAGTGGGTGCTTATTTGACTTCATTGTTCATCTAGTCCTCCTTTGATATTCACAAGTCCTTGAACTGTTGTAAGTTACATATTTTTGGGTTTATAGGGTGAACTTGTTTGTACAAAACATCTCAAAAGTGCTGAAGAGGATTAAGATTTGAATACCCATGTAAAAGACTTCGGTCTTTTGCATATTTCAGCAAAACTCTTACTGTGTTCAAAGATGCCGCTACCATTATCAATGACTACTGCCATGAAGGGGTGTACACCTGATTTTTAATTAATATACAACATTAAACTGAATAAGTATACAAAAAGTCATGCTATTTATATATTTTTTGGAAATTCGGAAAAAATAATTTGAAATTAAATTAATTAAAAGGGAAATTGTTTTGATTTGTATCTGTTTTGACTAAGTGTCCACCTCAGAGCCAATTAATGATATGAGTCAAGATTATATATATATATATATATATTTATATATATATAGATATAGATAGATAAATGAATACTACTGTAAAATAATGAGGAAAAAAGGGAAAAAGCATTTATTTTATGTGTCTAAATTTTTTTCCATTATAACTTCTTTATCAATGAACCTAACTGAGTACTGAATATTAATCTTACTCATCAAACACAATATTGTGTAAATGTTTCAATTTCTTTAGATGGAGAATATATATATATATATATATATATATATATATATATATATATATATATATATGTATGAAAAAAATGATGGGACAAATAGAAATATTTCTTTTGTGGTATTTATTCTTTTGATTGCTCTCAACTAGTTTCAACCTTATGTCCATGTCAGGATAAAAGTTTTTGCGAAAAAATGTTGTTTTGGAAGTTTTAAAAATAGTTTGTAAAAGAGTTGATATATTATAAAAGAAGTAATACGAAAGAACTGATCTCGCTCATTGAAAATTGTGTCCCTTTCAGACATGATAGAAGGCTCCTATCGCTCTTGGGATTTGTACACAACTGACCAACAAGTAGTTGGTATGCAACAAAAAAAGAAAACCGGTTTTCATTAAATGGAAAGGGAATCGTTCTTTTTTCCAGGGCAACAATTTTATCATTCCACCCTGTATAAACAGCTAAGTGGTATTTTTTTTCTTAAAGAAATCTTTTCATTGCTTTTATATAGTTATGTTTCTTTAAGTACGTCAAAGTTACTGTTTTATTTGTGGGATTCTAATAAGTTATGGTTAACTGGCTGATTGATTTCAATGGCATGTCAACCCATCTTGGGTTATTCTAGACCGAGAGCTTAAGGAATCCCATTCATTGTACATTTATATTTACATTTTTTGTGTATTTATTTCTTAAGAGGTTTTTTTACACACAGTCCTACTAAATACAAATAATTCTTAAACATTTCAATTTGACCCATCAAGAATAAGGTTATTTGCATTTCAAATAGGACTGTCACCCTTGAAAAAGGTATGAATGTAAATTTTTTTTTTCTGCAGCTATGGGTAAATAGTAAGGTAGATTGGGCTCTTTCAACTTGGTATTTCAACCAGTCTAGAAGGAAAACTCTGAATTAAAACCTGTTTAACTCAGTTCAAAAAATTGACTTTGTGTTACATCTTGCTTGTTCAGAGGGGTTAGTAAATACATATTTGACCCATAGGTGGAACCCTAACATGTACTAAATGGACCAGTCTAGAAGGAAAACTCTGAATTAAAACCTGTTTAACTCAGTTCAAAAAATTGACTTTGTGTTACATCTTGCTTGTTCAGAGGGGTTAGTAAATATATATTTGACCCATAGGTGGAACCCTAACATGTACTAAATGGACCAGGAAGTAACAGCAATGAAAGGACACTCCTCACTTTCCAAATTTCCAGGATTGAAGTCTCACTATCAGATGCAGTTTTGTGTTATACTGAAGATTTATTTTTTTTTGAGGGTGTGGTGTAACCTCTTTGCAGGGGATACAGTCAGTATATTCTGAGCCCTGCTAACAGGGCAGTTTAGTAAATTATACTGAGAGTTATCGTAATGCTCAGAAATATTAAAACTAATCATTTTGCACCGTCTTGAATGAATGTGCTCAATTTTCATCTAAAAAAATGAAAAAAATTCAATAATTAAAATAATCATGGATATATTCTCAATTTAAATTAGTCTGAAAAAAAGGGAACACAAGTGTGGAGCACTTAGTAAAGCCAAAACATACTACAGCAGTAACAATATGTGAAGTGATTTTGTTAACGTCTATTAAAAGAAATCCTTATTGGATGATAATCAAATTTAAATAAGAATTCAGCTCCATTTTATTATTTGAGTATCACATTAAAAAAAGTATAGAACTGCTTTCATTTCTTGAACATGTAGATTTATACAGATTTTGAAGAGAAAGAAGGTAGGGGAGATCCTCAAATTACCCCCCCCCCCGAGCAACCTAGAGGAAGTGTTAAGGAGTGATACACAGGTGGCAAGTCAGGGCTCAAGCTAGAAAAACTATGGGAAAGTAAAAATCATAGGGCTGCTCATTCATTGGTAATTTGGTTGTATGAAAATTGAAAGTTTTTGTGAAATTCAAAAAGTTACAAGAGTTTGAGATGTTAGGAGAAGCAGTCAACTAATTTGGAGTTGAAGTGAACCCAACATGAAGGGATAGCAATATCTTTGAAATGAAGACTCACTTTATTGACTAAAAGAACACACACACCCTGCTTACTTTTATCTGTGAGACTAGTCCATAAAAAATATAACATTCCTGCAGTTGGTTGATTGATTTTAATAACATGTCAACCCATCTGGGGATATTTTATGTCTAGAGGTAAATTCATACTTACTTGTTTTTGTGTAGTTGTTTCTTAACAAGTTTCTTTTGCTCAAAGTTCCACTGAATATGAGTAATTTTCAAATAGATTTATTTAACCCACAGATGGGAACCTAGCAAGGTGAGAGTGAAGGGATACTTCACACTCAAGAGACCTCAAGAATCTTATTATCAGATGCTGTTTAGTGTCATCCGCAGGGCACTCCTTTTTTAAAAGGTCTAACCCCATGGCAGGGAATACAGTCAACATATTCTAACCCTCACTGATAGAGCAGTCATTGCCATTGTGGTCATGTGACAACCTTTAAGGTGCACAATGTAACACGAAGATCAACTAGTGTTTTAAGAGAAGGAAATAATGTGGTTAGACTATATGACACAAGGTCAAAATATTGCAACTCATTGGAACTGTAATATTTAACCATGTAGAAAATTTATAAAAAATTAAAAAAATTTAGGAGTTGTAGATTTAATTTAAAATTATTTAATCAAACTGATCCTTTTCACCCAGACAAATAAACTCTTTTAGGGATCATGATGTTAGTCTTTGAAATCATACCCAGTATTTTTATAATCATATTAATTGCTTGTTCCCCTTTTCCACTATCCAATGCCAACCTGAGATCTAAGCAGTATAAACAATTACTTAGAGCCCTATGGCTGCCAGGAAGTACCCAATATCAATTGAATATTTTTACTTTTGATTTTTATGACAAATATTTTTATGATTTTTATGTAAAATAAAAAATGATCACATATACAATAAAAGCTTCTTTTTTTCATAGTAATCATTTACTAAGCTTAGTTTAGTTTTGCAAAAGGCAAAAAGTATGAGGGCACTCAGTGAGGGTCTAGTGAGAAATAAGAAAATCCTGATATCTTCGTTTTAAAGGAAAATTAGATTTATATAAGTTTGTATAGGTTTAGGTTTATTAGCCAAGAACTACTGAGGCATAACTCTTACATCCATAGTGGCCAAGATATACAATTCTCTACTATGCAATCACATAGAACCCAAAATTGACAACATACTTAGGAAGAACCAAAATGGCTTTCGGAGGAATAGATCCACAACATCACAGATTTTGACTATCCATCAAATTCTTGAAGCTGTACATACAAAAAACCTACAGGTAACAATATTACTTGTAGACTTTACCAAAGCCTTTGACTCCATTCACAGAGAAAAGATGGAGCAAATTTACTTGTCTATGGCCTACCAAAAGAAACTGTCACAGCCATAATGATGCTATAAAGAAACACTAAAGTAAAAGTCTGTTCCCCGGATGGAGACACAGACTACTTTGACATTGTAGCAGGAGTACTGCAAGGAGACACACAAGCCCTGTACCTCTTTATCATCTATCTAGACTACGTGCTTAGAACAGCTATTGATAAAATCAAAGAAAATGGTTTCAAGCTAACAAAGGAAAGAAGCAGAAGGTACCCCGCACAAACAATTACTATCGCCGACTACACTGATGACATAGCACTTCTGGCAAATGCACCTGCCCAAGCCAAAACCTGCTACATAGTCTGGAATGAGCTGCTGCAGGCATAGGCCTTCACGTCAATGCACACAAGATGGAATATATGTGCTTTAATCCAACAGGCGACATCTCCACACAAAACGGTAGCTCTCTGAAACTAGTAGACAAGTTCACCTACCTAGGAAGCAGTGTCTCATCAACCGAGACAAACATCAACAAGTGACTAGCAAAGGCATGGACAGCTATTGATAGGCTATTGTTCATATGGAAGTCTGACCTGACCAATAAAATGAAATGCAGTTTTTTCCAAGCAGCAGTCATGTTGATACTATGTAGATGCACTACATGGATGCTAACCAAACGCATGGAGAAAAAGCTTGATGGCAACAACACAAGAATGCTGCGAGTAATAAGTAACAAGACCTGGAGGCAGCACCCCACATAGCAGCAGCTGTACGGCCACCTACCACCCATCATGAAAACTATCCAAGTTAGACGAAGCAGATATGTAGGACACTGCTGGAGAAGTAGTGGTGAGCTCATAGATGATGTACTCCTATTTACCCCTTCACAAGGAAGGGCAAAAGCAGGACGACCAGCCCAAGCCTACATGCTACTGCTGGTGTTATATAGTCATCTACAGCATCACAACGACCCAATAATTAAACAGACGCAAGGACAAAGACGCAAGAAGAAAGGACGCAGGAATGAAGGACGCAGGAAGACTTCTTTACAAATATTTTACCTCTCACTTTATTGCAAGGTTTGAAAAGGGTTACTCAAAGTTTGCATGTGAGAGGGTGCTGGAGACTGAACATAAACTTCATATTTCGACCCCACTGTTATGACCATCATGTTGTGTCTTTATTGTTCTCCTGATGTTGGGGTCTACTCCATCAGGGCTTTCTGAGGGCCCCCTCGGTCTGGTGTGGCCTTCCCTACCACATCTCGTCTCTAACCCTCTGGGAGTCTGCTGGCAACTGCTCTGGGACCCAAACTCAACTGAGTTAAATAATAACTCAACGCCCACACGATCGCCTACTGGATCTTTGAATCGGATGTTTAATCGACATCAAGCGGAAATAACTGTCATGCAGTTCAGAGGTTACTCTCTTCCGGTGCATCACTGTTAGTGGCACAATGGGACCTTCACCTTGTCCCATATCATAAGCCTTAATCCGCCCATGCGATCTCTTTTGATTACTGGCCATTGGAATGTGTCACTTCCTTCCGGTGTATTACCTTGGAATAGTATTTTTGGGCCGGGTCGAAGGTCAAAATATAACACTGGAAGCAATGGACGATAGGGAGGGGTGGCGAGAGAGGGTCAGGGATATCTGGCATGAGGATGATGATGATGATGATGATGTATAGGTTTATGGCTGTGTTCATGTTTAATGGTTACTGTTGGAGGAAATTGACATGCTAACTTGACTTTAAATTCTCAACAAGGCAATTTGTTTTTCACATACTCTTAATGTAATATAATGGCCGAGGGATTTTGTTTTATGCCTTTGGGTTTAGTTAGGCTGAGAACTTTTCGGCTCAGCACATGGGTTAGTTAGGTGCAAACTTGAGTGCCGGTGTTAACGCGTGCGCGGGGAGGATGTGTCGTGCATAGATGTCAAAATAAAAATCTGATAGAAAGGTTGACCAGTGAATGTGAATGACGTCATGTACCGGAAACGCGCGCGCGGAGGATTTTGGGGATTTTGAAAAAGTCAGTGAGTTGAGTTGAGTTCTGCCTCGGGAGAAGATGGTTGGCTTTCGCTTGGTCACCGAAGCCAGGCTATTGGCTTGTGGTGGGTGCTGCATGAGATGGTGGGGGAAAATGAAAAAGCCAGAATAGAAAGAATGTGTATCTCTCTCCTTATGTCGAAGAAACTTTAAACTCAAAGGTAATAAAAAAAGTTTTGTACCTGAACTAAGAAGTCGTCAAGTGTTTTTCGTGTTTCGAGATTCCTATGTTCTATGTATCTATATATGTTATGAACATTCCATGTACGTTTCACACATAGCCGTATCTGGCTATGGAACATTAATAACCTTGGGAAAAGTATGCATCTATCTCTTCTCTCTCCGGCAATAGTTAAATAGTATGGCAGAGTGGGCATTTTAATCTAGGTATGCCAACAGGTTTAGAAGAAAGAAAACCACATTCAAACCTGTCAAACATTGTTTCAAAATTGACTTTGCATTGTATCTTACTTATGTGGAGGGATTGGTATATATATATATATATATATATATATATATATATATATTACTGTTAGTCCAATGAGAGAAAAGCAAATATTTAAAATGAATTGGTCAGAGCATGGTTTCAAATTTGGTATTTAGGTTTTTATCATTTAATAGATTTGTGCTCTACAAGTATTTTGGACTTCAAGTTTACTTCAGGAGGTTTTAAATGTCTGAGTTAAGATCAAGCTATTGTTTTTGATGTAAAGATTACTTTGATAGGTTGTTGTGATCTTGTTTAATTCCAAATTTTATGCCTGTAAATGTTCAATAGGAGTTAATAGTCTGTGAAGATCTCTGGTCTATGTAAATGTTTATTTTTGTAAATATAAGTATATATTATGTAATCCTATTTACCAACCCCTCCGCTCGGGCAGGATATGACACAAGGTCAAGTTTTAAGCGGAGTTTAACAGGTTTGAATTCAGAGTTTTCCTTCTCCTAGACTAGTTGCCTCACCAAGGCTGAAGAACCCAGTCTGTTCTACTATTTACCCATAGCTGGAGGGAGAATAATTGGATTCATACCTTTCCCAAGGCTATTAGTACAATGTTAAATGCAATCAGTCTCATCCAGGATTTGAACTCGTGTCACCAAGTCCATTTCCTATGACGATAACCATTACACCACGGGTACCTTGTATATATAAGTGTATATTATGTATGTATGTTTGTGTACCGATACACATGTATACATACAGTAGATAGGTTGTTAATTGGTGGTTGTGATTTTTATTCCAGATTTGAGTCTGTGAATGTTTTATTAGAGTTAACTACCCATGAGGACCTCTGGTCTACGTGAATATTTTTTTAAATATATTAGTATGAATACTGTGTGAGGTTGTGTGTGCATGAGTACTTATGTATGCACTCTCACACAACCATGAATATATATATATATATATATTCAGAGGTGTAGTGTTGATTTTGTTCCATCTTTCTCAGCATACAAAAAAAATAACTCTGAGCTATTCACAGAAATATCAAAGAATCTCAATCAACTTAAAAACGAAGATAGAATTTAAAACATACTAGACACAACAAATATCACTAAAAGCAAACAAAAATCAAAAAAGTTAAAACACACATTAACATCATCTAAATTTGAGGAAGACAAAATAGATGTAGTCTCAAAATCCAAACTGAGATGTTCACAGATATAAAATCTTGAATTAAACAAGATCACAACAACCTCTCAAAACAATTTTAACTATAAAAACAACAGGCTGAACTTAACTTTGCCATTTAAAATCTGCTGAAGTCCAAAACACATGTAGAGCATAAGGTATACACTGATAATAACATAAATATTAAATTTGAAATCATTTGCAGACCTATTCATTTAATAAAATATACATACATATATATATATATATATATATATATATATATATATATATATATATATCAAAACAATTTATAGTTATATCTATCCCACTTCGTTGGTTTGTGGCAGACCAAATGTAATATAATTTGGAGAGTGCTCAGTATCTGTGATAGAGCTATAATATTATATAATAATAAATAAATATATGTTAATTTTTATATATATTTAATAGTATGGTTTCAAGCCGTCTTCATACGACAAACATCTAGCAGAGATGATTGTCATATAAAGATGTTATATTTATATATAAGTATATATCTATATATATATATATAGGGAAAATATACATACAATTGCAATGCCCTCAATTATGTTGTTGATTTTGACCTGAGTACAATGCGTATGCGGTTTGATTACTTTTGACATACCATTTATTTTGGAAATGGAAATTCTTCCAAGAAGTAACAGCGTAAGAACTACTGTGTGATTGTATCACTTGAGCTATGATAAAATATTTGGAAAAGAAAAGCTTGAAGGGAACTTACTTCCCATCTTGCAAACCAACTAAGTAAAACGAGCAAAAAATGCTGGAGGTATATGAAAAATGTCATAAGTGATGTTCTCCAAAGAATTCCCACACTAGGACACACCAGTGTTGGATGATCAGCAAAAATTTGTACTCACCAGCTGTGTGGACATTGGATGCTGTTTAGAGGACTTACCCAGAACAATGGCTGATAAGGATAAAAGGTTAAGAGAGTGTCAAAGGAATCCAAGCTGTTGGAATCCCTTGATGATGATGATGATGATGATGATGATGCATGTATTGATCTGTATATGGGATTATTTGCTGTAATCTAGCTATATTACCTGTACATTTAATTTGAAGTGCTTTATATATAAATAGATTTCTATTTACCATAAATAAATCAAAGCTGTTTCTACAGTTCATTTCTGGAGAAGCAAATCCATTTAAAAATAATTGAAGCAAGCCATACTACTGAAAAGTTTATTCTCTCTATTTTCAATTCATCATTTGAAGTGATAAGCAATACAGAAACTAATATTCAAAGTCTGATTAAATTTCTAATTACTGACTTTACTCAAAGGTTACTGAAATTCTTCAGATTATATGAACACCATTAATAGGATGAAAACTAATTTGTGCCTTCTTTTCTCTGCAGATTCTGGTCAATCCTTTCCTCAAAGATTTGTCTTGGCCCTGGGCCAAACAATTTGGAACCAATTTAAGAAAGTTTTTTTTTTTTATCCTTCGACTCAAATGAACAACTCTGCACTCAAAGTTATACTTATCTTCGTACATATCAACAGACAAACCTAAATTTATTACTAGAAATTATAGAATAATGAAGTAATGATACATACGTAGCCCAAACTTGCATTTTTCCTACAATCAAACATCTTAGTCCTACCCATTTTAACTCATCGGAAAAACTAAAATAAATTGTGTCAGGAATTAAAAATCACAGTGTGTAAAAATTATCTGGAAGAATAGAAAATGAAAAAAAAAAAGACTTATTTGAATGATGATGTAAGCAGAGGAAAATTGATTTCACAAATTTGAATCAAATAAGAAAGATTACCTCCACACCAGCTTCAGTTGAAAACTTTTTTTTTCTCAGTAATTAACTCTTTTCATAGACATGCCACTCCTTAATTATTCCATTGTTTTTCCTCACTAGTAAAATCAACTAAGAAGTGAACATCATGAAAAAATACATATAAAAAGTAAATGACATGATTACTAATTTAAAATTATGTATATACACACAGAGGAGGTATGCTTACTATATTAGTTATTGTTGCAGGAAATGCAATCAAGAACCCGGGTTCAAAGCAGTTTGTGCTTCACTTCGTACTAATGCCCATAGAAAAAGCATGAGCTATGTAGTAGGGCAGATTGGGTTCTTTAGCCCTGGTTATAGAATATAGTAATGTTGGCTGGTTGGTTTGGTTTAGTTTTATGAGATATCAACCTTTGTAGGTTATCCAATGCCAAATCTTGCCTATACATATATATGCTAGATATATGGGATTTGTAAATGAAATAGTTTTATAGTAACATTATTTCTAAACAGGCCAGAGCTTGTGTTTGCACACAGTTAAATGGTTTCAAGTATTGCTATCCAACACTAATAGTACTATTTGCACAACATCAAATAGACTTACTAATGATAAATAGCAATACTTGAAATCATTTATCAAGTATTTCTGTCTAATTTGATACAACTCATTTGTTTTTCACACAAGTAAATGCTTTCAAGTAGAGAAAATAAGTAAATATTTCTGATTCATAGATGGGACCCTTACAGTTATTACCACTCTAGCTCAGAGTGGACCTGGGAGTAATGGCAAGGAAGAAGTACTCACATTAACCAAAGCTCTAGGACTGAAGCTTTACCATCAGATAGTTTAGTGTCATATCCAGTGGATTTGTTGGGGCTGGGGTCTTACCCTCTGGCAAAAATGCAGATGGTGTATTCTACAGTCCCAGCCGACTTAGATAAATATTGGTATGGTTGGAGGTAGGGAAGATATTTTCGAAACCCACTCACATTAAACCAATATTAGTATATCTGTGATATAATAACATTAAACACAACAGAAGGAAAGACAAAAAAAATCAATTGCACATGTAGAGTGTTTGCTAATGGTCCAGGAGACCTGGGTTCAATCCCAGGTTGTGTCATACCAAAGACCTTAAAAATGGTACTTGATACCTCCTTGCTTAACACTCAGCAATATAAGGTATGTATCAAGGGTAAAGTGGAGCAATCCAGGGAAAGGAGTGGCGCCCTCCCCTACACCTCAGTGTAGTCGCTATTGAAAAGGAGCCTTTGGTTTGCCCTTGACTAAGGTCGCCAACTTTACTTACTATATAAATACAAATTCGAAAGAAAGAATTCACACAGCAAGAAAAAAAACACAAGAATAAGTAGTATGTGAAAGTACTACAAAATAAAAAAAAGCTTAAGTGGCTTTGCCATCCTCTGACAGTGTTGAACATATGTCTGTCCAGTTCAAGAATAGAGGCAAAGAAATTTGAAATGGATTTCTGTGATGGTCACTTGACATCCCTATATTCCTATTTTGTGAAGAGGATAATTATTTATTATTTTCGAACAATAGAATTACTCTTACTATTGAGCAGTTAAAGTACTTGGAGCTTAAATATGGGACAGAGATGTATGAAATATGACTACTAAATTTGAGCAGAGGAGAAATCTAAATATTATTCTAGACTTGAGATTTGTCCCTCAGACTATGAACCCCATTACACTAAAAGGTGTTATAGGTCAAGAAATGCTCTGATATCTGGGGTAAAATGAGAGAAACAGGTATTTTTGGCATAATTTAAATGAAAAAAAAAATGTAAAAATATACGTTTGTGTAAATTCAAAACGATAATACAAAAATAAAAGCTGCTGAAAGAGTGTTGTTAGGTAAAAGACAAGATTATGGTATACTTGTACAAAGCAGAGGTGATAGAAAGAAGGAATTTTCAAGTAAATTTTGATGTAAAATTCTCAGTTTGAAAAGTGAATTGAAATATTCAAGTTTGATTATTTGAATGATAAATTGGTGATTACCTTCTCATTTCTCAGTAACTGGTGATCAGCAGTTGTTGAAAATAAAAACTCAAACAGAATGTTTTAGGGAGAGCAAAAATGAATTCAAGAGAACCCATACAATTATAATGGTGCAGAAGAACTGAAATTTTAAAGGCTTTATTTGCTGTTTTTATAAATTAAGTATTTAATTGTGTAAATTTTTTGATTGCTGTTCTTACACTCATTGCCCAAAAAACATGAGCTAAAACTTTTGAAAGATAAAAGAAGATATGAGACAAATTGGTTATAGTTATGGTTGACAAAGCTTCATCAAAAAATAAATAGAATATGTTTCTAATCATACTAGAGTTGGGTTGGGTTGTTTGGTTTTATGACATATCAACCTTTGTAGGTTATCTAACACCAAATCCATTTTTAT